>JBBPBR010000008.1:36234346-36279437 GCA_037974775.1 Cicer pinnatifidum
GATACAAACACACCTATTGGATGCACAAGATTGGTTAAAAACCCTAATTGGACAAGAATAAGCCTAGGGAGGACGAAAATGACCTAAATGTTAATCCAATGAAACAAACACACCTATTGGATGCACAAGATTGGATAAAAACCCTAATTGGACAAGAATAAGCCTAGGGAGGACGAAAATGACCTAAATGTACATCCAATGACACAAACACACCTATTGGATGCACAAGATTGGTTAAAAACCCTAATTGGACAAGAATAAGCCTAGGGAGGACAAAAATGACCTAAATGTTAATCCAATGACACAAACACACCTATTGGATGCACAAGATTGGTTAAAAACCCTAATTGGACAAGAATAATCCTAGGTAGGACGAAAATGACCTAAATGTTAATCCAATGACACAAACACACCTATTGGATGCACAAGATTTGTTAAAAACCCTAATTGGACAAGAATAAGCCTAGGGAGGACGAAAATGACCTATATGTTCGTCCAATGACACAAATGAACTTATTGGATGCACAAGATTGGTTAAAAACCCTAATTGGACAAGAATAAGCCTAGGGAGGACGAAAATGACCTAAATGTACATCCAATGACACAAACACACCTATTGGATGCACAAGATTGGTTAAAAACCCTAATTGGACAAGAATAAGCCTAGGGAGGACGAAAATGAACGAAATGTTTATCTAAAGACACAAATGAACTTATTGGATGCACAAGATTGGGTAAAAACCCTAATTGGAGAAGAATAAGCCTTGAGAGGACGAAAATGACCTATATGTTCCTCCAATGACACAAATGAACTTATTGGATGCACAAGATTGGTTAAAAACCCTAATTGGACAAGAATAAGCCTAGGGAGGACGAAAATGACCTATATGTTCCTCCAATGACACAAATGAACTTATTGGTTGCACAAGATTTGTTAAAAACCCTATTTGGACAAGAATAAGTCTAGGGAGGACGAAAATGACCTAAATGTTAATCCAATGACATAAACACACCTATTGGATGCACAAGATTGGTTAAAAACCGTAATTGGACAAGAATAAGCCTAGGGAGGACGAAAATGACCTAAATGTACATCCAATGACACAAACACACCTATTGGATGCACAAGATTGGTTAAAAACCCTAATTGGACAAGAATAAGCCTAGGGAGGACGAAAATGACCGAAATGTTAATCCAATGACACAAACACACCTATTGGAAGCACAAGATTGGTTAAAAACCCTAATTGGACAAGAATAAGCCTAGGGAGGACGAAAATGACCTAAATGTTATTCCAATGACATAGACACACCTATTAGATGCACAAGATTGGTTAAAAACCCTAATTGGAAAAGAATAAGCCTAGGGAGGATGAAAATGACCTAAATGTTCATCCAATGACACAAACACACCTATTGGATGCACAAGATTGGTTAAAAACCTTAATTGGACAAGAATAAGCCTAGGGAGGACGAAAATGACCTAAATGTTCATCCAATGACACAAACACACCTATTGGATGCACAAGATTCGTTAAAAACCCTAATTGGACAAGAATAAGCCTAGGGAGGAGGAAAATGACCTAAATGTTAATCCAACGATACAAACACACCTATTGGATGCACAAGATTGGTTAAAAACCCTAATTGGACAAGAATAAGCCTAGGGAGGACGAAAATGACCTAAATGTTAATCCAATGAAACAAACACACCTATTGGATGCACAAGATTGGATAAAAACCCTAATTGGACAAGAATAAGCCTAGGGAGGACGAAAATGACCTAAATGTACATCCAATGACACAAACACACCTATTGGATGCACAAGATTGGTTAAAAACCCTAATTGGACAAGAATAAGCCTTGGGAGGACGAAATTACCTAAATGTTCATCCAATGACACAAACACACCTATCGAATGCACAAGATTGGTTAAAAACCCTAATTGGACAAGAATAAGCCTAGGGAGGACGAAAATGACCTAAATGTTCCTCCAATGACACAAATGAACTTATTGGATGCACAAGATTGGTAAAAAACCCTAATTGGACAAGAATAAGCCTAGGGAGGACGAAAATGACCTAAATGTTTATCCAATGACACAAACACACCTATTGGATGCACAAGATTGGTTAAAAACCCTAATTGGACAAGAATAAGCCTAGGGAGGACGAAAATGACGTAAATGTTCATCCAATGACACAAATAAACTTATTGGATGCACAAGATTGGTTAAAAACCCTAATTGGACAAGAATAAGCCTAGGGAGGACGAAAATGACCTAAATGTTCATCCAATGACACAAACACACCTATTGGATGCACAAGATTGGTTAAAAACCCTAATTGGACAAGAATAAGCGTAAGGAGGACGAAAATGACCTAAATGTTCATCCAATGACACAAACACACCTATTGGATGC
The DNA here is from genome assembly GCA_037974775.1 of Cicer pinnatifidum. Classification (NCBI taxonomy): domain Eukaryota; kingdom Viridiplantae; phylum Streptophyta; class Magnoliopsida; order Fabales; family Fabaceae; genus Cicer; species Cicer pinnatifidum. The sequence goes on from JBBPBR010000008.1 coordinate 36,236,770, forward strand.
ACAAGATTGGTTAAAAACCCTAATTGGACAAGAATAAGCCTAGGGAGGACGAAAATGACGTAAATGTTCATCCAATGACACAAATGAACTTATTGGATGCACAAGATTGCTTAATAACCCAAATTGGACAAGAATAAGCCTAGGGAGGACGAAAATGACCTAAATGTTCATCCAATGACACAAATACACCTATTGGATGCAAAAGATTGGTTAGAAACCCTAATTTGACAAGAATAAGCCTAGGGAGGACGAAAATGACCTAAATGTTCATCCAATGACACAAACACACCTATTGGATGCACAAGATTGGTTTAAAACCCTAATTGGACAAGAATAAGCCTAGGGAGGACGAAAATGACCTAAATGTTTATCCAATGACACAAACACACCTATTGGATGCACAAGATTGGTTAAAAACCCTAATTGGACAAGAATAAGCCTAGGGAGGACGAAAATGACGTAAATGTTCATCCAATGACACAAACACACCTATTGGATGCACAAGATTGGTTAAAAACCCTAATTGGAAAAGAATAAGCCTAGGGAGGACGAAAACGACCTAAATGTTAATCCAATGACATAAACACACCTATTGGATGCAAAAGATTGGTTAAAAACCCTAATTGGAAAAGAATAAGCCTAGGGAGGACGAAAATGACCTATATGTTCCTCCAATGACACAAACACACCTATTGGAAGCACAAGATTTGTTAAAAACCCTAATTGGACAAGAATAAGCCAAGTGAGGAAGAAAATGACCTAAATGTTAATCCAATGACACAAACAAACCTATTGGATGCACGAGATTGGTTAAAAACCCTAATTGGACAAGAATAAGCCTAGGGAGGAAGAAAATGACCTATATGTTCCTCCAATGACACAAATGAACTTATTGGATGTACAAGATTGGTTAAAAACCCTAATTGGACAAGAATAAGCCTTGGGAGGACGAAAATGACCTAAATGTTAATCCAATGACACAAACAAACCTATTGGATGCACAAGATTGGTTAAAAACCCTAATTGGACAAGAATAAGCCTAGGGAGGACGAAAATGACCTAAATGTTAATCCAATGACACAAACACACCTATTGGATGCACAAGATTGGTTAAAAATCCTAATTTAACAAGAATAAGCCTAGTGAGGACGACAATGACCTAAATGTACATCCAATGACACAAACACACCTATTGGATGCACAAGATTAGTTAAAAACCCTAATTTGACAAGAATAAGCCTAGGGAGGACGAAAATGACCTAAATGTTTATCCAATGACACAAACACACCTATTGGATGCACAAGATTGGTTAAAAACCCTAATTGGACAAGAATAAGCCTAGGGAGGACGAAAATGACGTAAATGTTCATCCAATGACACAAACATACCTATTGGATGCACAAGATTGGTAAAAAACCCTAATTGGACAAGAATAAGCCTAGGGAGGACGAAAATGACCTATATGTTCCTCCAATGACACAAATGAACTAATTGGATGCACAAGATTGGTTAAAAACCCTAATTGGACAAGAATAAGCCTAGGGAGGACAAAAATGATCTAAATGTTAATGCAACGACATAAACACACCTATTGGATGCACAAGATTGGTTAAAAACCCTAATTGGAAAGGAATAAGCCTAGGGAGGACGAAAATGACCTAAATGTTCATCCAATGACACAAACGCACCTATTGGATGCACAAGATTGGTTAAAAACCCTAATTGGACAAGAATAAGCCTAGGGAGGACGAAAATGACGTAAATGTTCATCCAATGACACAAATGAACTTATTGGATGCACAAGATTGGTTAAAAACCCTAATTGGACAACAATAAGCCTTGGGAGGACGAAAATGACCTAAATGTTCATCCAATGACACAAATGAACTTATTGGATGCACAAGATTGCTTATAAACCATAATTGGACAAGAATAAGCCTAGGGAGGACGAAAATGACCTAAATGTTCATCCAATGACACAAATGAACTTATTGGATGCACAAGATTGCTTAAAAACCCTAATTGGACAAGAATAAGCCTAGGGAGGACGAAAATGACCTAAATGTTCATCCAATGACACAAATGAACTTATTGGATGCACAACATTGCTTAAAAACCCTAATTGGACAAGAATAAGCCTAGGGAGGACGAAAATGACCTAAATGTTCATCCAATGACACAAATACACCTATTGGATGCACAAGATTGGTTAAAAACCCTAATTGGACAAGAATAAGCCTAGGGAGGACGAAAATGACCTAAATATTCATCCAATGACACAAACACACCTATTGGATGCACAAGATTGGTTAAAAACCCTAATTGGACAAGAATAAGCCTAGGGAGGACAAAAATGACCTAAATGTTAATCCAACGACATAAACACAACTATTGGATGCACAAGATTGGTTAAAAACCCAAATTGGAAAGGAATAAGCCTAGGGAGGACGAAAATGACCTAAATGTTCATCCTATGACACAAACGCACCTATTGGATGCACAAGATTGGTTAAAAACCCTAATTGGACAAGAATTAGCCTAGGGAGGAAGAAAATGACCTAAATGTTTATCCAATGACACAAACACACCTATTGGATGCACAAGATTGGTTAAAAACCCTAATTGGACAGAATAAGCCTAGGGAGGAACAAAATGACCTAAATGTTAATCCAATGACACAAACACACCTATTGGATGCACGAGCTTGGTTAAAAACCCTAATTGGACAAGGATAAGCCTAGGGAGGAAGAAAATGACCTATATGTTCGTCCAATGACACAAATGAACTTATTGGATATACAAGATTGGTTAAAAACCCTAATTGGACAAGAATAAGCCTTGGGAGGACGAAAATGACCTAAATGTTAATCCAATGACACAAACAAACCTATTGGATGCACAAGATTGGTTAAAAACCCTAATTGGACAAGAATAAGCCTAGGGAGGACGAAAATGACCTAAATGTTAATCCAATGACACAAACACACCTATTGGATGCACAAGATTGGTTAAAAATCCTAATTTAACAAGAATAAGCCTAGTGAGGACGACAATGACCTAAATGTACATCCAATGACACAAACACACCTATTGGATGCACAAGATTGGTTAAAAACCCTAATTTGACAAGAATAAGCCTAGGGAGGACGAAAATGACCTAAATGTTTATCCAATGACACAAACACACCTATTGGATGCACAAGATTGGTTAAAAACCCTAATTGGACAAGAATAAGCCTAGGGAGGACGAAAATGACGTAAATGTTCATCCAATGACACAAACATACCTATTGGATGCACAAGATTGGTAAAAAACCCTAATTGGACAAGAATAAGCCTAGGGAGGACGAAAATGACCTATATGTTCCTCCAATGACACAAATGAACTTATTGGATGCACAAGATTGGTTAAAAACCCTAATTGGACAAGAATAAGCCTAGGGAGGACAAAAATGATCTAAATGTTAATGCAACGACATAAACACACCTATTGGATGCACAAGATTGGTTAAAAACCCTAATTGGAAAGGAATAAGCCTAGGGAGGACGAAAATGACCTAAATGTTCATCCAATGACACAAACGCACCTATTGGATGCACAAGATTGGTTAAAAACCCTAATTGGAAAAGAATAAGCCTAGGGAGGACGAAAATGACCTAAATGTTTATCCAATGACACAAATGAACTTATTGGATGCACAAGATTTGTTAAAAACCCTAATTGGACAAGAATAAGCCTAGGGAGGACGAAAACGACCTAAATGTTAATCCAATGACACAAACACACCTATTGGATGCACAAGATTGGTTAAAAACCATAATTGGACAAGAATAAGCCTAGGGAGGACGAAAATGACCTAAATGTTAATCCAATGAAAAAAACACACCTATTGGATGCACAAGATTGGTTAAAAACCCTAATTGGACAAGAATAAGCCTAGGGAGGACGAAAATGACCTAAATGATAATCCAATGACGTAAACACACCTATTGGATGCCCAACATTGGTTAAAAACCCTAATTGGACAAGAATAAACCTGGGGAGGACGAATATGACCTAAATGTACATCCAATGACCCAAACACACCTATTGGATGCACAAGATTGGTTAAAAACCTTAATTAGACAAGAATAAGCCTAGGGAGGACGAAAATGACCTAAATGTTATTCCAATGACACAAATGAACTTATTGGATGCACAAGATTTGATAAAAACCCTAATTGGACAAGAATAAGCCTTGGGAGTACGAAAATGACCTAAATCTTCATCCAATGACACCAACACACTTATCGGATGCACAAGATTGGTTAAAACCCTAATTGGAGAAGAATAAGCCTAGGGAGGATGAAAATGACCTATATGTTCCTCCAATGACACAAATGAACTTATTGGATGCACAAGATTGGTTAAAAACCCTAATTGGACAAGCATAAGCCTAGGGAGGTCGAAAATGACCTATATGTTGCTCCAATGACACAAATGAACTTATTGGTTGCACAAGATTTGTTAAAAACCCTATTTGGACAAGAATAAGTCTAGGGAGGACGAAAATGACCTAAATGTTAATCCAATGACATAAACACACCTATTGGATGCACAAGATTGGTTAAAAACCGTAATTGGACAAGAATAAGCCTAGGGAGGACGAAAATGACCTAAATGTACATCCAATGACACAAACACACCTATTGGATGCACAAGATTGGTTAAAAACCCTAATTGGACAAGAATAAGCCTAGGGAGGACGAAAATGACCTAAATGTTAATCCAATGACACAAACACACCGATTGGATGCACAAGATTGGTTAAAAACCCTAATTGGACAAGAATAAGCCTAGGGAGGACGAAAATGACCTAATTGATCATCCAATGACACAAACACACCTATTGGATGCACAAGATTGGTTAAAAACCCTAATTGGACAAGAATAAGCCTAGGGAGGACGAAAATGACCTAATTGATCATCCAATGACACAAACACACCTATTGGATGCACAAGATTGGTTAAAAACCCTAATTGGACAAGAATAAGCATAGAAAGGACGAAAATGACCTAATTGATCATCCAATGACACAAACACACCTATTGGATGGACAAGATTGGTTAAAAACCCTAATTGGACAAGAATATGCCTAGGGAGAACGAAAATGACCTAAATGTTAATCCAATGACACAAATGAACTTATTGGATGCACAAGATTTGTTAAAAACCCTAATTGGTCAAGAATAAGCCTAGGGAGGACGAAAATGACCTAAATGCTAATCCAATGACACAACTCAACTTATTGGATGCACAAGATTGGTTAAAAACCCTAATTGGTCAAGAATAAGCCTAGGAGGACGAAAATGACCAAATTGATCATCCATTGCCACAAACACACCTATTGGATGCACAAGATTGGTTAAAAACCCTAATTGGACAAGAATAAGCCTAGGGAGGACGAAAATGACCTAATTGATCATCCATTGCCACAAACACACCTATTGGATGCACAAGATTGGTTAAAAACCCTAATTGGACAAGAATATGCCTAGGGAGGACGAAAATGACCTAATTGATCATCCAATGACACAAACACACCTATTGGATGCACAAGATTGGTTAAAAACCCTAATTGGACAAGAGTTAGCCTAGGGAGGCCGAAAATGACCTAATTGATCATCCAATGACACAAACACACCTATTGGATACACAAGATTGGTTAAAAACCCTAATTGGATAAGAATAAGCCTTGGGAGGACGAAAATGACCTAATTGATCATCCATTGCCACAAACACACCTATTGGATGCACAAGATTGGTTAAAAACCCTAATTGGACAAGAATATGCCTAGGGAGGACGAAAATGACCTAATTGATCTTCCAATGACACAAACACACCTATTGGATGCACAAGATTGGTTAAAAACCTTAATTGGACAAGAATTAGCCTAGGGAGGACGAAAATGACCTAATTGTTCATCCAATGACACAAACACACCTATTTGATGCACAAGATTGGTTAAAAACCCTAATTGGACAAGAATATGCTTAAGGAGAACGAAAATGACCTAAATATTAATTCAATGACACAAACAAAGTTATTGGATGCACAAGATTGGTTAAAAACTCTAATTGGACAAGAATAAGCCTAGGGAAGACGAAAATGACCTAATTGATCATCCAATGACACAAACACACCTATTGAATACACAAGATTGGTTAAAAACCCTAATTGGACAAGAATAAGCCTAGGGAGGACGAAAATGACCTAATTGATCATCCATTGCCACAAACACACCTATTGGATGCACAAGATTGGTTAAAAACCCTAATTGGACAAGAATATGCCTAGGGAGGACGAAAATGACCAAATTGATCATCCAATGACACAAACACACCTATTGGATGCACAAGATTGGTTAAAAACCCTAATTGGACAAGAATTAGCCTAGGGAGGACGAAAATGACCTAATTGATCATCCAATGACACAAACACACCTATTGGATGCACAAGATTGGTTAAAAACCCTAATTGGACAAGAATAAGCCTAGGGAGGACAAAAATGACCTAATTGATCATCCAGTGACACAAACACACCTATTGGATGCACAAGATTGGTTAAAAACCCTAATTGGACAAGAATATGCCTAGGGAGGACGAAAATGACCTAATTGATCATCCAATGACACAAATGAACTTATTGGATGCACAAGATTGCTTAAAAACCCTAATTGGACAAGAATAAGCCTAGGGAGGACGAAAATGACCTAAATGTTCATCCAATGACACAAATACACCTATTGGATGGAAAAGATTGGTTAGAAACCCTAATTTGACAAGAATAAGCCTAGGGAGGACGAAAATGACCTAAATGTTCATCCAATGACACAAACACACCTATTGGATGCACAAGATTGGTTAAAAACCCTAATTGGACAAGAATAAGCCTACGGAGGACGAAAATGACCTAAATGTTCATCCAATGACACAAACACACCTATTGGATGCACAAGATTGGTTAGAAACCCTAATTGGACAAGAATAAGCCTAGGGAGGACGAAAATGACCTAAATGTTAATCCAATGACACAAATGAACTTATTGGATGCACAAGATTGCTTAAAACCCTAATTGGACATGCCTAGGGAGGACGAAAGTGACCTAAATGTTTACCCAATGACACAAATGAACTTATAAGATGCACAAGATTGGTTAAAAACCCTAATTGGACAAGAATAAGCCTAGGGAGGACGAAAATGACCTAAATGTTCATCCAATGACACAAACACACCTATTGGATGCACAAGATTGGTTAAAAACCCTAATTGGACAAGAATAAGCCTACGGAGGACGAAAATGACCTAAATGTTCATCCAATGACACAAACACCCCTATTGGATGCACAAGATTGGTTAAAAACCCTAATTGGAAAAGAATAAGCCTAGGGAGGACGAAAATGACCTAAATGTTCATCCAATGACACAAACACACCTATTGGATGCACAAGATTGGTTAAAAACCCTAATTGGACAAGAATAAGCCTAGGGAGGAAGAAAATGACCTATATGTTCCTCCAATGACACAAATGAACTTATTGGATGCACAAGATTGGTTAAAAACCCTAATTGGACAAGAATAAGCCTAGGGAGGACGAAAATGACCTATATGTTCCTCCAATGACACAAATGAATTTATTGGATGCACAAGATTGGTTAAAAACCCTAATTGGACAAGAATAAGCCTAGGGAGGACGAAAATGACCTAAATGTTTATCCAATGACACAAACACACATATTGGATGCACAACATTGGTTAAAAACCTTAATTGGACACGAATAAGCCTAGGGAGGACGAAAATGATGTAAATGTTCATCCAATGACACAAACACACCTATTGGATGCACAAGATTGGTTAAAAACCCTAATTGGACAAGAATAAGCCTAGGGAGGACGAAAACGACCTAAATGTTAAACCAATGACACAAACACACCTATTGGATGCACAAGATTTGTTAAAAACCCTAATTGGACAAGAATAAGCCTAGGGAGGACGAAAATGACCTAAATATTAATCCAATGACAGAAACACACCTATTGGATGCACAAGATTGGTTAAAAACCCTAATTGGAAAAGAATAAGCCTAGGGAGGAAGAAAATGACCTATATGTTCCTCCAATGACACAAATGAACTTATTGGTTGTACAAGATTGGTTAAAAACCCTAATTGGACAAGAATAAGCCTTGGGAGGACGAAAATGACCTAAATGTTAATCCAATGACACAAAAACACCTATTGGATGCACAAGATTGGTTAAAGACCCTAATTGGACAAGAATAAGCCTAGGGAGGACAAAAATGACCTAAATGTTAATCCAATGACACAAACACACCTATTGGATGCACAAGATTGGATAAAAACCCTAATTGGACAAGAATAAGCCTAGGGAGGACGAAAATGACCTAAATGTTTATCCAGTGACATAAAAACACCAATTGGATGCACAAGATTGGTTAAAAACCCTAATTGGAAAAGAATAAGCCTAGGGAGGAAGAAAATGACCTATATGTTCCTCCAATGACACAAATGAACTTATTGGATGTACAAGATTGGTTAAAAACCCTAATTGGACAAGAATAAGCCTAGGGAGGACGAAAACGACCTAAATGTTAAACCAATGACACAAACACACCTATTGGATGAACAAGATTTGTTAAAAACCCTAATTGGACAAGAATAAGCCTAGGGAGGACGAAAATGACCTAAATATTAATCCAATGAAATAAACACACCTATTGCATGCACAAGATTGGTTTAAAACCCTAATTGGAAAAGAATAAGCCTAGGGAGGAAGAAAATGACCTATATGTTCCACCAATGACACAAATGAACTTATTGGATGTACAAGATTGGTTAAAAACCCTAATTGGACAAGAATAAGCCTTGGGAGGACGAAAATGACCTAAATGTTAATCCAATGACACAAACACACCTATTGGATGCACAAGATTGGTTAAAGACCCTAATTGGACAAGAATAAGCCTAGTGAGGACGACAATGACCTAAATGTACATCCAATGACACAAACACACCTATTGGATGCACAAGATTGGTTAAAAACCCTAATTGGACAAGAATAAGCCTAGGGAGGACGAAAATGACCTAAATGTTTATCCAATGACACAAACACACCTATTGGATGCACAAGATTGGTTAAAGACCCTAATTGGACAAGAATAAGCCTATGGAGGACGAAAATGACCTAAATGTTAATACAATGACACAAACACACCTATTGGATGCACAAGATTGGATAAAAACCCTAATTGGACAAGAATAAGCCTAGGGAGGACGAAAATGACCTAAATGTTTATCCAATGACATAAAAACACCAATTGGATGCACAAGATTGGTTAAAAACCCTAATTGGAAAAGAATAAGCCTAGGGAGGAAGAAAATGACCTATATGTTCCTCCAATGACACAAATGAACTTATTGGATGTACAAGATTGGTTAAAAACCCTAATTGGACAAGAATAAGCCTTGGGAGGACCAAAATGACCTAAATGTTAATCCAATGACACAAACACACCTATTGGATGCACAAGATTGGTTAAAGACCCAAATTGGACAAGAATAAGCCTAGTGAGGACGACAATGACCTAAATGTACATCCAATGACACAAACACACCTATTAGATGCACAAGATTGGTTAAAAACCCTAATTGGACAAGAATAAGCCTAGGGAGGACGAAAATGACCTAAATGTTTATCCAATGACATAAAAACACCAATTGGATGCACAAGATTGGTTAAAAACCCTAATTGGAAAAGACTAAGCCTAGGGAGGAAGAAAATGACCCATAAGTTCCTCCAATGACACAAATGAACTTATTGGATGTACAAGATTGGTTAAAAACCCTAATTGGACAAGAATAAGCCTAGGGAGGACGAAAATGACCTAAATATTAATCCAATGACATAAACACACCTATTGCATGCACAAAATTGGTTTAAAACCCTAATTGGAAAAGAATAAGGCTAGGGAGGAAGAAAATGACCTATATGTTCCTCCAATGACACAAATGGACTTATTGGATGTACAAGATTGGTTAAAAACCCTAATTGGACAAGAATAAGCCTTGGGAGGACGAAAATGACCTAAATGTTAATCCAATGACACAAACACACCTATGGGATGCACAAGATTGGTTAAAGACCCTAATTGGACAAGAATAAGCCTAGTGAGGACGACAATGACCTAAATGTACATCCAATGACACAAACACACCTATTGGATGCACAAGATTGGTTAAAAACCCTAATTGGACAAGAATAAGCCTAGGGAGGACGAAAATGACCTATATGTTCCTCCAATGACACAAATGAACTTATTGGATGTACAAGATTGGTTAAAAACCCTAATTGGACAAGAATAAGCCTTGGGAGTACGAAAATGTCCTAAATGTTCATCCAATGACACAAACACACTTATCGGATGCACAAGATTGGTTAAAAACCCAAATTGGAGAAGAATAAGCCTAGGGAGGACGAAAATTACCTATATGTTCCTCCAATGACACAAATGAACTTATTGGATGCACAAGATTGGTTAAAAACCCTAATTGGAGAAGAATAAGCCTAAGGAGGAAGAAAATGACCTAAATGTTAATCCAATGACACAAACACACCTATTGGATGCACAAGATTGGTTAAAAACCCTAATTGGACAAGAATAAGCCTAGGGAGGAAGAAAATGACCTAAATGTTTATCCAATGACACAAACACACCTATTGGATGCACAAGATTGGTTAAAAACCCTAATTGGAGAAGAATAAACCTAGGGAGGACGAATATGACTTATATGTTCCTCCAATGACACAAATGAACTTATTGGATGCACAAGATTGGTTAAAAACCCTAATTGGACAAGAATAATCCTAGGGAGGACGAAAATGACCTAAATATTAATCCAATGAAACTAACACACCTATTGGATGCACAAGATTGGTTAAAAACCCTAATTGGGAAAGAATAAGCCTAGGGAGGACGAAAATGACCTAAATGTTAATCCAATGACACAAACACACCTATTGGATGCACAAGATTGGTTAAAAACCCTAATTGGAGAAGAATAAGCCTAGGGAGGACGAAAATGACCTAAATGTTAATCCAATGACACAAACACACCTATTGGATGCACAAGATTGGTTAAAAACCCTAATTGGAGAAGAATAAGCCTAGGGAGGACGAAAATGACCTAAATGTACATCCAATGACACAAACACACCTATTGGATGCACAAGATTGGTTAAAAACCCTAATTGGAGAAGAATAAGCCTAGGGAGAACGAAAATGACTTATATGTTCCTCCAATGACACAAATTAACTTATTGGATGCACAAGATTGGTTAAAAACCCTAATAGGACAAGAATAAGCCTTGGGAGTACGAAAATGACCTAAATCTTCATCCAATGACACAAACACACTTATCGGATGCACAAGATTGGTTAAAAACCCTAATTGGAGAAGAATAAGCCTAGGGAGAACGAAAATGACTTATATGTTCCTCCAATGACACAAATGAACTTATTGGATGCACAAGATTGGTTAAAAACCCTAATTGGACAAGAATAAGCCTAGGGAGGACGAAAATGAACTAAATGTTAATCCAATGAAACAAACACACCTATTGGATGCACAAGATTGGTTAAAAACCCTAATAGGACAAGAATAAGGCTAGGGAAGACGAAAATGACCTAAATGTTAATCAAATGACACAAACACACCTATTGGATGCACAAGATTGGTTAAAAACCCTAATTGGACAAGAATAAGCCTAGCGAGGACGGAAATGACCTAAATGTTAATCCAATGACATAAACACACCTATTGGATGCACAAGATTGGTTAAAAACCCTAATTGGAAAAGAATAAGCCTAGGGAGGACAAAAATGACCTAAATGTCCATCCAATGACACAAACACACCTATTGGATACACAACATTGGTTGAAAACCCTAATTGGACAAGAATAAGCCTAGCGAGGATGAAAATGACGTATATGTTCCTCCAATGACACAAATGAACTTATTGGATGCACAAGATTGGTTAAAAACCCTAATTGGACAAGAATAAGCCTAGGGAGGACGAAAATGACCTAAATGTTAATCCAATGACACAAACACACCTATTGGATGCATAAGATTGGTTAAAAACCCTAATTGGACAAGAATAAGCCTAGGGAGGAAGAAAATGACCTAAATGTTTATCCAATGACACAAACACACATATTGGATGCACAAGATTGGTTAAAAACCCTAATTGGACAAGAATAAGCCTAGGGAGGACGAAAATGACCTAAATGTTCATCCTATGACACAAACACACCTATTGGATGCACAAGATTGGTTAAAAACCCTAATTGGACAAGAATAAGCCTAGGGAGGACGAAAATGACCTAAATGTTCATCCAATGACACAAATGAACTTATTGGATGCACAAGATTGGTTAACAACTTTAATTGGACAAGAATAAGCCTAGGGAGGACGAAAATGACCTAAATATTCATCCAATGACACAAATGAACTTATTGGATGCACAAGATTGCTTAAAAACCCTAATTGGACAAGAATAAGCCTAGGGAGGACGAAAATGACCTAAATGTTCATCCAATGACACAAATGAACTTATTGGATGCACAAGATTGGTTAAAAACCCTAATTGGACAAGAATAAGCCTAGGGAGGATGAAAATCACCTAAATGTTCATCCAATGACACAAATGAACCTATTGGATGCACAAGATTGGTTATAAACCCTAATTGGACAAGAATAAGCCTAGGGAGAACGAAAATGACTTAAATCTTAATCCAATGACACAAACACACCTATTGGATGCACAAGATTGGTTAAAAACCCTAATTGGACAAGAATAAGCCTAGGGAGGACGAAAATGACCTAAATGTTCATCCAATGACACAAATGAACTTATTGGATGCACAAGATTGCTTAAAAACCCTAATTGGACAAGAATAAGCCTAGGGAGGACGAAAATGACCTAAATGTTTATCCAATGAAACAAATACACCTATTGGATGCAAAAGATTGGTTAGAAACCCTAATTCCACAAGAATAAGCCTAGGGAGGACGAAAATGACCTAAATGTTCATCCAATGACACAAACACACCTATTGGATGCACAAGATTGGTTAAAAACCCTAATTGGACAAGAATAAGCCTAGGGAGGACGAAAATGACCTAAATGTTCATCCAATGACACAAACACACCTATTGGATGCACACGATTGGTTAGAAACCCTTATTTGACAAGAATAAGCCTAGGGAGGACGAAAATGACCTAAATGTTAATCCAATGACACAAATGAACTTATTGGATGCACAAGATTGGTTAAAAACCCTAATTGGACAAGAATAAGCCTTGGGAGGACGAAAATGACCTAAATGTTCACCCAATGACACAAATGAACTTATTGGATGCACAAGATTGGTTAAAAACCTTAATTGGACAAGAATAAGCCTAGGGAAGACGAAAATGACCTAAATGTTCATCCAATGACACAATTGAACTTATTTGATGCACAAGATTGGTTAAAAACCCTAATGGGACAAGAATAAGCCTAGGGGGGATGAAAATGACCTCAATGTTCATCCAATGTCACAAACACACCTATTGGATGCACAAGATTGGTTAGAAACCCTAATTGGACAAGAATAAGCCTAGCGAGGACGAAAATGACCTAAATGTTAATCCAATGACACAAATGAACTTATTGGATGCACAAGATTGGTTAAAAACCGTAATTGGACAAGAATAAGCCTAGGGAGGACGAAAATGACCTAAATGTTCATCCAATGACACAATTGAACTTATTGGATGCACAAGATTTGTTAGAAACCCTAATTGGACAAAAATAAGCCTAGGGAGGACGAAAATGACCTAAATGTTCATCCAATGACACAAACTCACCTATTGGATGCACAAGATTGGTTAGAAACCCTAATTGGACAAGAATAATCCTAGGGAGGACGAAAATGACCTAAATGTTAATCCAATGACACAAATGAACTTATTGGATGCACAAGATTGGTTAAAAACCCTAATTAAACAAGAATAAGCCTAGGGAGGACGAAAATGACCTAAATGTTCATCCAATGACACAAATGAACTTATTGGATGCACAAGATTGGTTAAAAACCCTAATTGGACAAGAATAAGCCTAGGGAAGACGAAAATGACCTAAATGTTCATCCAATGACACAAATGAACCTATTGGATGCACAAGATTGGTTAAAAACCCTAATTGGACAAGAATAAGCCTAGGGAGGACGAAAATGACCTAAATGTTCATCCAATGACACAAATGAACTTACTGGATGCACAAGATTGCTTAAAAACCTAATTAGACAAGAATAAGCCTAGGGAGGACGAAAATGACCTAAATGTTCATCCAATGACACAAACACACCTATTGGATGCACAAGATTGGTTAAAAACCCTAATTGGACAAGAATAAGCCTAGGGAGGACGAAAATGACCTAAATGTACATCCAATGACACAAATACACCTATTGGATGCACAAGATTGGTTAAAAACCTTAATTAGACAAGAATAAGCCTAGGGAGGACGAAAATGACCTAAATGTTAATCCAATGACACAAATGAACTTATTGGATGCACAAGATTCGTTAAAAACCCTAATTCGACAAGAATAAGCCTATGGAGGACGAAAATGACCTAAATGTTAATCCAATGACATAAACACACCTATTGGATGCACAAGATTGGTTAAAAACCCTAATTGGACAAGAATATGCCTAGGGAGGACGAAAATGACCTATATGTTCCTCCAATGACACAAATGAACTTATTGGAAGCACAAGATTTGTTAAAAACCCTAACTGGACAAGAATAAGCCTAGGAGGACGAAAATGACATAAATGTTAATCCAATGACACAAACACACCTATAGGATGCACAAAATTGGTTAAAACCCTAATTGGAGAAGAATAAGCCTAGGGAGGAAGAAAATGACCTAAATGTTAATCCAATGACACAAACACACCTATTGGATGCACAAGATTGGTTAAAAACCCTAATTGGAAAAGAATAAGCCTAGGGAGGACAAAAATGACCTAAATGTCCATCCAATGACACAAACACACCTATTGGATACACAACATTGGTTGAAAACCCTAATTGGACAAGAATAAGCCTAGCGAGGACGAAAATGACGTATATGTTCCTCCAATGACACAAATGAACTTATTGGATACACAAGATTGGTTAAAAACCCTAATTGGACAAGAATAAGCCTTGGGAGGACGAAAATGACCTAAATGTTAATCCAATGACACAAACACACCTATTGGATGCACAAGATTGGTTAAAGACCCTAATTGGACAAGAATAAGCCTAAGGAGGACAAAAATGACCTAAATGTTAATCCAATGACACAAACACACCTATTGGATGCACAAGATTGGTTAAAAACCCTAATTGGACAAGAATAAGCCTAGGGAGGACGAAAATGACCTAAATGTTAATCCAATGACACAAACACACCTATTGGATGCATAAGATTGGTTAAAAACCCTAATTGGACAAGAATAAGCCTAGGGAGGAAGAAAATGACCTAAATGTTTATCCAATGACACAAACACACCTATTGGATGCACAAGATTGGTTAAAAACCCTAATTGGACAAGAATAAGCCTAGGGAGGACGAAAATGACCTAAATGTTCATCCTATGACACAAACACACCTATTGGATGCACAAGATTGGTTAAAAAACCCTAATTGGACAAGAATAAGCCTAGGGAGGACGAAAATGACCTAAATGTTTATCCAATGACATAAACACACCAATTGGATGCACAAGATTGGTTATAAACCCTAATTGGACAAGAATAAGCCTAGGGAGGACGAAAATGACCTAAATGTTCATCCAATGACACAAACGCACCTATTGGATGCACAAGATTGGTTAAAAACCCTAATTGGACAAGAATAAGCCTAGGGAGGACGAAAATGACCTAAATGTTTATCCAATGACACAAATGAAGTTATTGGATGCACAAGATTTGTTAAAAACCCTAATTTGACAAGAATAAGCCTAGGGAGGACGAAAGTGACCTAAATGTTAATCCAATGACACAAACACACCTATTGGATGCACAAGATTGGTTAAAAACCCTAATTGGACAAGAATAAGCCTAGGGAGGATGAAAATGACCTAAATGTTAATCCAATGAAAAAAACACACCTATTGGATGCACAAGATTGGTTAAAAACCCTAATTGGACAAGAATAAGCCTAGGGAGGACGAAATTGACCTAAATGATAATCCAATGACACAAACACACCTATTGGATGCACAACATTTGTTAAAAACCCTAATTGGACAAGAATAAGCCTAGGGAGGACGAAAATGACCTAAATGTACATCCAATGACACAAATACACCTATTGGATGCACAAGATTCGTTAAAAACCCTAATTGGACAAGAATAAGCCTATGGAGGACGAAAATGACCTAAATGTTAATCCAATGACATAACCACACCTATTGGATGCACAAGATTGGTTAAAATCCCTAATTGGGCAAGAATATGCCTAGGGAGGACGAAAATGACCTATATGTTCCTCCAATGACACAAATGAACTTATTGGAAGCACAAGATTTGTTAAAAACCCTAACTGGACAAGAATAAGCCTAGGAGGACGAAAATGACATAAATGTTAATCCAATGACACAAACACACCTATAGGATGCACAAAATTGGTTAAAACCCTAATTGGAGAAGAATAAGCCTAGGGAGGAAGAAAATGACCTAAATGTTAATCCAATGACACAAACACACCTATTGGATGCACAAGATTGGTTAAAAACCCTAATTGGAAAAGAATAAGCCTAGGGAGGACAAAAATGACCTAAATGTCCATCCAATGACACAAACACACCTATTGGATACACAACATTGGTTGAAAACCCTAATTGGACAAGAATAAGCCTAGCGAGGACGAAAATGACGTATATGTTCCTCCAATGACACAAATGAACTTATTGGATGCACAAGATTGGTTAAAAACCCTAATTGGACAAGAATAAGCCTTGGGAGGACGAAAATGACCTAAATGTTAATCCAATGACACAAACACACCTATTGGATGCACAAGATTGGTTAAAGACCCTAATTGGACAAGAATAAGCCTAGGGAGGACAAAAATGACCTAAATGTTAGTCCAATGACACAAACACACCTATTGGATGCACAAGATTGGTTAAAAACCCTAATTGGACAAGAATAAGCCTAGGGAGGACGAAAATGACCTAAATGTTAATCCAATGACACAAACACACCTATTGGATGCATAAGATTGGTTAAAAACCCTAATTGGACAAGAATAAGCCTAGGGAGGAAGAAAAAGACCTAAATGTTTATCCAATGACACAAACACACCTATTGGATGCACAAGATTTGTTAAAAACCCTAATTGGACAAGAATAAGCCTAGGGAGGACGAAAATGACCTAAATGTTCATCCTATGACACAAACACACCTATTGGATGCACAAGATTGGTTAAAAAACCCTAATTGGACAAGAATAAGCCTAGGGAGGACGAAAATGACCTAAATGTTTATCCAATGACATAAACACACCAATTGGATGCACAAGATTGGTTAAAAACCCTAATTGGACAAGAATAAGCCTAGGGAGGACGAAAATGACCTAAATGTTAATCCAATGACACAAACACACCTATTGGATGCATAAGATTGGTTAAAAACCCTAATTGGACAAGAATAAGCCTAGGGAGGACGAAAATGACCTAAATGTTAATCAAATGACACAAACACACCTATTGGATGCACAAGATTGGTTAAAAACCCTAATTGGACAAGAATAAGCCTAGGGAGGACGAAAATGACCTAAATGTTTATCCAATGACGCAAATTAACTTATTGGATGCATAAGATTGGTTAAAAACCCTAATTGGAGAAGAATAAGCCTAGGGAGGATGAAAATGACCTATATGTTCCTCCAATGACACAAATGAACTTATTGGATGCACAAGATTGGTTAAAAACCCTAATTGGACAAGAATAAGCCTAGGGAGGACGAAAATGACCTAAATGTTAATCCAATGACACAAACACACCTATTGGATGCATAAGATTGGTTAAAAACCCTAATTGGACAAGAATAAGCCTAGGGAGGACGAAGATGACCTAATTGATCATCCAATGACACAAACACACCTATTGGATGCACAAGATTGGTTAAAAACCCTAATTGGACAAGAATAAGCCTAGGGAGGACGAAAATGACCTAAATGTTAATCCAATGACACAACTCAACTTATTGGATGCACAAGTATGGTTAAAAACCCAAATTGGGCAAGAATAGGCCTAGGGAGGACGAAGATGACCTAATTGATCATCCAATGACACAAACACACCTATTGGATGCACAAGATTGGTTAAAAACCTTAATTAAACAAGAATAAGCCTAGGGAGGACGAAAATGACCTAATTGATCATCCAATGACACAAACACACCTATTGGATGCACAAGATTGGTTAAAAACCCTAATTGGACAAGAATAAGCCTAGGGAGGACGAAAATGACCTAATTGATCATCCAATGACACAAATGAACTTATTGGATGCACAAGATTAGTTAAAAACCTAAATTGGACAAGAATATGCCTAGGGAGGATGAAAATGACCTAATTGATCATCCACTTGACACAAACACACCTATTGGATGCACAAGATTGGTTAAAAACCCTAATTTGACAAGAATAAGCCTAGGGAGGACGAAAATGACCTAATTGATCATCCAATGACACAAACACACCTATTGGATGCACAAGATTGGTTAAAAACCCTAATTGGACAAGAATAAGCCTAGGGAGGACGAAAATGACCTAATTGATCATCCAATGACACAAACACACCAATTGGATGCACAAGATTGGTTAAAAACCCTAGTTGGACAAGAACATGCCTAGGGAGGACGAAAATGACCAAAATATTAATTCAATGACACAAACAAAGTTATTGGATGCACAAGATTGGTTAAAAACCCTAATTGGACAAGAATAAGCCTAGGGAGGACGAAAATGACCTAATTGATCATCCAATGACACAAACACACCTATTGGATGCACAAGATTGGTTAAAAACCCTAATTGGACAAGAATAAGCCTAGGGAGGACGAAAATGACCTAATTGATCATCCAATGACACAAACACACCTATTGGATGCACAAGATTGGTTAAAAACCCTAATTGGACAAGAATAAGCCTAGGGAGGACGAAAATGACCTAATTGATCATCCAATGACACAAACACATCTATTGGAAGCACAAGATTGGTTAGAAACCCTAGTTGGACAAGAATATGCCTAGGGAGGACGAAAATGACCTAATTGATCATCCAATGACACAAATGAACTTATTGGATGCACAAGATTGCTTAAAAACCCTAATTGGACAAAAATAAGCATAGAAAGGACGAAAATGACCTAATTGATCATCCAATGACACAAACACACCTATTGGATGCACAAGATTGGTTAAAAACCCTAATTGGACAAGAATAAGCCTAGGGAGGACGAAAATGACCTAATTGATCATCCAATGACACAAACACACCTATTGGATGCACAAGATTGGTTAAAAACCCTAATTGGACAAGAATAAGCCTAGGGAGGACGAAAATGACCTAATTGATCATCCAATGACACAAACACACCTATTGGATACACAAGATTGGTTAAAAACTCTAATTGGACCAGAATAAGCCTAGGGAGGACGAAAATGACCTAATTGATCATCCAATGACACAAACACACCTATTGGATGCACAAGATTGGTTAAAAACCCTAATTGGACAAGAATAAGCCTAGGGAGGACGAAAATGACCTAATTGATCATCCAATGACACAAACACACCTATTGGATGCACAAGATTGGTTAAAAACCCTAATTGGACCAGAATATGCCTAGAGAGGACGAAAATGACCTAATTGATCATCCAATGACACAAACACACCTATTGGATGCACAAGATGGGTTAAAAACCCTAATTGGACAAGAATATGCCTAGGGAGGACGAAAATGACCTAAATGTTAATCCAATGACACAAACACACCTATTGGATGCACAAGATTGGTTAAAAACCCTAATTGGACAAGAATAAGCCTAGGGAGGACGAAAATGACCTAAATGTTAATCCAATGAAAAAAACACACCTATTGGATGCACAAGATTGGTTAAAAACCCTAATTGGACAAGAATAAGCCTAGGGAGGACGAAATTGACCTAAATGATAATCCAATGACACAAACACACCTATTGGATGCACAACATTTGTTAAAAACCCTAATTGGACAAGAATAAGCCTAGGGAGGACGAAAATGACCTAAATGTTCATCCAATGACACAAATACACCTATTGGATGCACAAGATTGGTTAAAAACCTTAATTAGACAAGAATAAGCCTAGGGAGGACGAAAATGACCTAAATGTTAATCCAATGACACAAATGAACTTATTGGATGCACAAGATTCGTTAAAAACCCTAATTGGACAAGAATAAGCCTATGGAGGACGAAAATGACCTAAATGTTAATCCAATGACATAAACACACCTATTGGATGCACAAGATTGGTTAAAAACCCTAATTGGACAAGAATATGCCTAGGGAGGACGAAAATGACCTATATGTTCCTCCAATGACACAAATGAACTTATTGGAAGCACAAGATTTGTTAAAAACCCTAACTGGACAAGAATAAGCCTAGGAGGACGAAAATGACATAAATGTTAATCCAATGACACAAACACACCTATAGGATGCACAAAATTGGTTAAAACCCTAATTGAAGAAGAATAAGCCTAGGGAGGAAGAAAATGACCTAAATGTTAATCCAATGACACAAACACACCTATTGGATGCACAAGATTGGTTAAAAACCCTAATTGGACAAGAATAAGCCTAGGGAGGACGAAAATGACCTAAATGATAATCCAATGACACAAACACACCTATTGGATGCACAACATTTGTTAAAAACCCTAATTGGACAAGAATAAGCCTAGGGAGGACGAAAATGACCTAAATGTACATCCAATGACACAAATACACCTATTGGATGCACATGATTGGTTAAAAACCTTAATTAGACAAGAATAAGCCTAGGGAGGACGAAAATGACCTAAATGTTAATCCAATGACACAAATGAACTTATTGGATGCACAAGATTCGTTAAAAACCCAAATTGGACAAGAATAAGCCTATGGAGGACGAAAATGACCTAAATGTTAATCCAATGACATAACCACACCTATTGGATGCACAAGATTGGTTAAAAACCCTAATTGGACAAGAATATGCCTAGGGAGGACGAAAATGACCTATATGTTCCTCCAATGACACAAATGAACTTATTGGAAGCACAAGATTTGTTAAAAACCCTAACTGGACAAGAATAAGCCTAGGAGGACGAAAATGACATAAATGTTAATCCAATGACACAAACACACCTATAGGATGCACCAAATTGGTTAAAACCCTAATTGGAGAAGAATAAGCCTAGGGAGGAAGAAAATGACCTAAATGTTAATCCAATGACACAAACACACCTATTGGATGCACAAGATTGGTTAAAAACCCTAATTGGAAAAGAATAAGCCTAGGGAGGACAAAAATGACCTAAATGTCCATCCAATGACACAAACACACCTATTGGATACACAACATTGGTTGAAAACCCTAATTGGACAAGAATAAGCCTAGCGAGGACGAAAATGACGTATATGTTCCTCCAATGACACAAATGAACTTATTGGATACACAAGATTGGTTAAAAACCCTAATTGGACAAGAATAAGCCTTGGGAGGACGAAAATGACCTAAATGTTAATCCAATGACACAAACACACCTATTGGATGCACAAGATTGGTTAAAGACCCTAATTGGACAAGAATAAGCCTAAGGAGGACAAAAATGACCTAAATGTTAATCCAATGACACAAACACACCTATTGGATGCACAAGATTGGTTAAAAACCCTAATTGGACAAGAATAAGCCTAGGGAGGACGAAAATGACCTAAATGTTAATCCAATGACACAAACACACCTATTGGATGCATAAGATTGGTTAAAAACCCTAATTGGACAAGAATAAGCCTAGGGAGGAAGAAAATGACCTAAATGTTTATCCAATGACACAAACACACCTATTGGATGCACAAGATTGGTTAAAAACCCTAATTGGACAAGAATAAGCCTAGGGAGGACGAAAATGACCTAAATGTTCATCCTATGACACAAACACACCTATTGGATGCACAAGATTGGTTAAAAAACCCTAATTGGACAAGAATAAGCCTAGGGAGGACGAAAATGACCTAAATGTTTATCCAATGACATAAACACACCAATTGGATGCACAAGATTGGTTATAAACCCTAATTGGACAAGAATAAGCCTAGGGAGGACGAAAATGACCTAAATGTTCATCCAATGACACAAACACACCTATTGGATGCACAAGATTGGTTAAAAACCCTAATTGGACCAGAATAAGCCTAGGGAGGACAAAAATGACCTAAATGTTAATCCAACGACATAAACATACCTATTGGATGCACAAGGTTGGTTAAAAACCCTAATTGGAAAGGAATAAGCCTAGGGAGGACGAAAATGACCTAAATGTTCATCCAATGACACAAACGCACCTATTGGATGCACAAGATTGGTTAAAAACCCTAATTGGACAAGAATAAGCCTAGGGAGGGCGAAAATGACCTAAATGTTTATTCAATGACACAAATGAACTTATTGGATGCACAAGATTTGTTAAAAATCCTAATTGGACAAGAATAAGCCTAGGGAGGACGAAAGTGACCTAAATGTTAATCCAATGACACAAACACACCTATTGGATGCACAAGATTGGTTAAAAACCCTAATTGGACAAGAATAAGCCTAGGGAGGACGAAAATGACCTAAATGTAAATCCAATGAAAAAAGCACACCTATTGGATGCACAAGATTGGTTAAAAACCCTAATTGGACAAGAATAAGCCTAGGGAGGACGAAAATGACCTATATGTTCCTCCAATGACACCAATGAACTTATTGGATGCACAAGATTGGTTAAAAATCCTAATAGGACAAGAATAAGCCTTGGGAGTACGAAAATGACCTAAATGTTCATCCAATGATAGAAACACACTTATCGGATGCACAAGATTGGTTAAAAACCCTAATTGGAGAAGAATAAGCCTAGGGAGAACGAAAATGACTTATTTGTTCCTCCAATGACACAAATTAACTTATTGGATGCACAAGATTGGTTAAAAACCCTAATAGGACAAGAATAAGCCTTGGGAGTACGAAAATGACCTAAATCTTCATCCAATGACACAAACACACTTATCGGATGCACAAGATTGGTTAAAAACCCTAATTGGAGAAGAATAAGCCTAGGGAGAACGAAAATGACTTATATGTTCCTCCAATGACACAAATGAACTTATTGGATGCACAAGATTGGTTAAAAACCCTAATTGGACAAGAATAAGCCTAGGGAGGACGAAAATGAACTAAATGTTAATCCAATGAAACAAACACACCTATTGGATGCACAAGATTGGTTAAAAACCCTAATTGGACAAGAATAAGGCTAGGGAAGACGAAAATGACCTAAATGTTAATCAAATGACACAAACACACCTATTGGATGCACAAGATTGGTTAAAAACCCTAATTGGACAAGAATAAGCCTAGGGAGGACGAAAATGACCTAAATGTTAATCCAATGACATAAACACACCTATTGGATGCACAAGATTGGTTAAAAACCCTAATTGGAAAAGAATAAGCCTAGGGAGGACAAAAATGACCTAAATGTCCATCCAATGACACAAACACACCTATTGGATACACAACATTGGTTGAAAACCCTAATTGGACAAGAATAAGCCTAGCGAGGATGAAAATGACGTATATGTTCCTCCAATGACACAAATGAACTTATTGGATGCACAAGATTGGTTAAAAACCCTAATTGGACAAGAATAAGCCTAGGGAGGACGAAAATGACCTAAATGTTAATCCAATGACACAAACACACCTATTGGATGCATAAGATTGGTTAAAAACCCTAATTGGACAAGAATAAGCCTAGGGAGGAAGAAAATGACCTAAATGTTTATCCAATGACACAAACACACCTATTGGATGCACAAGATTGGTTAAAAACCCTAATTGGACAAGAATAAGCCTAGTGAGGACGAAAATGACCTAAATGTTCATCCTATGACACAAACACACCTATTGGATGCACAAGATTGGTTAAAAAACCCTAATTGGACAAGAATAAGCCTAGGGAGGACGAAAATGACCTAAATGTTTATCCAATGACATAAACACACCAATTGGATGCACAAGATTGGTTATAAACCCTAATTGGACAAGAATAAGCCTAGGGAGGACGAAAATGACCTAAATGTTCATCCAATGACACAAACACACCTATTGGATGCACAAGATTGGTTAAAAACCCTAATTGGACCAGAATAAGCCTAGGGAGGACAAAAATGACCTAAATGTTAATCCAACGACATAAACACACCTATTGGATGCACAAGGTTGGTTAAAAACCCTAATTGGAAAGGAATAAGCCTAGGGAGGACGAAAATGACCTAAATGTTCATCCAATGACACAAACGCACCTATTGGATGCACAAGATTGGTTAAAAACCCTAATTGGACAAGAATAAGCCTAGGGAGGGCGAAAATGACCTAAATGTTTATCCAATGACACAAATGAACTTATTGGATGCACAAGATTTGTTAAAAACCCTAATTGGACAAGAATAAGCCTAGGGAGGACGAAAGTGACCTAAATGTTAATCCAATGACACAAACACACCTATTGGATGCACAAGATTGGTTAAAAACCCTAATTGGACAAGAATAAGCCTAGGGAGGACGAAAATGACCTAAATGTTAATCCAATGACACAAACACACCTATTGGATGCACAAGATTGGTTAAAAACCTTAATTGGACAAGAATAAGCCTAGGGAGGAAGAAAATGACCTAAATGTTAATCCAACGACACAAACACACCTATTGGATGCAAAAGATTGGTTAAAAACCCTAATTGGACAAGAATAAGCCTAAGGAGGACGAAAATGAACTATATGTTCCTCCAATGACACAAACGAACTTATTGGATGCACAAGATTGGTTAAAAACCCTAATTGGACAAGAATAAGCCTAGGGAGGACGCAAATGACCTAAATGTACATCCAATGACACAAACACACCTATTGGATGCACAAGATTGGTTAAAAACCCTAATTGGACAAGAATAAGCATAGGGATGAAGAAAATGACTTAAATGTTAATCCAATGACACAAACACACCTATTGGATGCAAAAGATTGGTTAAAAACCCTAATTGGACAAGAATAAGCCTAGGGAGGACGAAAATGACCTATATGTTCCTCCAATGACACAAATGAACTTATTGGATGCACAAGATTGGTTAAAAACCCTAATTGGACAAGAATAAGCCTTGGGAGGACGAAAATGACCTAAATGTTAATCCAATGACACAAACACACCTATTGGATGCACAAGATTGGTTAAAAACCCTAATTGGACAAGAATAAGCCTAAGGAGGACAAAAATGACCTAAATGTTAATCCAATGACACAAACACACCTATTGGATGCACAAGATTGGTTAAAAACCCTAATTGGACAAGAATAAGCCTAGGGAGGACGAAATTGACCTAAATGATAATCCAATGACACAAACACACCTATTGGATGCACAACATTTGTTAAAAACCCTAATTGGACAAGAATAAGCCTAGGGAGGACGAAAATGACCTAAATGTACATCCAATGACACAAATACACCTATTGGATGCACAAGATTGGTTAAAAACCTTAATTAGACAAGAATAAGCCTAGGGAGGACGAAAATGACCTAAATGTTAATCCAATGACACAAATGAACTTATTGGATGCACAAGATTCGTTAAAAACCCTAATTGGACAAGAATAAGCCTATGGAGGACGAAAATGACCTAAATGTTAATCCAATGACATAAACACACCTATTGGATGCACAAGATTGGTTAAAAACCCTAATTGGACAAGAATAAGCCTAGGGAGGACGAAAATGACCTAAATGATAATCCAATGACACAAACACACCTATTGGATGCACAAGATTGGTTAAAAATCCTAATTGGACAAGAATAAGCCTAGGGAGGACGAAAATGACCTAATTGATCATCCAATGACACAAACACACCTATTGGATGCACAAGATTGGTTAAAAACCCTAATTGGACAAGAATATGCCTAGGGAGGACGAAAATGACCTAAATGTTAATTCAATGACACAAACAAAGCTATTGGATGCACAAGATTGGTTAAAAACCCTAATTGGACAAGAATAAGCCTAGGGAGGACGAAAATGACCTAATTGATCATCCAATGACACAAACACACCTATTGGATGCACAAGATTGGTTAAAAACCCTAATTGGACAAGAATATGCCTAGGGAGGACGAAAATGACCTAAATATTAATTCAATGACACAAACAAACTTATTTGAGGCACAAGATTGGTTAAAAACCCTAATTGGCCAAGAATAAGCCTAGGGAGGACGAAAATGACCTAATTGATCATCCAATGACACAAACACACCTATTGGATGCACAAGATTGGTTAAAAACCCTAATTGGACAAGAATAAGCCTAGGGAGGACGAAAATGACCTAATTGATCATCCAATGACACAAACACACCTATTGGATGCACAAGTTTAGTTAAAAACCCTAATTGGACCAGAATAAGCCTAGGGAGGACGAAAATAACCTAATTGATCATCCAATGACACAAACACACCTATTGGATGCACAAGATTGGTTAAAAACCCTAATTGGACAAGAATAAGCCTAGGGAGGACGAAAATGACCTAATTAATCATCCAATGACACAAATGAACTTATTGGATGCACAAGATTGGTTAAAAACCCTAATTGGACAAGAATAACCCTAGGGAGGACGAAAATGACCTAATTGATCATCCAATGACACAAACACACCTATTGGATGCACAAGATTGGTTAAAAACCCTAATTGGACAAGAATAAGCCTAGGGAGGACGAAAATGACCTAATTGATCATCCAATGACACAAACACACCTATTGGATGCACAAGATTGGTTAAAAACCCTAATTGGACAAGAATAAGCCTAGGGAGGACGAAAATGACCTAATTGATCATCCAATGACACAAACACACCAATTGGATGCACAAGATTGGTTAAAAACCCTAGTTGGACAAGAACATGCCTAGGGAGGACGAAAATGACCAAAATATTAATTCAATGACACAAACAAAGTTATTGGATGCACAAGATTGGTTAAAAACCCTAATTGGACAAGAATAAGCCTAGGGAGGACGAAAATGACCTAATTGATCATCCAATGACACAAACACACCTATTGGATGCACAAGATTGGTTAAAAACCCTAATTGGACAAGAATAAGCCTAGGGAGGACGAAAATGACCTAATTGATCATCCAATGTCACAAACACATCTATTGGATGCACAAGATTGGTTAAAAACCCTAATTGGACAAGAATATGCCTAGGGAGGAAGAAAATGACCTAATTGATCATCCAATGACACAAATACACCTATTGGATGCACAAGATTGGTTAAAAACCCTAATTGGACAATAATATGCCTAGGGAGGACGAAAATGACCTAATTGATCATCCAATGACACAAACACACCTATTGGAAGCACAAGATTGGTTAAAAACCCTAATTGGACAAGAATATGCCTAGGGAGGACGAAAATGACCTAAATGTTCATCCAATGACACAAATGAACTTATTGGATGCACAAGATTGGTTAAAAACCCTAATTGGACAAGAATAAGCCTAGGGTGGACGAAAATGACCTAGTTGTTCATCCAATGATACAAATGAACTTATTGGATGAACATGATTGGTTAAAAACCCTAATTGGACAAGAATAAGCCTAGGGATGACGAAAATGACCTAAATGTTAATCCAATGACACAAATTAACTTATTGGATGCACAAGATTGCTTAAAACCCTAATTGGACAAGAATAAGCCTAGGGAGGAAGAAAATGACCTAAATGTTCATCCAATGACACAAACACACCTATTGGATGCACAAGATTGGTTAAAAACCCTAATTGGACAAGAATAAACCTAGGGAGGACGAAAATGACCTAAATATTAATCCAATGACACAAATGAACTTATTGGATGCACAAGATTGGTTAAAAACCCTAATTGGACAAGAATAAGCCTAGGGAGGACGAAAATGACCTAAATGTTAATCCAATGACACAAACACACCTATTGGATGCACAAGATTGGTTAAAAACCCTAATTGGACAAGAATAAGCCTAGGGAGGACGAAAATGACCTAAATGTTCATCCTATGACACAAACACACCTATTGGATGCACAAGATTGGTTAAAAAACCCTAATTGGACAAGAATAAGCCTAGGGAGGACGAAAATGACCTAAATGTTTATCCAATGACATAAACACACCAATTGGATGCACAAGATTGGTTATAAACCCTAATTGGACAAGAATAAGCCTAGGGAGGACGAAAATGACCTAAATGTTAATCCAATGACACAAACACACCTATTGGATGCATAAGATTGGTTAAAAACCCTAATTGGACAAGAATAAGCCTAGGGAGGAAGAAAATGACCTAAATGTTTATCCAATGACACAAACACACCTATTGGATGCACAAGATTGGTTAAAAACCCTAATTGGACAAGAATAAGCCTAGGGAGGACGAAAATGACCTAAATGTTCATCCTATGACACAAACACACCTATTGGATGCACAAGATTGGTTAAAAAAACCCTAATTGGACAAGAATAAGCCTAGGGAGGACGAAAATGACCTAAATGTTTATCCAATGACATAAACACACCAATTGGATGCACAAGATTGGTTATAAACCCTAATTGGACAAGAATAAGCCTAGGGAGGACGAAAATGACCTAAATGTTCATCCAATGACACAAACGCACCTATTGGATGCACAAGATTGGTTAAAAACCCTAATTGGACAAGAATAAGCCTAGGGAGGACGAAAATGACCTAAATGTAAATCCAATGAAAAAAGCACACCTATTGGATGCACAAGATTGGTTAAAAACCCTAATTGGACAAGAATAAGCCTAGGGAGGACGAAAATGACCTATATGTTCCTCCAATGACACCAATGAACTTATTGGATGCACAAGATTGGTTAAAAATCCTAATCGGACAAGAATAAGCCTTGGGAGTACGAAAATGACCTAAATGTTCATCCAATGACACAAACACACTTATCGGATGCACAAGATTGGTTAAAAACCCTAATTGGAGAAGAATAAGCCTAGGGAGAACGAAAATGACTTATATGTTCCTCCAATGACACAAATTAACTTATTGGATGCACAAGATTGGTTAAAAACCCTAATAGGACAAGAATAAGCCTTGGGAGTACGAAAATGACCTAAATCTTCATCCAATGATACAAACACACTTATCGGATGCACAAGATTGGTTAAAAACCCTAATTGGAGAAGAATAAGCCTAGGGAGAACGAAAATGACTTATATGTTCCTCCAATGACACAAATGAACTTATTGGATGCACAAGATTGGTTAAAAACCCTAATTGGACAAGAATAAGCCTAGGGAGGACGAAAATGAACTAAATGTTAATCCAATGAAACAAACACACCTATTGGATGCACAAGATTGGTTAAAAACCCTAATAGGACAAGAATAAGGCTAGGGAAGACGAAAATGACCTAAATGTTAATCAAATGACACAAACACACCTATTGGATGCACAAGATTGGTTAAAAACCCTAATTGGACAAGAATAAGCCTAGCGAGGACGGAAATGACCTAAATGTTAATCCAATGACATAAACACACCTATTGGATGCACAAGATTGGTTAAAAACCCTAATTGGAAAAGAATAAGCCTAGGGAGGACAAAAATGACCTAAATGTCCATCCAATGACACAAACACACCTATTGGATACACAACATTGGTTGAAAACCCTAATTGGACAAGAATAAGCCTAGCGAGGATGAAAATGACGTATATGTTCCTCCAATGACACAAATGAACTTATTGGATGCACAAGATTGGTTAAAAACCCTAATTGGACAAGAATAAGCCTAGGGAGGACGAAAATGACCTAAATGTTAATCCAATGACACAAACACACCTATTGGATGCATAAGATTGGTTAAAAACCCTAATTGGACAAGAATAAGCCTAGGGAGGAAGAAAATGACCTAAATGTTTATCCAATGACACAAACACACCTATTGGATGCACAAGATTGGTTAAAAACCCTAATTGGACAAGAATAAGCCTAGGGAGGACGAAAATGACCTAAATGTTCATCCTATGACACAAACACACCTATTGGATGCACAAGATTGGTTAAAAAACCCTAATTGGACAAGAATAAGCCTAGGGAGGACGAAAATGACCTAAATGTTTATCCAATGACATAAACACACCAATTGGATGCACAAGATTGGTTATAAACCCTAATTGGACAAGAATAAGCCTAGGGAAGACGAAAATGACCTAAATGTTCATCCAATGACACAAACGCACCTATTGGATGCACAAGATTGGTTAAAAACCCTAATTGGACAAGAATAAGCCTAGGGAGGACGTAAATGACCTAAATGTTTATCCAATGACACAAATGAACTTATTGGATGCACAAGATTTGTTAAAAACCCTAATTTGACAAGAATAAGCCTAGGGAGGACGAAAGTGACCTAAATGTTAATCCAATGACACAAACACACCTATTGGATGCACAAGATTTGTTAAAAACCCTAATTGGACAAGAATAAGCCTAGGGAGGATGAAAATGACCTAAATGTTAATCCAATGAAAAAAACACACCTATTGGATGCACAAGATTGGTTAAAAACCCTAATTGGACAAGAATAAGCCTAGGGAGGACGAAATTGACCTAAATGATAATCCAATGACACAAACACACCTATTGGATGCACAACATTTGTTAAAAACCCTAATTGGACAAGAATAAGCCTAGGGAGGACGAAAATGACCTAAATGTTCATCCAATGACACAAATACACCTATTGGATGCACAAGATTGGTTAAAAACCTTAATTAGACAAGAATAAGCCTAGGGAGGACGAAAATGACCTAAATGTTAATCCAATGACACAAATGAACTTATTGGATGCACAAGATTCGTTAAAAACCCTAATTGGACAAGAATAAGCCTATGGAGGACGAAAATGACCTAAATGTTAATCCAATGACATAAACACACCTATTGGATGCACAAGATTGGTTAAAAACCCTAATTGGACAAGAATATGCCTAGGGAGGACGAAAATGACCTATATGTTCCTCCAATGACACAAATGAACTTATTGGAAGCACAAGATTTGTTAAAAACCCTAACTGGACAAGAATAAGCCTAGGAGGACGAAAATGACATAAATGTTAATCCAATGACACAAACACACCTATAGGATGCACAAAATTGGTTAAAACCCTAATTGAAGAAGAATAAGCCTAGGGAGGAAGAAAATGACCTAAATGTTAATCCAATGACACAAACACACCTATTGGATGCACAAGATTGGTTAAAAACCCTAATTGGACAAGAATAAGCCTAGGGAGGACGAAAATGACCTAAATGATAATCCAATGACACAAACACACCTATTGGATGCACAACATTTGTTAAAAACCCTAATTGGACAAGAATAAGCCTAGGGAGGACGAAAATGACCTAAATGTACATCCAATGACACAAATACACCTATTGGATGCACATGATTGGTTAAAAACCTTAATTAGACAAGAATAAGCCTAGGGAGGACGAAAATGACCTAAATGTTAATCCAATGACACAAATGAACTTATTGGATGCACAAGATTCGTTAAAAACCCAAATTGGACAAGAATAAGCCTATGGAGGACGAAAATGACCTAAATGTTAATCCAATGACATAACCACACCTATTGGATGCACAAGATTGGTTAAAAACCCTAATTGGACAAGAATATGCCTAGGGAGGACGAAAATGACCTATATGTTCCTCCAATGACACAAATGAACTTATTGGAAGCACAAGATTTGTTAAAAACCCTAACTGGACAAGAATAAGCCTAGGAGGACGAAAATGACATAAATGTTAATCCAATGACACAAACACACCTATAGGATGCACCAAATTGGTTAAAACCCTAATTGGAGAAGAATAAGCCTAGGGAGGAAGAAAATGACCTAAATGTTAATCCAATGACACAAACACACCTATTGGATGCACAAGATTGGTTAAAAACCCTAATTGGAAAAGAATAAGCCTAGGGAGGACAAAAATGACCTAAATGTCCATCCAATGACACAAACACACCTATTGGATACACAACATTGGTTGAAAACCCTAATTGGACAAGAATAAGCCTAGCGAGGACAAAAATGACGTATATGTTCCTCCAATGACACAAATGAACTTATTGGATGCACAAGATTGGTTAAAAACCCTAATTGGACAAGAATAAGCCTTGGGAGGACGAAAATGACCTAAATGTTAATCCAATGACACAAACACACCTATTGGATGCACAAGATTGGTTAAAGACCCTAATTGGACAAGAATAAGCCTAAGGAGGACAAAAATGACCTAAATGTTAATCCAATGACACAAACACACCTATTGGATGCACAAGATTGGTTAAAAACCCTAATTGGACAAGAATAAGCCTAGGGAGGACGAAAATGACCTAAATGTTAATCCAATGACACAAACACTCCTATTGGATGCATAAGATTGGTTAAAAACCCTAATTGGACAAGAATAAGCCTAGGGAGGAAGAAAATGACCTAAATGTTTATCCAATGACACAAACACACCTATTGGATGCACAAGATTGGTTAAAAACCCTAATTGGACAAGAATAAGCCTAGTGAGGACGAAAATGACCTAAATGTTCATCCTATGACACAAACACACCTATTGGATGCACAAGATTGGTTAAAAAACCCTAATTGGACAAGAATAAGCCTAGGGAGGACGAAAATGACCTAAATGTTTATCCAATGACATAAACACACCAATTGGATGCACAAGATTGGTTATAAACCCTAATTGGACAAGAATAAGCCTAGGGAGGACGAAAATGACCTAAATGTTCATCCAATGACACAAACACACCTATTGGATGCACAAGATTGGTTAAAAACCCTAATTGGACCAGAATAAGCCTAGGGAGGACAAAAATGACCTAAATGTTAATCCAACGACATAAACACACCTATTGGATGCACAAGGTTGGTTAAAAACCCTAATTGGAAAGGAATAAGCCTAGGGAGGACGAAAATGACCTAAATGTTCATCCAATGACACAAACGCACCTATTGGATGCACAAGATTGGTTAAAAACCCTAATTGGACAAGAATAAGCCTAGGGAGGGCGAAAATGACCTAAATGTTTATCCAATGACACAAATGAACTTATTGGATGCACAAGATTTGTTAAAAACCCTAATTGGACAAGAATAAGCCTAGGGAGGACGAAAGTGACCTAAATGTTAATCCAATGACACAAACACACCTATTGGATGCACAAGATTGGTTAAAAACCCTAATTGGACAAGAATAAGCCTAGGGAGGACGAAAATGACCTAAATGTTAATCCAATGACACAAATGAACTTATTGGATGCACGAGATTTGTTAAAAACCCTAATTGGACAAGAATAAGCATAGGGAGGACGAAAATGACCTAATTGATCATCCAATGACACAAACACACCTATTGGATGCACAAGATTGGTTAAAAACCCTAATTGGACAAGAATATGCTTAGGGAGGACGAAAATGACCTAAATTGATCATCCAATGACACAAACACACCTATTGGATGCACAAGATTGGTTAAAAACCCTAATTGGACAAGAATATTCCTAATGAGGACGAAAATGACCTAAATGTTAATCCAATGACACAAATGAACTTATTGGATGCACAAGATTGGTTAAAAACCCTAATTGGACAAGAATAAGCCTAGGGAGGATCAAAGTGACCTAATTGATCATCCAATGAGATTAACACACCTATTGGAAGCACAAGATTGGTTAAAAACCCTAATTGGACAAGAATATGCCTAGGGAGGACGAAAATGACCTAAATGTGAATCCAATGACACAAATGAACTTATTGGATACACAAGATTGGTTAAAAACCCTAATTAGACAAGAATAAGCCTAAGGAGGACGAAAATGACCTAATTGATCATCCAATGACACAAACACACCTATTGGATGCACAAGATTGGTTAAAAACCCTAATTGGACAAGAATATGCCTAGGGAGGACGAAAATGACCTAATTGATCATCCAATGACACAAACACACCTATTGAATGCACAAGATTGTTTAAAAACCCTAATTGGACAAGAATAAGCCTAAGGAGGACGAAAATGACCTAATTGATCATCCAATGACACAAACACACCTATTGGATGCACAAGATTGGTTAAAAACCCTAATTGGACAAGAATAAGCCTAGGCAGGACGAAAATGACCTAATTGATCATCCAATGACACAAACACACCTATTAGATGCACAAGATTGGTTAAAAACCCTAATTGGACAAGAATATGCCTAGGGAGGACGTAAATGACCTAATTGATCATCCAATGACACAAACACACCTATTGGATGCACAAGATTGGTTAAAAACCTTAATTGGACAAGAATATGCATAGGGAGGACGAAAATGACCTAATTGATCATCCAATGACACAAACACACCTATTGGATGCACAAGATTGGTTAAAAACCCTAATTGGACAAGAATATGCCTAGGGAGGACGAAAATGACCTAATTGATCATCCAATGACACAAACACACCTATTGGATGCACAAGATTGGTTAAAAACCCTAATTGGACAAGAATAAGCCTAGTGAGGACGAAAATGACCTAATTGATCATCAAATGACACTAACACACCTATTGGAAGCACAAGA
Source organism: Cicer pinnatifidum (assembly GCA_037974775.1). Lineage (NCBI taxonomy): Eukaryota > Viridiplantae > Streptophyta > Magnoliopsida > Fabales > Fabaceae > Cicer > Cicer pinnatifidum. The sequence goes on from JBBPBR010000008.1 coordinate 36,271,963, forward strand.
ATGGTTAATAACCCTACTTGGACAAGAATATGCCTAGGGAGGACGAAAATGACCTAATTGATCATCCAATGACACAAATGAACATATTGGATGCACAAGATTTGTTAAAAACCCTAATTGGACAAGAATAAGTCTAGGGAGGACGAAAATGACCTAATTGATCATCCAATGACACAAACACACCTATTGGATGCACAAGATTGGTTAAAAACCCTAATTGGACAAGAATATGCCTAGGGAGGACGAAAATGACCTAATTGATCATCCAATGACACAAACACACCTATTGGATGCACAAGATTGGTTAAAAACCCTAATTGGACAAGAATAAGCCTAGGGAGGACAAAAATGACCTAATTGATCATCCAATGACACAAACACACCTATTGGATGCACAAGATTGGTTAAAAACCCTAATTGGACAAGAATAAGCCTAGGGAGTACAAAAATGACCTAATTGATCATCGAATGACACAAACACACCTATTGGATGCACAAGATTGGTTAAAAACCCTAATTGGACAAGAATATGCCTAGCGAGGACGAAAATGACCTAAATATTAATTCAATGACACAAACAAACTTATCGGATGCACAAGATTGGTTAAAAACCCTAATTGGACAAGAATAAGCCTAGGGAGGACGAAAATGACCTAATTGATCATCCAATGACACAAACACACCTATTGGATGCACAAGATTGGTTAAAAACCCTAATTGGACAAGAATAAGCCTAGGGAGGACGAAAATGACCTAATTAGTCATCCAATGACACAAACACACCTATTGGATGCACAAGATTGGTTAAAAACCCTAATTGGACAAGAATATGCCTATGGAGGACGAAAATGACCTAATTGATCATCCAATGACACAAACACACCTTTTGGATGCACAAGATCGGTTAAAAACCCTAATTGGACAAGAATATGCCTAGGGAGGACGAAAATGACCTAATTGATCATCCAATGACACAAACACACCTATTGGATGCACAAGATTGGTTAAAAACCCTAATTGGACAAGAATATGCCTAGGGAGGACGAAAATGACCTAATTGATCATCCAATGACACAAATGAACTTATTGGATGCACAAGATTAGTTAAAAACCCTAATTGGACAAGAATAAGCCTAGGGAGGACGAAAATAACCTAATTGATCAACCAATGACACAAACACACCTATTGGATGCACAAGATTGGTCTAAAACTCTAATTGGACAAGCATATGCCTAGGGAGGACGAAAATGACCTAAATGTTAATCCAATGACACAAATGAACGTATCAAATGCACAAGATTGGTTAAAAACCCTAATTGGACAAGAATAAGCCTAGGGAGGACGAAAATAACCTAATTGATCATCCAATGACACAAACACACCTATTGGATGCACAAGATTGGTTAAAAACCCTAATTGGACAAGAATATGCCTAGGGAGGACGAAAATGACCTAATTGATCATCCAATGACACAAACACACCTATTGTATGCACAAGATTGGTTAAAAACCCTAATTGGACAAAAATAAGCGTAGGGAGAACGAAAATGACCTAAATATTAATCCAATGACACAACTCAACTTATTGGATGCACAAGATTGGTTAAAAACCCTAATTGGACAAGAATAAGCCTAGGGAGGACGAAAATGACCTAAATGTTAATCCAATGACACAACTCAACTTATTGGATGCAGAAGATTGGTTAAAAACTCTTATTGGACAAGAATAAGCCTATGGAGGACGAAAATGACCTAATTGATCATCCAATGACACAAACACACCTATTGGATGCACAAGATTGGTTAAAAACCCTAATTGGACAAGAATATGCCTAGGGAGGACGAAAATGACCTAATTGATCATCCAATGACACAAACACACCTATTGGATGCACAAGATTGGTTAAAAACCCTAATTGGACAAGAATATGCCTAGGGAGGACGAAAATGACCTAATTGATCATCCAATGACACAAACACACCTATTGGATGCACAAGATCGGTTAAAAACACTAATTGGACAAGAATAAGCCTAGGGAGGACGAAAGTGACCTAATTGATCATCCAATGACACAAACACACCTATTGGATGCACAAGATGGGTTAAAAACTCTAATTGGACAAGAATATGCCTAGGGAGGACGAAAATCACCTAAATGTTAATCCAATGACACAAATGAACTTATTAGATGTACAATATTGGTTAAAAACCCTAATTGGACAAGAATAAGTCTAGGGAGGACGAAAATGACCTAATTGATCATCCAATGACACAAACACACCTATTGGATGCACAAGATTGGTTAAAAACCCTAATTGGACAAGAATATGCCTAGGGAGGACGAAAATGACCTAATTGATCATCCAATGACACAAACACACCTATTGGAGCACAAGATCGGTTAAAAACCCTAATTGGACAAGAATAAGCCTAGGGAGGACGAAAATGACCTAATTGATCATCCAATGACACAAATGAACTTATTGGATGCACAAGATTAGTTAAAAACCCTAATTGGACAAGAATAAGCCTAGGGAGGACGAAAATAACCTAATTGATCATCCAGTGACACAAACACACCTATTGGATGCACAAGATTGGTCTAAAACTCTAATTGGCCAAGAATATGCCTAGGGAGGACGAAAATGACCTAAATGTTAATCCAATGACACAAATGAACTTATTGGATGCACAAGATCGGTTAAAAACCCTAATTGGACAAGAATAAGCCTAGGGAGGACGAAAATGACCTAATTGTTAATCCAATGACACAACTCAACTTATTGGAGGCACAAGATTGGTTAAAAACCTTAATTTGACAAGAATAAGCCTAGGGAGGACGAAAATGACCTAATTGATCATCCAATGACTCAAACACACCTATTGGATGCACAAGATTGGTTAAAAACCCTAATTGGACAAGAATATGCATAGGGAGGACGAAAATGACCTAATTGATCATCCAATGACACAAACACACCTATTGGATGCACAAGATTGGTTAAAAACCCTAATTGGACAAGAATATGCCTAGGGAGGACGAAAATGACCTAATTGATCATCCAATGACACAAACACACCTATTGGATGCACAAGATTGGTTAAAAACCCTAATTGGACAAGAATATGCCTAGGGAGGACGAAAATGACCTAAATATTAATTCAATGACACAAACAAAGTTATTGGATGCACAAGATTGACTAAAAACCCTAATTTGACAAGAATAAGTCTAGGTAGGATGAAAATGACCTAATTGATCATCCAATGACACAAACACACCTATTGGATGCACAAGATTGGTTAAAAACCCTAATTGGACAAGAATAAGCCTAGGGAGGACGAAAATTACCTAATTGATCATCCAATGACACAAATGAACTTATTGGATGCACAAGATTTGTTAAAAACCCTAATTGGACAAGAATAAGCCTAGGGAGGACGAAAATGACCTTATTGATCATCCAATGACACAAACACACCTATTGGATGCACAAGATTGGTTAAAAACCCTAATTGGACAAGAATATGCCTAGGGAGGACGAAAATGACCTAATTGATCATCCAATGACACAAACACACCTATTGGATGCACAAGATTGGTTAAAAACCCTAATTGGACAAGAATATGCCTAGGGAGGACGAAAATGATCTAAATATTAATTCAATTACACAAATAAACTTATTGGATGCACAAGATTGGTTAAAAACCCTAATTGGACATTAATAAGCCTAGGGAGGACGAAAATGACCTAATTGATCATCCAATGACACAAACACACCTATTGGAAGCACAAGATTGGTTAAAAACCCTATTTGGACAAGAATAAGCCTACGGAGGACGAAAATGACCTAATTGATCATCCAATGACACAAACACACCTATTGGATGCACAAGATTGGTTAAAAACCCTAATTGGACAAGAATATGCCTAGGGAGGACGAAAATGACCTAATTGATCATCCAATGACACAAACACACCTATTGGGTGCACAAGATTGGTTAAAAACCCTAATTGGACTAGAATATGCCTAGGGAGGACGAAAATGACCTAAATGTTAATCCAATGACACAAATGAACTTATTGGATGCACAAGATTGGTTAAAAACCCTAATTGGACAAGAATAAGCATAGGGAGGACGAAAATGACCTAAATGTTAATCCAATGACACAACTCAACTTATTGGATGCACAAGATTGGTTAAAAACCCTAATTGGACAAGAATATGCCTAGGGAGGACGGATATGACCTAAATGTTATTCCAATGACACAAATGAACTTATTGGATGCACAAGATTGGTTAAAAACCCTAATTGGACAAGAATAAGCTTAGGGAGGACAAAAATGACCTAACTGATCATCCAATGACACAAACACACCTATTGGATGCACAAGATTGGTTAAAAACCCTAGTTATACAAGAACATGCCTAGGGAGGACGAAAATGACCTAATTGATCATCCAATGACACTAATGAACTTATTGGATGCACAAGATTGGTTAAAAACCCTAATTGGACAAGAATAAGCCTAGGGAGGACGAAAATGACCTAATTGATCATCCAATGACACAAACACACCTATTGGATGCACAAGATTGGTTAAAAACCCTAATTGGACAAGAATATGCCTAGGGAGGACGAAAATGACCTAATTGATCATCCAATGACACAAACACACCTATTGGATGCACAAGATTGGTTAAAAACGCTAATTGGACAAGAATATGCCTAGGGAGGACGAAAATGACCTAAATATTAATATAATGAAACAAACAAAGTTATTGGATGCACAAGATTGGTTAAAAACCCTAATTGGACAAGAATAAACCTAGGGAGGACGAAGATGACCTAATTGATCATCCAATGACACAAACACACCTATTGAATGCACAAGATTGGTTAAAAACCCTAGTTGGACAAGAACATGCCTAGGGAGGACGAAAATGACCTAATTGATCATCCAATGACACAAACACACCTATTGGATGCACAAGATTGGTTAAAAACCCTAGTTGGACAAGAACATGCCTAGGGAGGACGAAAATGACCTAAATGTTCATCCAATGACACAAATGAACTTATTGGATGCACAAGATTGGTTAAAAACCCTAATTGGACAAGAATAAGCCTAGGGAGGACGAAAATGACCTAAATGTTCATCCTATGACACAAACACACCTATTGGATGCACAAGATTGGTTAAAAACCCTAATTGGACAAGAATAAGCCTAGGGAGGACGAAAATGACCTAAATGTTTATCCAATGACATAAACACACCAATTGGATGCACAAGATTGGTTATAAACCCTAATTGGACAAGAATAAGCCTAGGGAGGACGAAAATGACCTAAATGTTCATCCAATGACACAAACGCACCTATTGGATGCACAAGATTGGTTAAAAACCCTAATTGGACAAGAATAAGCCTAGGGAGGACGAAAATGACCTAAATGTTTATCCAATGACACAAATGAAGTTATTGGATGCACAAGATTTGTTAAAAACCCTAATTTGACAAGAATAAGCCTAGGGAGGACGAAAGTGACCTAAATGTTAATCCAATGACACAAACACACCTATTGGATGCACAAGATTGGTTAAAAACCCTAATTGGACAAGAATAAGCCTAGGGAGGATGAAAATGACCTAAATGTTAATCCAATGAAAAAAACACACCTATTGGATGCACAAGATTGGTTAAAAACCCTAATTGGACAAGAATAAGCCTAGGGAGGACGAAATTGACCTAAATGATAATCCAATGACACAAACACACCTATTGGATGCACAACATTTGTTAAAAACCCTAATTGGACAAGAATAAGCCTAGGGAGGACGAAAATGACCTAAATGTACATCCAATGACACAAATACACCTATTGGATGCACAAGATTGGTTAAAAACCTTAATTAGACAAGAATAAGCCTAGGGAGGACGAAAATGACCTAAATGTTAATCCAATGACACAAATGAACTTATTGGATGCACAAGATTCGTTAAAAACCCTAATTGGACAAGAATAAGCCTATGGAGGACGAAAATGACCTAAATGTTAATCCAATGACATAACCACACCTATTGGATGCACAAGATTGGTTAAAAACCTTAATTGGACAAGAATATGCCTAGGGAGGACGAAAATGACCTATATGTTCCTCCAATGACACAAATGAACTTATTGGAAGCACAAGATTTGTTAAAAACCCTAACTGGACAAGAATAAGCCTAGGAGGACGAAAATGACATAAATGTTAATCCAATGACACAAACACACGTATAGGATGCACAAAATTGGTTAAAACCCTAATTGGAGAAGAATAAGCCTAGGGAGGAAGAAAATGACCTAAATGTTAATCCAATGACACAAACACACCTATTGGATGCACAAGATTGGTTAAAAACCCTAATTGGAAAAGAATAAGCCTAGGGAGGACAAAAATGACCTAAATGTCCATCCAATGACACAAACACACCTATTGGATACACAACATTGGTTGAAAACCCTAATTGGACAAGAATAAGCCTAGCGAGGACGAAAATGACGTATATGTTCCTCCAATGACACAAATGAACTTATTGGATACACAAGATTGGTTAAAAACCCTAATTGGACAAGAATAAGCCTTGGGAGGACGAAAATGACCTAAATGTTAATCCAATGACACAAACACACCTATTGGATGCACAAGATTGGTTAAAGACCCTAATTGGACAAGAATAAGCCTAAGGAGGACAAAAATGACCTAAATGTTAATCCAATGACACAAACACACCTATTGGATGCACAAGATTGGTTAAAAACCCTAATTGGACAAGAATAAGCCTAGGGAGGACGAAAATGACCTAAATGTTAATCCAATGACACAAACACACCTATTGGATGCATAAGATTGGTTAAAAACCCTAATTGGACAAGAATAAGCCTAGGGAGGAAGAAAATGACCTAAATGTTTATCCAATGACACAAACACACCTATTGGATGCACAAGATTGGTTAAAAACCCTAATTGGACAAGAATAAGCCTAGGGAGGACGAAAATGACCTAAATGTTCATCCTATGACACAAACACACCTATTGGATGCACAAGATTGGTTAAAAAACCCTAATTGGACAAGAATAAGCCTAGGGAGGACGAAAATGACCTAAATGTTTATCCAATGACATAAACACACCAATTGGATGCACAAGATTGGTTAAAAACCCTAATTGGACAAGAATAAGCCTAGGGAGGACGAAAATGACCTAAATGTTTATCCAATGACACAAATGAACTTATTGGATGCACAAGATTTGTTAAAAACCCTAATTGGACAAGAATAAGCCTAGGGAGGACGAAAGTGACCTAAATGTTAATCCAATGACACAAACACACCTATTGGATGCACAAGATTGGTTAAAAACCCTAATTGGACAAGAATAAGCCTAGGGAGGACGAAAATGACCTAAATATTAATCCAATGAAAAAA
>JBBPBR010000008.1:36279843-36390623 GCA_037974775.1 Cicer pinnatifidum
AAACCCTAATTGGACAAGAATAAGCCTAGGGAGGACGAAAATGACCTAAATGTTAATCCAATGAAAAAAACACACCTATTGGATGCACAAGATTCGTTAAAAACCCTAATTGGACAAGAATAAGCCTAGGGAGGACGAAAATGACCTAAATGATAATCCAATGACACAAACACACCTATTGGATGCACAAGATTGGTTAAAAACCCTAATTGGAAAAGAATAAGCCTAGGGAGGACAAAAATGACCTAAATGTCCATCCAATGACACAAACACACCTATTGGATACACAACATTGGTTGAAAACCCTAATTGGACAAGAATAAGCCTAGCGAGGACGAAAATGACGTATATGTTCCTCCAATGACACAAATGAACTTATTGGATGCACAAGATTGGTTAAAAACCCTAATTGGACAAGAATAAGCCTTGGGAGGACGAAAATGACCTAAATGTTAATCCAATGACACAAACACACCTATTGGATGCACAAGATTGGTTAAAGACCCTAATTGGACAAGAATAAGCCTAAGGAGGACAAAAATGACCTAAATGTTAATCCAATGACACAAACACACCTATTGGATGCACAAGATTGGTTAAAAACCCTAATTGGACAAGAATAAGCCTAGGGAGGACGAAATTGACCTAAATGATAATCCAATGACACAAACACACCTATTGGATGCACAACATTTGTTAAAAACCCTAATTGGACAAGAATAAGCCTAGGGAGGACGAAAATGACCTAAATGTACATCCAATGACACAAATACACCTATTGGATGCACAAGATTGGTTAAAAACCTTAATTAGACAAGAATAAGCCTAGGGAGGACAAAAATGACCTAAATGTTAATCCAATGACACAAATGAACTTATTGGATGCACAAGATTCGTTAAAAACCCTAATTGGACAAGAATAAGCCTATGGAGGACGAAAATGACCTAAATGTTAATCCAATGACATAAACACACCTATTGGATGCACAAGATTGGTTAAAAACCCTAATTGGACAAGAATATGCCTAGGGAGGACGAAAATGACCTATATGTTCCTCCAATGACACAAATGAACTTATTGGAAGCACAAGATTTGTTAAAAACCCTAACTGGACAAGAATAAGCCTAGGAGGACGAAAATGACATAAATGTTAATCCAATGACACCAACACACCTATAGGATGCACAAAATTGGTTAAAACCCTAATTGGAGAAGAATAAGCCTAGGGAGGAAGAAAATGACCTAAATGTTAATCCAATGACACAAACACACCTATTGGATGCACAAGATTGGTTAAAAACCCTAATTGGACAAGAATAAGCCTAGGGAGGACGAAAATGACCTAAATGATAATCCAATGACACAAACACACCTATTGGATGCACAAGATTTGTTAAAAACCCTAATTGGACAAGAATAAGCCTAGGGAGGACGAAAATGACCTAAATGTACATCCAATGACACAAATACACCTATTGGATGCACAAGATTGGTTAAAAACCTTAATTAGACAAGAATAAGCCTAGGGAGGACGAAAATGACCTAAATGTTAATCCAATGACACAAATGAACTTATTGGATGCACAAGATTCGTTAAAAACCCTAATTCGACAAGAATAAGCCTATGGAGGACGAAAATGACCTAAATGTTAATCCAATGACATAAACACACCTATTGGATGCACAAGATTGGTTAAAAACCCTAATTGGACAAGAATATGCCTAGGGAGGACGAAAATGACCTATATGTTCCTCCAATGACACAAATGAACTTATTGGAAGCACAAGATTTGTTAAAAACCCTAACTGGACAAGAATAAGCCTAGGAGGACGAAAATGACATAAATGTTAATCCAATGACACAAACACACCTATAGGATGCACAAAATTGGTTAAAACCCTAATTGGAGAAGAATAAGCCTAGGGAGGAAGAAAATGACCTAAATGTTAATCCAATGACACAAACACACCTATTGGATGCACAAGATTGGTTAAAAACCCTAATTGGACAAGAATAAGCCTAGGGAGGACGAAAATGACCTAAATGATAATCCAATGACACAAACACACCTATTGGATGCACAACATTTGTTAAAAATCCTAATTGGACAAGAATAAGCCTAGGGAGGACGAAAATGACCTAAATGTACATCCAATGACACAAATACACCTATTGGATGCACAAGATTGGTTAAAAACCTTAATTAGACAAGAATAAGCCTAGGGAGGACGAAAATGACCTAAATGTTAATCCAATGACACAAATGAACTTATTGGATGCACAAGATTCGTTAAAAACCCTAATTGGACAAGAATAAGCCTATGGAGGACGAAAATGACCTAAATGTTAATCCAATGACATAAACACACCTATTGGATGCACAAGATTGGTTAAAAACCCTAATTGGACAAGAATATGCCTAGGGAGGACGAAAATGACCTATATGTTCCTCCAATGACACAAATGAACTTAATGGAAGCACAAGATTTGTTAAAAACCCTAACTGGACAAGAATAAGCCTAGGAGGACGAAAATGACATAAATGTTAATCCAATGACACCAACACACCTATAGGATGCACAAAATTGGTTAAAACCCTAATTGGAGAAGAATAAGCCTAGGGAGGAAGAAAATGACCTAAATGTTAATCCAATGACACAAACACACCTATTGGATGCACAAGATTGGTTAAAAACCCTAATTGGACAAGAATAAGCCTAGGGAGGACGAAAATGACCTAAATGATAATCCAATGACACAAACACACCTATTGGATGCACAAGATTTGTTAAAAACCCTAATTGGACAAGAATAAGCCTAGGGAGGACGAAAATGACCTAAATGTACATCCAATGACACAAATACACCTATTGGATGCACAAGATTGGTTAAAAACCTTAATTAGACAAGAATAAGCCTAGGGAGGACGAAAATGACCTAAATGTTAATCCAATGACACAAATGAACTTATTGGATGCACAAGATTCGTTAAAAACCCTAATTCGACAAGAATAAGCCTATGGAGGACGAAAATGACCTAAATGTTAATCCAATGACATAAACACACCTATTGGATGCACAAGATTGGTTAAAAACCCTAATTGGACAAGAATATGCCTAGGGAGGACGAAAATGACCTATATGTTCCTCCAATGACACAAATGAACTTATTGGAAGCACAAGATTTGTTAAAAACCCTAACTGGACAAGAATAAGCCTAGGAGGACGAAAATGACATAAATGTTAATCCAATGACACAAACACACCTATAGGATGCACAAAATTGGTTAAAACCCTAATTGGAGAAGAATAAGCCTAGGGAGGAAGAAAATGACCTAAATGTTAATCCAATGACACAAACACACCTATTGGATGCACAAGATTGGTTAAAAACCCTAATTGGAAAAGAATAAGCCTAGGGAGGACAAAAATGACCTAAATGTCCATCCAATGACACAAACACACCTATTGGATACACAACATTGGTTGAAAACCCTAATTGGACAAGAATAAGCCTAGCGAGGACGAAAATGACGTATATGTTCCTCCAATGACACAAATGAACTTATTGGATACACAAGATTGGTTAAAAACCCTAATTGGACAAGAATAAGCCTTGGGAGGACGAAAATGACCTAAATGTTAATCCAATGACACAAACACACCTATTGGATGCACAAGATTGGTTAAAGACCCTAATTGGACAAGAATAAGCCTAAGGAGGACAAAAATGACCTAAATGTTAATCCAATGACACAAACACACCTATTGGATGCACAAGATTGGTTAAAAACCCTAATTGGACAAGAATAAGCCTAGGGAGGACGAAAATGACCTAAATGTTAATCCAATGACACAAACACACCTATTGGATGCATAAGATTGGTTAAAAACCCTAATTGGACAAGAATAAGCCTAGGGAGGAAGAAAATGACCTAAATGTTTATCCAATGACACAAACACACCTATTGGATGCACAAGATTGGTTAAAAACCCTAATTGGACAAGAATAAGCCTAGGGAGGACGAAAATGACCTAAATGTTCATCCTATGACACAAACTCACCTATTGGATGCACAAGATTGGTTAAAAAACCCTAATTGGACAAGAATAAGCCTAGGGAGGACGAAAATGACCTAAATGTTTATCCAATGACATAAACACACCAATTGGATGCACAAGATTGGTTATAAACCCTAATTGGACAAGAATAAGCCTAGGGAAGACGAAAATGACCTAAATGTTCATCCAATGACACAAACGCACCTATTGGATGCACAAGATTGGTTAAAAACCCTAATTGGACAAGAATAAGCCTAGGGAGGACGTAAATGACCTAAATGTTTATCCAATGACACAAATGAACTTATTGGATGCACAAGATTTGTTAAAAACCCTAATTTGACAAGAATAAGCCTAGGGAGGACGAAAGTGACCTAAATGTTAATCCAATGACACAAACACACCTATTGGATGCACAAGATTTGTTAAAAACCCTAATTGGACAAGAATAAGCCTAGGGAGGATGAAAATGACCTAAATGTTAATCCAATGAAAAAAACACACCTATTGGATGCACAAGATTGGTTAAAAACCCTAATTGGACAAGAATAAGCCTAGGGAGGACGAAATTGACCTAAATGATAATCCAATGACACAAACACACCTATTGGATGCACAACATTTGTTAAAAACCCTAATTGGACAAGAATAAGCCTAGGGAGGACGAAAATGACCTAAATGTTCATCCAATGACACAAATACACCTATTGGATGCACAAGATTGGTTAAAAACCTTAATTAGACAAGAATAAGCCTAGGGAGGACGAAAATGACCTAAATGTTAATCCAATGACACAAATGAACTTATTGGATGCACAAGATTCGTTAAAAACCCTAATTGGACAAGAATAAGCCTATGGAGGACGAAAATGACCTAAATGTTAATCCAATGACATAAACACACCTATTGGATGCACAAGATTGGTTAAAAACCCTAATTGGACAAGAATATGCCTAGGGAGGACGAAAATGACCTATATGTTCCTCCAATGACTCAAATGAACTTATTGGAAGCACAAGATTTGTTAAAAACCCTAACTGGACAAGAATAAGCCTAGGAGGACGAAAATGACATAAATGTTAATCCAATGACACCAACACACCTATAGGATGCACAAAATTGGTTAAAACCCTAATTGGAGAAGAATAAGCCTAGGGAGGAAGAAAATGACCTAAATGTTAATCCAATGACACAAACACACCTATTGGATGCACAAGATTGGTTAAAAACCCTAATTGGACAAGAATAAGCCTAGGGAGGACGAAAATGACCTAAATGTTAATCCAATGACACAAACACACGTATTGGATGCATAAGATTGGTTAAAAACCCTAATTGGACAAGAATAAGCCTAGGGAGGAAGAAAATGACCTAAATGTTTATCCAATGACACAAACACACCTATTGGATGCACAAGATTGGTTAAAAACCCTAATTGGACAAGAATAAGCCTAGGGAGGACGAAAATGACCTAAATGTTCATCCTATGACACAAACTCACCTATTGGATGCACAAGATTGGTTAAAAAACCCTAATTGGACAAGAATAAGCCTAGGGAGGACGAAAATGACCTAAATGTTTATCCAATGACATAAACACACCAATTGGATGCACAAGATTGGTTATAAACCCTAATTGGACAAGAATAAGCCTAGGGAAGACGAAAATGACCTAAATGTTCATCCAATGACACAAACGCACCTATTGGATGCACAAGATTGGTTAAAAACCCTAATTGGACAAGAATAAGCCTAGGGAGGACGTAAATGACCTAAATGTTTATCCAATGACACAAATGAACTTATTGGATGCACAAGATTTGTTAAAAACCCTAATTTGACAAGAATAAGCCTAGGGAGGACGAAAGTGACCTAAATGTTAATCCAATGACACAAACACACCTATTGGATGCACAAGATTTGTTAAAAACCCTAATTGGACAAGAATAAGCCTAGGGAGGATGAAAATGACCTAAATGTTAATCCAATGAAAAAAACACACCTATTGGATGCACAAGATTGGTTAAAAACCCTAATTGGACAAGAATAAGCCTAGGGAGGACGAAATTGACCTAAATGATAATCCAATGACACAAACACACCTATTGGATGCACAACATTTGTTAAAAACCCTAATTGGACAAGAATAAGCCTAGGGAGGACGAAAATGACCTAAATGTACATCCAATGACACAAATACACCTATTGGATGCACAAGATTGGTTAAAAACCTTAATTAGACAAGAATAAGCCTAGGGAGGACGAAAATGACCTAAATGTTAATCAAATGACACAAATGAACTTATTGGATGCACAAGATTCGTTAAAAACCCTAATTGGACAAGAATAAGCCTATGGAGGACGAAAATGACCTAAATGTTAATCCAATGACATAAACACACCTATTGGATGCACAAGATTGGTTAAAAACCCTAATTGGACAAGAATATGCCTAGGGAGGACGAAAATGACCTATATGTTCCTCCAATGACACAAATGAACTTATTGGAAGCACAAGATTTGTTAAAAACCCTAACTGGACAAGAATAAGCCTAGGAGGACGAAAATGACATAAATGTTAATCCAATGACACCAACACACCTATAGGATGCACAAAATTGGTTAAAACCCTAATTGGAGAAGAATAAGCCTAGGGAGGAAGAAAATGACCTAAATGTTAATCCAATGACACAAACACACCTATTGGATGCACAAGATTGGTTAAAAACCCTAATTGGACAAGAATAAGCCTATGGAGGACGAAAATGACCTAAATGTTAATCCAATGACACAAACACACCTATTGGATGCACAAGATTGGTTAAAAACCCTAATTGGACAAGAATAAGCCTAGGGAGGACGAAAATGACCTAAATGTTAATCCAATGAAAAAAACACACCTATTGGATGCACAAGATTGGGCAAAAACCCTAATTGGACAAGAATAAGCCTAGGGAGGACGAAAATGACCTAAATGATAATCCAATGACACAAACACACCTATTGGATGCACAACATTTGTTAAAAACCCTAATTGGACAAGAATAAGCCTAGGGAGGACGAAAATGACCTAAATGTACATCCAATGACACAAACACACCTATTGGATGCACAAGATTGGTTAAAAACCTTAATTAGACAAGAATAAGCCTAGGGAGGACGAAAATGACCTAAATGTTAATCCAATGACACAAATGAACTTATTGGATGCACAAGATTCGTTAAAAACCCTAATTGGACAAGAATAAGCCTATGGAGGACGAAAATGACCTAAATGTTAATCCAATGACATAAACACACCTATTGGATGCACAAGATTGGTTAAAAACCCTAATTGGACAAGAATATGCCTAGGGAGGACGAAAATGACCTATATGTTCCTCCAATGACACAAATGAACTTATTGGAAGCACAAGATTTGTTAAAAACCCTAACTGGACAAGAATAAGCCTAGGAGGACGAAAATGACATAAATGTTAATCCAATGACACAAACACACCTATAGGATGCACAAAATTGGTTAAAACCCTAATTGAAGAAGAATAAGCCTAGGGAGGAAGAAAATGACCTAAATGTTAATCCAATGACACAAACACACCTATTGGATGCACAAGATTGGTTAAAAACCCTAATTGGACAAGAATAAGCCTAGGGAGGACGAAAATGACCTAAATGATAATCCAATGACACAAACACACCTATTGGATGCACAACATTTGTTAAAAACCCTAATTGGACAAGAATAAGCCTAGGGAGGACGAAAATGACCTAAATGTACATCCAATGACACAAATACACCTATTGGATGCACAAGATTGGTTAAAAACCTTAATTAGACAAGAATAAGCCTAGGGAGGACAAAAATGACCTAAATGTTAATCCAATGACACAAA
Organism: Cicer pinnatifidum; assembly: GCA_037974775.1. Classification (NCBI taxonomy): domain Eukaryota; kingdom Viridiplantae; phylum Streptophyta; class Magnoliopsida; order Fabales; family Fabaceae; genus Cicer; species Cicer pinnatifidum. Next base: position 36,287,802 of record JBBPBR010000008.1, read on the forward strand.
TGAACTTATTGGATGCACAAGATTCGTTAAAAACCCTAATTGGACAAGAATAAGCCTAGGGAGGACGAAAATGACCTAAATGTTAATCCAATGACATAAACACACCTATTGGATGCACAAGATTGGTTAAAAACCCTAATTGGACAAGAATATGCCTAGGGAGGACGAAAATGACCTAAATGTTAATCCAATGACACAAATGAACTTATTGGATGCACAAGATTGGTTCAAAACCCTAATTGGACAAGAATAAGCCTTCAGAGGACGAAAATGACCTAATTGATCATTCAATGACACAAACACACCTATTGGATGCAAAAGACTGGTTATAAACCCTAATTGGATAAGAATATGCCTATGAAGGACGAAAATGACCTAATTGATCATCCAATGACACAAACACACCTATTGGATGCACAAGATTGGTTAAAAACCCTAATTGGACAAGAATAAGCCTAGGGAGGACGAAAATGACCTAATTGATCATCCAATGACACAAACACACCTATTGGATGCACAAGATTGGTTAAAAACCCTAATTGGACAAGAATATGCCTAGGGAGGACGAAAATGACCTAATTGATCATCCAATGACACAAACACACCTATTGGATGCACAAGATTGGTTAAAAACACTAATTGGACAAGAATATTCCTAGGGAGGACAAAAATGACCTAAATATTAATTCAATGACACAAACAAACTTATCGGATGCAGAAGATTGGTTAAAAACCCTAATTGGACAAGAATAAGCCTAGGGAGGACGAAAATGACCTAAATGTTAATCCAATGACACAACTCAACTGATTGGATGCACAAGATTGGTTAAAAACCCTTATTGGACAAGAATAAGCCTAGGGAGGACGAAAATGACCTAGTTGATCATCCAATGACACAAACACACCTATTGGATGCACAAGATTGGTTAAAAACCCTAATTGGACAAGAATATGCCTAGGGAGGACGAAAATGACCTAATTGATCATCCAATGACACAAACACACCTATTGGATGCACAAGATTGGATAAAAACCCAAATTGGACAAGAATAAGCCTAGGGAGGACGAAAATGACCTAATTGATCATCCATTGCCACAAACACAGCTATTGGATGCACAAGATTGGTTAAAAACCCTAATTGGACAAGAATATGCCTAGGGAGGACGAAAATGACCTAATTGGTCATCCAATGACACAAACACACCTATTGGAGGCACAAGATTGGTTAAAAACCCTAATTGGACAAGAATAAGCCTAGGGAGGACGAAAATGACCTAAATGTTAATCCAATGACACAACTCAACTTATTGGATGCACAAGATTGGTTAAAAACCCTAATTGGACAAGAATAAGCCTATGGAGGACGAAAATGACCTAATTGATTATCCAATGACACAAACATACCTATTGGATGCACAAGATTGGTTAAAAACCCTAATTGGACAAGAATAAGCCTAGGGAGGACGAAAATGACCTAATTGATCATCCAATGACACAAACACACCTATTGGATGCACAAGATTGGTTAAAAACCCTAATTGGACAAGAATATGCCTAGGGAGGACGAAAATGACCTAATTGATCATCCAATGACACAAACACACCTATTGGATGCACAAGATTGGTTAAAAATCCTAATTGGACAAGAATATGCCTAGGGAGGACGAAAATGACCTAAATATTAATTCAATGACACAAACAAACTTATCAGATGCACAAGATTGGTTAAAAACCCTAATTGGACAAGAATAAGCATAGGGAGGACGAAAATGACTTAATTGATCATCCAATGACACAAACACACCTATTAGATGCACAAGATTGGTTAAAAACCCTAATTGGACAAGAATAAGCCTAGGGAGGACGAAAATTACCTAATTGATCATCCAATGACACAAACACACCTATTGGATGCACAAGATTGGTTAAAAACCCTAATTGGACAAGAATATGCCTAGGGAGGACGAAAATGACCTAATTGATCATCCAATGACACAAACACACCTATTGGATGCAACAGATTGGTTAAAAACCCTAATTGGACCAGAATAAGCCTAGGGAGGACGAAAATTACCTAATTGATCATCCAATGACACAAACACACCTATTGGATGCACAAGATTGGTTAAAAACCCTAATTGGACAAGAATAAGCCTAGGGAGGACGAAAATGACCTAAATGATCATCCAATGACACAAACGAACTTATTGGATGCACAAGATTGGTTAAAAACCCTAATTGGACAAGAATAAGCCTAGGGAGGACGAAAATGACCTAAATGTTCGTCCAATGACACAAACACACCTATTGGATGCACAAGATTGCATAAAAACCCTAATGGGACAAGAATAAGCCTAGGGAGGACGAAAATGACCTAAATGTTCATCCAATGACACAAATGAACTTATTGGATGCACAAGATTGGTTAAAAACCCTAATTGGACAAGAATAAGCCTTGGGAGGACGAAAATGACCTAAATGTTAATCCAATGACACAAACACACCTATTGGATGCACAAGATTGGTTAAAGACCCTAATTGGACAAGAATAAGCCTAAGGAGGACAAAAATGACCTAAATGTTAATCCAATGACACAAACACACCTATTGGATGCACAAGATTGGTTAAAAACCCTAATTGGACAAGAATAAGCCTAGGGAGGACGAAATTGACCTAAATGATAATCCAATGACACAAACACACCTATTGGATGCACAACATTTGTTAAAAACCCTAATTGGACAAGAATAAGCCTAGGGAGGACGAAAATGACCTAAATGTACATCCAATGACACAAATACACCTATTGGATGCACAAGATTGGTTAAAAACCTTAATTAGACAAGAATAAGCCTAGGGAGGACGAAAATGACCTAAATGTTAATCCAATGACACAAATGAACTTATTGGATGCACAAGATTCGTTAAAAACCCTAATTGGACAAGAATAAGCCTATGGAGGACGAAAATGACCTAAATGTTAATCCAATGACATAACCACACCTATTGGATGCACAAGATTGGTTAAAAACCTTAATTGGACAAGAATATGCCTAGGGAGGACGAAAATGACCTATATGTTCCTCCAATGACACAAATGAACTTATTGGAAGCACAAGATTTGTTAAAAACCCTAACTGGACAAGAATAAGCCTAGGAGGACGAAAATGACATAAATGTTAATCCAATGACACAAACACACGTATAGGATGCACAAAATTGGTTAAAACCCTAATTGGAGAAGAATAAGCCTAGGGAGGAAGAAAATGACCTAAATGTTAATCCAATGACACAAACACACCTATTGGATGCACAAGATTGGTTAAAAACCCTAATTGGAAAAGAATAAGCCTAGGGAGGACAAAAATGACCTAAATGTCCATCCAATGACACAAACACACCTATTGGATACACAACATTGGTTGAAAACCCTAATTGGACAAGAATAAGCCTAGCGAGGACGAAAATGACGTATATGTTCCTCCAATGACACAAATGAACTTATTGGATACACAAGATTGGTTAAAAACCCTAATTGGACAAGAATAAGCCTTGGGAGGACGAAAATGACCTAAATGTTAATCCAATGACACAAACACACCTATTGGATGCACAAGATTGGTTAAAGACCCTAATTGGACAAGAATAAGCCTAAGGAGGACAAAAATGACCTAAATGTTAATCCAATGACACAAACACACCTATTGGATGCACAAGATTGGTTAAAAACCCTAATTGGACAAGAATAAGCCTAGGGAGGACGAAAATGACCTAAATGTTAATCCAATGACACAAACACACCTATTGGATGCATAAGATTGGTTAAAAACCCTAATTGGACAAGAATAAGCCTAGGGAGGAAGAAAATGACCTAAATGTTTATCCAATGACACAAACACACCTATTGGATGCACAAGATTGGTTAAAAACCCTAATTGGACAAGAATAAGCCTAGGGAGGACGAAAATGACCTAAATGTTCATCCTATGACACAAACTCACCTATTGGATGCACAAGATTGGTTAAAAAACCCTAATTGGACAAGAATAAGCCTAGGGAGGACGAAAATGACCTAAATGTTTATCCAATGACATAAACACACCAATTGGATGCACAAGATTGGTTATAAACCCTAATTGGACAAGAATAAGCCTAGGGAAGACGAAAATGACCTAAATGTTCATCCAATGACACAAACGCACCTATTGGATGCACAAGATTGGTTAAAAACCCTAATTGGACAAGAATAAGCCTAGGGAGGACGTAAATGACCTAAATGTTTATCCAATGACACAAATGAACTTATTGGATGCACAAGATTTGTTAAAAACCCTAATTTGACAAGAATAAGCCTAGGGAGGACGAAAGTGACCTAAATGTTAATCCAATGACACAAACACACCTATTGGATGCACAAGATTTGTTAAAAACCCTAATTGGACAAGAATAAGCCTAGGGAGGATGAAAATGACCTAAATGTTAATCCAATGAAAAAAACACACCTATTGGATGCACAAGATTGGTTAAAAACCCTAATTGGACAAGAATAAGCCTAGGGAGGACGAAATTGACCTAAATGATAATCCAATGACACAAACACACCTATTGGATGCACAACATTTGTTAAAAACCCTAATTGGACAAGAATAAGCCTAGGGAGGACGAAAATGACCTAAATGTACATCCAATGACACAAATACACCTATTGGATGCACAAGATTGGTTAAAAACCTTAATTAGACAAGAATAAGCCTAGGGAGGACGAAAATGACCTAAATGTTAATCAAATGACACAAATGAACTTATTGGATGCACAAGATTCGTTAAAAACCCTAATTGGACAAGAATAAGCCTATGGAGGACGAAAATGACCTAAATGTTAATCCAATGACATAAACACACCTATTGGATGCACAAGATTGGTTAAAAACCCTAATTGGACAAGAATATGCCTAGGGAGGACGAAAATGACCTATATGTTCCTCCAATGACACAAATGAACTTATTGGAAGCACAAGATTTGTTAAAAACCCTAACTGGACAAGAATAAGCCTAGGAGGACGAAAATGACATAAATGTTAATCCAATGACACAAACACACCTATAGGATGCACAAAATTCGTTAAAACCCTAATTGGAGAAGAATAAGCCTAGGGAGGAAGAAAATGACCTAAATGTTAATCCAATGACACAAACACACCTATTGGATGCACAAGATTGGTTAAAAACCCTAATTGGACAAGAATAAGCCTAGGGAGGACGAAAATGACCTAAATGATAATCCAATGACACAAACACACCTATTGGATGCACAACATTTGTTAAAAACCCTAATTGGACAAGAATAAGCCTAGGGAGGACGAAAATGACCTAAATGTTCATCCAATGACACAAATACACCTATTGGATGCACAAGATTGGTTAAAAACCTTAATTAGACAAGAATAAGCCTAGGGAGGACGAAAATGACCTAAATGTTAATCCAATGACACAAATGAACTTATTGGATGCACAAGATTCGTTAAAAACCCTAATTGGACAAGAATAAGCCTATGGAGGACGAAAATGACCTAAATGTTAATCCAATGACATAAACACACCTATTGGATGCACAAGATTGGTTAAAAACCCTAATTGGACAAGAATATGCCTAGGGAGGACGAAAATGACCTATATGTTCCTCCAATGACACAAATGAACTTAATGGAAGCACAAGATTTGTTAAAAACCCTAACTGGACAAGAATAAGCCTAGGAGGACGAAAATGACATAAATGTTAATCCAATGACACCAACACACCTATAGGATGCACAAAATTGGTTAAAACCCTAATTGGAGAAGAATAAGCCTAGGGAGGAAGAAAATGACCTAAATGTTAATCCAATGACACAAACACACCTATTGGATGCACAAGATTGGTTAAAAACCCTAATTGGACAAGAATAAGCCTAGGGAGGACGAAAATGACCTAAATGATAATCCAATGACACAAACACACCTATTGGATGCACAAGATTTGTTAAAAACCCTAATTGGACAAGAATAAGCCTAGGGAGGACGAAAATGACCTAAATGTACATCCAATGACACAAATACACCTATTGGATGCACAAGATTGGTTAAAAACCTTAATTAGACAAGAATAAGCCTAGGGAGGACGAAAATGACCTAAATGTTAATCCAATGACACAAATGAACTTATTGGATGCACAAGATTCGTTAAAAACCCTAATTCGACAAGAATAAGCCTATGGAGGACGAAAATGACCTAAATGTTAATCCAATGACATAAACACACCTATTGGATGCACAAGATTGGTTAAAAACCCTAATTGGACAAGAATATGCCTAGGGAGGACGAAAATGACCTATATGTTCCTCCAATGACACAAATGAACTTATTGGAAGCACAAGATTTGTTAAAAACCCTAACTGGACAAGAATAAGCCTAGGAGGACGAAAATGACATAAATGTTAATCCAATGACACAAACACACCTATAGGATGCACAAAATTGGTTAAAACCCTAATTGGAGAAGAATAAGCCTAGGGAGGAAGAAAATGACCTAAATGTTAATCCAATGACACAAACACACCTATTGGATGCACAAGATTGGTTAAAAACCCTAATTGGAAAAGAATAAGCCTAGGGAGGACAAAAATGACCTAAATGTCCATCCAATGACACAAACACACCTATTGGATACACAACATTGGTTGAAAACCCTAATTGGACAAGAATAAGCCTAGCGAGGACGAAAATGACGTATATGTTCCTCCAATGACACAAATGAACTTATTGGATACACAAGATTGGTTAAAAACCCTAATTGGACAAGAATAAGCCTTGGGAGGACGAAAATGACCTAAATGTTAATCCAATGACACAAACACACCTATTGGATGCACAAGATTGGTTAAAGACCCTAATTGGACAAGAATAAGCCTAAGGAGGACAAAAATGACCTAAATGTTAATCCAATGACACAAACACACCTATTGGATGCACAAGATTGGTTAAAAACCCTAATTGGACAAGAATAAGCCTAGGGAGGACGAAAATGACCTAAATGTTAATCCAATGACACAAACACACCTATTGGATGCATAAGATTGGTTAAAAACCCTAATTGGACAAGAATAAGCCTAGGGAGGAAGAAAATGACCTAAATGTTTATCCAATGACACAAACACACCTATTGGATGCACAAGATTGGTTAAAAACCCTAATTGGACAAGAATAAGCCTAGGGAGGACGAAAATGACCTAAATGTTCATCCTATGACACAAACACACCTATTGGATGCACAAGATTGGTTAAAAAACCCTAATTGGACAAGAATAAGCCTAGGGAGGACGAAAATGACCTAAATGTTTATCCAATGACATAAACACACCAATTGGATGCACAAGATTGGTTATAAACCCTAATTGGACAAGAATAAGCCTAGGGAGGACGAAAATGACCTTAATGTTCATCCAATGACACAAACGCACCTATTGGATGCACAAGATTGGTTAAAAACCCTAATTGGACAAGAATAAGCCTAGGGAGGACGAAAATGACCTAAATGTTTATCCAATGACACAAATGAACTTATTGGATGCACAAGATTTGTTAAAAACCCTAATTTGACAAGAATAAGCCTAGGGAGGACGAAAGTGACCTAAATGTTAATCCAATGACACAAACACACCTATTGGATGCACAAGATTTGTTAAAAACCCTAATTGGACAAGAATAAGCCTAGGGAGGATGAAAATGACCTAAATGTTAATTCAATGAAAAAAACACACCTATTGGATGCACAAGATTGGTTAAAAACCCTAATTGGACAAGAATAAGCCTAGGGAGGACGAAATTGACCTAAATGATAATCCAATGACACAAACACACCTATTGGATGCACAACATTTGTTAAAAACCCTAATTGGACAAGAATAAGCCTAGGGAGGACGAAAATGACCTAAATGTTCATCCAATGACACAAATACACCTATTGGATGCACAAGATTGGTTAAAAACCTTAATTAGACAAGAATAAGCCTAGGGAGGACGAAAATGACCTAAATGTTAATCCAATGACACAAATGAACTTATTGGATGCACAAGATTCGTTAAAAACCCTAATTGGACAAGAATAAGCCTATGGAGGACGAAAATGACCTAAATGTTAATCCAATGACACAAACACACCTATTGGATGCACAAGATTGGTTAAAAACCCTAATTGGACAAGAATATGCCTAGGGAGGACGAAAATGACCTATATGTTCCTCCAATGACACAAATGAACTTATTGGAAGCACAAGATTTGTTAAAAACCCTAACTGGACAAGAATAAGCCTAGGAGGACGAAAATGACATAAATGTTAATCCAATGACACCAACACACCTATAGGATGCACAAAATTGGTTAAAACCCTAATTGGAGAAGAATAAGCCAAGGGAGGAAGAAAATGACCTAAATGTTAATCCAATTAAACAAACACACCTATTGGATGCACAAGATTGGTTAAAAACCCTAATTGGACAAGAATAAGCCTAGGGAGGACGAAAATGACCTAAATGTTAATCCAATGACACAAACACACCTATTGGATGCACAAGATTGGTTAAAAACCCTAATTGGACAAGAATAAGCCTACGGAGGACGAAATTGACCTAAATGATAATCCAATGACACAAACACACCTATTGGATGCACAACATTTGTTAAAAACCCTAATTGGACAAGAATAAGCCTAGGGAGGACGAAAATGACCTAAATGTACATCCAATGACACAAATACACCTATTGGATGCACAAGATTGGTTAAAAACCTTAATTAGACAAGAATAAGCCTAGGGAGGACGAAAATGACCTAAATGTTAATCCAATGATACAAATGAACTTATTGGATGCACAAGATTCGTTAAAAACCCTAATTGGACAAGAATAAGCCTATGGAGGACAAAAATGACCTAAATGTTAATCCAATGACATAAACACACCTATTGGATGCACAAGATTGGTTAAAAACCCTAATTGGACAAGAATATGCCTAGGGAGGACGAAAATGACCTATATGTTCCTCCAATGACACAAATGAACTTATTGGAAGCACAATATTTGTTAAAAACCCTAACTGGACAAGAATAAGCCTAGGAGGACGAAAATGACATAAATGTTAATCCAATGACACAAACACACCTATAGGATGCACAAAATTGGTTAAAACCCTAATTGGTGAAGAATAAGCCTAGGGAGGAAGAAAATGACCTAAATGTTAATCCAATGACACAAACACACCTATTGGATGCACAAGATTGGTTAAAAACCCTAATTGGAAAAGAATAAGCCTAGGGAGGACAAAAATGGCCTAAATGTCCATCCAATGACACAAACACACCTATTGGATACACAACATTGGTTGAAAACCCTAATTGGACAAGAATAAGACTAGCGAGGACGAAAATGACGTATATGTTCCTCCAATGACACAAATGAACTTATTGGATGCACAAGATTGGTTAAAAACCCTAATTGGACAAGAATAAGCCTAGGGAGGACGAAAATGACCTAAATGTTAATCCAATGACACAAATGAACTTATTGGATGCACAAGATTCGTTAAAAACCCTAATTGGACAAGAATAAGCCTATGGAGGACGAAAATGACCTAAATGTTAATCCAATGACATAAACACACCTATTGGATGCACAAGATTGGTTAAAAACCCTAATTGGACAAGAATATGCCTAGGGAGGACGAAAATGACCTATATGTTCCTCCAATGACACAAATGAACTTATTGGAAGCACAAGATTTGTTAAAAACCCTAACTGGACAAGAATAAGCCTAGGAGGACGAAAATGACATAAATGTTAATCCAATGACACAAACACACCTATAGGATGCACAAAATTGGTTAAAACCCTAATTGGAGAAGAATAAGCCTAGGGAGGAAGAAAATGACCTAAATGTTAATCCAATGACACAAACACACCTATTGGATGCAAAAGATTGGTTAAAAACCCTAATTGGACAAGAATAAGCCTAGGGAGGACGAAAATGACCTAAATGATAACCCAATGACACAAACACACCTATTGGATGCACAACATTTGTTAAAAACCCTAATTGGACAAGAATAAGCATAGGGAGGACGAAAATGACCTAAATGTACATCCAATGACACAAATACACCTATTGGATGCACAAGATTGGTTAAAAACCTTAATTAGACAAGAATAAGCTTAGGGAGGACGAAAATGACCTAAATGTTAATCCAATGACACAAATGAACATATTGGATGCACAAGATTCGTTAAAAACCCTAATTGGACAAGAATAAGCCTATGGAGGACGAAAATGACCTAAATGTTAATCCAATGACATAAACACACCTATTGGATGCACAAGATTGGTTAAAAACCCTAATTGGACAAGAATATGCCTAGGGAGGACGAAAATGACCTATATGTTCCTCCAATGACACAAATGAACTTATTGGAAGCACAAGATTTGTTAAAAACCCTAACTGGACAAGAATAAGCCTAGGAGGACGAAAATGACATAAATGTTAATCCAATGACACAAACACACCTATAGGATGCACAAAATTGGTTAAAACCCTAATTGGAGAAGAATAAGCCTAGGGAGGAAGAAAATGACCTAAATGTTAATCCAATGACAGAAACATACCTATTGGATGCACAAGATTGGTTAAAAACCCTAATTGGACAAGAATAAGCCTAGGGAGGAAGAAAATGACCTAAATGTTTATCCATTGACACAAACACACCTATTGGATGCACAAGATTGGTTAAAAACCCTAATTGGTGAAGAATAAGCCTAGGGAGGACGAAAATGAACTAAATGTTAATCCATTGACACAAACACACCTATTGGATGCACAAGATTGGTTAAAAACCCTAATTGGACAAGAATAAGCCTAGGGAGGACGAAAATGACCTAAATGTTAATCCAATGAAAAAAACACACCTATTGGATGCACAAGATTGGTTAAAAACCCTAATTGGACAAGAATAAGCCTAGGGAGGACGAAATTGACCTAAATGATAATCCAATGACACAAACACACCTATTGGATGCACAACATTTGTTAAAAACCCTAATTGGACAAGAATAAGCCTAGGGAGGACGAAAATGACCTAAATGTTCATCCAATGACACAAATACACCTATTGGATGCACAAGATTGGTTAAAAACCTTAATTAGACAAGAATAAGCCTAGGGAGGACGAAAATGACCTAAATGTTAATCCAATGACACAAATGAACTTATTGGATGCACAAGATTCGTTAAAAACCCTAATTGGACAAGAATAAGCCTATGGAGGACGAAAATGACCTAAATGTTAATCCAATGACATAAACACACCTATTGGATGCACAAGATTGGTTAAAAACCCTAATTGGACAAGAATATGCCTAGGGAGGACGAAAATGACCTATATGTTCCTCCAATGACACAAATGAACTTATTGGAAGCACAAGATTTGTTAAAAACCCTAACTGGACAAGAATAAGCCTAGGAGGACGAAAATGACATAAATGTTAATCCAATGACACAAACACACCTATAGGATGCACAAAATTGGTTAAAACCCTAATTGAAGAAGAATAAGCCTAGGGAGGAAGAAAATGACCTAAATGTTAATCCAATGACACAAACACACCTATTGGATGCACAAGATTGGTTAAAAACCCTAATTGGACAAGAATAAGCCTAGGGAGGACGAAAATGACCTAAATGATAATCCAATGACACAAACACACCTATTGGATGCACAACATTTGTTAAAAACCCTAATTGGACAAGAATAAGCCTAGGGAGGACGAAAATGACCTAAATGTACATCCAATGACACAAATACACCTATTGGATGCACAAGATTGGTTAAAAACCTTAATTAGACAAGAATAAGCCTAGGGAGGACAAAAATGACCTAAATGTTAATCCAATGACACAAATGAACTTATTGGATGCACAAGATTCGTTAAAAACCCTAATTGGACAAGAATAAGCCTATGGAGGACGAAAATGACCTAAATGTTAATCCAATGACATAAACACACCTATTGGATGCACAAGATTGGTTAAAAACCCTAATTGGACAAGAATATGCCTAGGGAGGACGAAAATGACCTATATGTTCCTCCAATGACACAAATGAACTTATTGGAAGCACAAGATTTGTTAAAAACCCTAACTGGACAAGAATAAGCCTAGGAGGACGAAAATGACATAAATGTTAATCCAATGACACCAACACACCTATAGGATGCACAAAATTGGTTAAAACCCTAATTGGAGAAGAATAAGCCTAGGGAGGAAGAAAATGACCTAAATGTTAATCCAATGACACAAACACACCTATTGGATGCACAAGATTGGTTAAAAACCCTAATTGGACAAGAATAAGCCTAGGGAGGACGAAAATGACCTAACTGATAATCCAATGACACAAACACACCTATTGGATGCATAAGATTGGTTAAAAACCCTAATTGGACAAGAATAAGCCTAGGGAGGAAGAAAATGACCTAAATGTTTATCCAATGACACAAATACACCTATTGGATGCACAAGATTGGTTAAAAACCATAATTAGACAAGAATAAGCCTAGGGAGGACGAAAATGACCTAAATGTTAATCCAATGACACAAATGAACTTATTGGATGCACAAGATTCGTTAAAAACCCTAATTGGACAAGAATAAGCCTATGGAGGACGAAAATGACCTAAATGTTTATCCAATGACATAAACACACCTATTGGATGCACAAGATTTGTTAAAAACCCTAATTGGAAAAGAATATGCCTAGGGAGGACGAAAATGACATAAATGTTAATCCAATGACACAAATGAACTTATTGGAAGCACAAGATTTGTTAAAAACCCTAACTGGACAAGAATAAGCCTAGGAGGACGAAAATGACATAAATGTTAATCCAATGACACCAACACACCTATAGGATGCACAAAATTGGTTAAAACCCTAATTGGAGAAGAATAAGCCAAGGGAGGAAGAAAATGACCTAAATGTTAATCCAATGACACAAACACACCTATTGGATGCACAAGATTGGTTAAAAACCCTAATTGGACAAGAATAAGCCTAGGGAGGACGAAAATGACCTAAATGTTAATCCAATGACACAAACACACCTATTGGATGCACAAGATTGGTTAAAAACCCTAATTGGACAAGAATAAGCCTAGGGAGGACGAAATTGACCTAAATGATAATCCAATGACACAAACACACCTATTGGATGCACAACATTTGTTAAAAACCCTAATTGGACAAGAATAAGCCTAGGGAGGACGAAAATGACCTAAATGTACATCCAATGACACAAATACACCTATTGGATGCACAAGATTGGTTAAAAACCTTAATTAGACAAGAATAAGCCTAGGGAGGACAAAAATGACCTAAATGTTAATCCAATGACACAAATGAACTTATTGGATGCACAAGATTCGTTAAAAACCCTAATTGGACAAGAATAAGCCTATGGAGGACGAAAATGACCTAAATGTTAATCCAATGACATAAACACACCTATTGGATGCACAAGATTGGTTAAAAACCCTAATTGGACAAGAATATGCCTAGGGAGGACGAAAATGACCTATATGTTCCTCCAATGACACAAATGAACTTATTGGAAGCACAAGATTTGTTAAAAACCCTAACTGGACAAGAATAAGCCTAGGAGGACGAAAATGACATAAATGTTAATCCAATGACACCAACACACCTATAGGATGCACAAAATTGGTTAAAACCCTAATTGGAGAAGAATAAGCCAAGGGAGGAAGAAAATGACCTAAATGTTAATCCAATGACACAAACACACCTATTGGATGCACAAGATTGGTTAAAAACCCTAATTGGACAAGAATAAGCCTAGGGAGGACGAAAATGACCTAAATGTTAATCCAATGACACAAACACACCTATTGGATGCACAACATTTGTTAAAAACCCTAATTGGACAAGAATAAGCCTAGGGAGGACGAAAATGACCTAAATGTACATCCAATGACACAAATACACCTATTGGATGCACAAGATTGGTTAAAAACCTTAATTAGACAAGAATAAGCCTAGGGAGGACGAAAATGACCTAAATGTTAATCCAATGACACAAATGAACTTATTGGATGCACAAGATTCGTTAAAAACCCTAATTGGACAAGAATAAGCCTATGGAGGACGAAAATGACCTAAATGTTAATCCAATGACATAACCACACCTATTGGATGCACAAGATTGGTTAAAAACCTTAATTGGACAAGAATATGCCTAGGGAGGACGAAAATGACCTATATGTTCCTCCAATGACACAAATGAACTTATTGGAAGCACAAGATTTGTTAAAAACCCTAACTGGACAAGAATAAGCCTAGGAGGACGAAAATGACATAAATGTTAATCCAATGACACAAACACACGTATAGGATGCACAAAATTGGTTAAAACCCTAATTGGAGAAGAATAAGCCTAGGGAGGAAGAAAATGACCTAAATGTTAATCCAATGACACAAACACACCTATTGGATGCACAAGATTGGTTAAAAACCCTAATTGGAAAAGAATAAGCCTAGGGAGGACAAAAATGACCTAAATGTCCATCCAATGACACAAACACACCTATTGGATACACAACATTGGTTGAAAACCCTAATTGGACAAGAATAAGCCTAGCGAGGACGAAAATGACGTATATGTTCCTCCAATGACACAAATGAACTTATTGGATACACAAGATTGGTTAAAAACCCTAATTGGACAAGAATAAGCCTTGGGAGGACGAAAATGACCTAAATGTTAATCCAATGACACAAACACACCTATTGGATGCACAAGATTGGTTAAAGACCCTAATTGGACAAGAATAAGCCTAAGGAGGACAAAAATGACCTAAATGTTAATCCAATGACACAAACACACCTATTGGATGCACAAGATTGGTTAAAAACCCTAATTGGACAAGAATAAGCCTAGGGAGGACGAAAATGACCTAAATGTTAATCCAATGACACAAACACACCTATTGGATGCATAAGATTGGTTAAAAACCCTAATTGGACAAGAATAAGCCTAGGGAGGAAGAAAATGACCTAAATGTTTATCCAATGACACAAACACACCTATTGGATGCACAAGATTGGTTAAAAACCCTAATTGGACAAGAATAAGCCTAGGGAGGACGAAAATGACCTAAATGTTCATCCTATGACACAAACTCACCTATTGGATGCACAAGATTGGTTAAAAAACCCTAATTGGACAAGAATAAGCCTAGGGAGGACGAAAATGACCTAAATGTTTATCCAATGACATAAACACACCAATTGGATGCACAAGATTGGTTATAAACCCTAATTGGACAAGAATAAGCCTAGGGAAGACGAAAATGACCTAAATGTTCATCCAATGACACAAACGCACCTATTGGATGCACAAGATTGGTTAAAAACCCTAATTGGACAAGAATAAGCCTAGGGAGGACGTAAATGACCTAAATGTTTATCCAATGACACAAATGAACTTATTGGATGCACAAGATTTGTTAAAAACCCTAATTTGACAAGAATAAGCCTAGGGAGGACGAAAGTGACCTAAATGTTAATCCAATGACACAAACACACCTATTGGATGCACAAGATTTGTTAAAAACCCTAATTGGACAAGAATAAGCCTAGGGAGGATGAAAATGACCTAAATGTTAATCCAATGAAAAAAACACACCTATTGGATGCACAAGATTGGTTAAAAACCCTAATTGGACAAGAATAAGCCTAGGGAGGACGAAATTGACCTAAATGATAATCCAATGACACAAACACACCTATTGGATGCACAACATTTGTTAAAAACCCTAATTGGACAAGAATAAGCCTAGGGAGGACGAAAATGACCTAAATGTTCATCCAATGACACAAATACACCTATTGGATGCACAAGATTGGTTAAAAACCTTAATTAGACAAGAATAAGCCTAGGGAGGACGAAAATGACCTAAATGTTAATCCAATGACACAAATGAACTTATTGGATGCACAAGATTCGTTAAAAACCCTAATTGGACAAGAATAAGCCTATGGAGGACGAAAATGACCTAAATGTTAATCCAATGACATAAACACACCTATTGGATGCACAAGATTGGTTAAAAACCCTAATTGGACAAGAATATGCCTAGGGAGGACGAAAATGACCTATATGTTCCTCCAATGACACAAATGAACTTAATGGAAGCACAAGATTTGTTAAAAACCCTAACTGGACAAGAATAAGCCTAGGAGGACGAAAATGACATAAATGTTAATCCAATGACACCAACACACCTATAGGATGCACAAAATTGGTTAAAACCCTAATTGGAGAAGAATAAGCCTAGGGAGGAAGAAAATGACCTAAATGTTAATCCAATGACACAAACACACCTATTGGATGCACAAGATTGGTTAAAAACCCTAATTGGACAAGAATAAGCCTAGGGAGGACGAAAATGACCTAAATGATAATCCAATGACACAAACACACCTATTGGATGCACAAGATTTGTTAAAAACCCTAATTGGACAAGAATAAGCCTAGGGAGGACGAAAATGACCTAAATGTACATCCAATGACACAAATACACCTATTGGATGCACAAGATTGGTTAAAAACCTTAATTAGACAAGAATAAGCCTAGGGAGGACGAAAATGACCTAAATGTTAATCCAATGACACAAATGAACTTATTGGATGCACAAGATTCGTTAAAAACCCTAATTCGACAAGAATAAGCCTATGGAGGACGAAAATGACCTAAATGTTAATCCAATGACATAAACACACCTATTGGATGCACAAGATTGGTTAAAAACCCTAATTGGACAAGAATATGCCTAGGGAGGACGAAAATGACCTATATGTTCCTCCAATGACACAAATGAACTTATTGGAAGCACAAGATTTGTTAAAAACCCTAACTGGACAAGAATAAGCCTAGGAGGACGAAAATGACATAAATGTTAATCCAATGACACAAACACACCTATAGGATGCACAAAATTGGTTAAAACCCTAATTGGAGAAGAATAAGCCTAGGGAGGAAGAAAATGACCTAAATGTTAATCCAATGACACAAACACACCTATTGGATGCAAAAGATTGGTTAAAAACCCTAATTGGACAAGAATAAGCCTAGGGAGGACGAAAATGACCTAAATGATAACCCAATGACACAAACACACCTATTGGATGCACAACATTTGTTAAAAACCCTAATTGGACAAGAATAAGCATAGGGAGGACGAAAATGACCTAAATGTACATCCAATGACACAAATACACCTATTGGATGCACAAGATTGGTTAAAAACCTTAATTAGACAAGAATAAGCTTAGGGAGGACGAAAATGACCTAAATGTTAATCCAATGACACAAATGAACATATTGGATGCACAAGATTCGTTAAAAACCCTAATTGGACAAGAATAAGCCTATGGAGGACGAAAATGACCTAAATGTTAATCCAATGACATAAACACACCTATTGGATGCACAAGATTGGTTAAAAACCCTAATTGGACAAGAATATGCCTAGGGAGGACGAAAATGACCTATATGTTCCTCCAATGACACAAATGAACTTATTGGAAGCACAAGATTTGTTAAAAACCCTAACTGGACAAGAATAAGCCTAGGAGGACGAAAATGACATAAATGTTAATCCAATGACACAAACACACCTATAGGATGCACAAAATTGGTTAAAACCCTAATTGGAGAAGAATAAGCCTAGGGAGGAAGAAAATGACCTAAATGTTAATCCAATGACAGAAACATACCTATTGGATGCACAAGATTGGTTAAAAACCCTAATTGGACAAGAATAAGCCTAGGGAGGAAGAAAATGACCTAAATGTTTATCCATTGACACAAACACACCTATTGGATGCACAAGATTGGTTAAAAACCCTAATTGGTGAAGAATAAGCCTAGGGAGGACGAAAATGAACTAAATGTTAATCCATTGACACAAACACACCTATTGGATGCACAAGATTGGTTAAAAACCCTAATTGGACAAGAATAAGCCTAGGGAGGACGAAAATGACCTAAATGTTAATCCAATGAAAAAAACACACCTATTGGATGCACAAGATTGGTTAAAAACCCTAATTGGACAAGAATAAGCCTAGGGAGGACAAAAATGACCTAAATGATAATCCAATGACACAAACACACCTATTGGATGCACAACATTTGTTAAAAACCCTAATTGGACAAGAACAAGCCTAGGGAGGACGAAAATGACCTAAATGTACATCCAATGACACAAATACACCTATTGGATGCACAAGATTGGTTAAAAACCTTAATTAGACAAGAATAAGCCTAGGGAGGACGAAAATGACCTAAATGTTAATCCAATGACACAAATGAACTTATTGGATGCACAAGATTCGTTAAAAACCCTAATTGGACAAGAATAAGCCTATGGAGGACGAAAATGACCTAAATGTTAATCCAATGACATAAACACACCTATTGGATGCACAAGATTGGTTAAAAACCCTAATTGGACAAGAATATGCCTAGGGAGGACGAAAATGACCTATATGTTCCTCCAATGACACAAATGAACTTATTGGAAGCACAAGATTTGTTAAAAACCCTAACTGGACAAGAATAAGCCTAGGAGGACGAAAATGACATAAATGTTAATCCAATGACACAAACACACCTATAGGATGCACAAAATTGGTTAAAACCCTAATTGAAGAAGAATAAGCCTAGGGAGGAAGAAAATGACCTAAATGTTAATCCAATGACACAAACACACCTATTGGATGCACAAGATTGGTTAAAAACCCTAATTGGACAAGAATAAGCCTAGGGAGGACGAAAATGACCTAAATGATAATCCAATGACACAAACACACCTATTGGATGCACAACATTTGTTAAAAACCCTAATTGGACAAGAATAAGCCTAGGGAGGACGAAAATGACCTAAATGTACATCCAATGACACAAATACACCTATTGGATGCACATGATTGGTTAAAAACCTTAATTAGACAAGAATAAGCCTAGGGAGGACGAAAATGACCTAAATGTTAATCCAATGACACAAATGAACTTATTGGATGCACAAGATTCGTTAAAAACCCAAATTGGACAAGAATAAGCCTATGGAGGACGAAAATGACCTAAATGTTAATCCAATGACATAACCACACCTATTGGATGCACAAGATTGGTTAAAAACCCTAATTGGACAAGAATATGCCTAGGGAGGACGAAAATGACCTATATGTTCCTCCAATGACACAAATGAACTTATTGGAAGCACAAGATTTGTTAAAAACCCTAACTGGACAAGAATAAGCCTAGGAGGACGAAAATGACATAAATGTTAATCCAATGACACAAACACACCTATAGGATGCACCAAATTGGTTAAAACCCTAATTGGAGAAGAATAAGCCTAGGGAGGAAGAAAATGACCTAAATGTTAATCCAATGACACAAACACACCTATTGGATGCACAAGATTGGTTAAAAACCCTAATTGGAAAAGAATAAGCCTAGGGAGGACAAAAATGACCTAAATGTCCATCCAATGACACAAACACACCTATTGGATACACAACATTGGTTGAAAACCCTAATTGGACAAGAATAAGCCTAGCGAGGACGAAAATGACGTATATGTTCCTCCAATGACACAAATGAACTTATTGGATGCACAAGATTGGTTAAAAACCCTAATTGGACAAGAATAAGCCTTGGGAGGACGAAAATGACCTAAATGTTAATCCAATGACACAAACACACCTATTGGATGCACAAGATTGGTTAAAGACCCTAATTGGACAAGAATAAGCCTAGGGAGGACAAAAATGACCTAAATGTTAGTCCAATGACACAAACACACCTATTGGATGCACAAGATTGGTTAAAAACCCTAATTGGACAAGAATAAGCCTAGGGAGGACGAAAATGACCTAAATGTTAATCCAATGACACAAACACACCTATTGGATGCATAAGATTGGTTAAAAACCCTAATTGGACAAGAATAAGCCTAGGGAGGAAGAAAAAGACCTAAATGTTTATCCAATGACACAAACACACCTATTGGATGCACAAGATTTGTTAAAAACCCTAATTGGACAAGAATAAGCCTAGGGAGGACGAAAATGACCTAAATGTTCATCCTATGACACAAACACACCTATTGGATGCACAAGATTGGTTAAAAAACCCTAATTGGACAAGAATAAGCCTAGGGAGGACGAAAATGACCTAAATGTTTATCCAATGACATAAACACACCAATTGGATGCACAAGATTGGTTAAAAACCCTAATTGGACAAGAATAAGCCTAGGGAGGACGAAAATGACCTAAATGTTAATCCAATGACACAAACACACCTATTGGATGCATAAGATTGGTTAAAAACCCTAATTGGACAAGAATAAGCCTAGGGAGGAAGAAAATGACCTAAATGTTTATCCAATGACACAAACACACATATTTGATGCACAAGATTGGTTAAAAACCCTAATTGGACAAGAATAAGCCTAGGGAGGACGAAAATGACCTAAATGTTCATCCTATGACACAAACGCACCTATTGGATGCACAAGATTGGTTAAAAACCCTAATTGGACAAGAATAAGCCTAGGGAGGACGAAAATGACCTAAATGTTTATCCAATGACACAAATACACCAATTGGATGCACAAGATTGGTTAAAAACCCTAATTGGACAAGAATATGCCTAGGGAGGACGAAAATGACCTAAATGTTCATCCAATGACACAAATACACCTATTGGATGCACAAGATTGGTTAAAAACCCTAATTGGACAAGAATAAGCCTAGGGAGGAAAAAAATGACCTAAATGATAATCCAACGACATAAACACACCTATTGGATGCACAAGATTGGTTAAAAACCCTAATTGGAAAGGAATAAGCCTAGGGAGGACGAAAATGACCTAAATGTTCATCCAATGACACAAACGCACCTATTGGATGCACAAGATTGGTTAAAAACCCTAATTGGACAAGAATAAGCCTAGGGAGGACGAAAATGACCTAAATGTTAATCCAATGACACAAACACACCTATTGGATGCACAAGATTGGTTAAAAACCGTAATTGGACAAGAATAAGCCTAGGGAGGACGAAAATGACCTAATTGATCATCCAATGACACAAACACACCTATTGGATGCACAAGATTGGTTAAAAACCCTAATTGGACAAGAATATGCCTAGGGAGGACGAAAATGACCTAAATGTTATTCCAATGACACAAATGAACTTATTGGATGCACAACATTGGTTAAAAACCCTAATTGGACAAGAGTAAGCCTAGGAAGGACGAAAAATACCTAATTGATCATCCAATGACACAAACACACCTATTGGATGCACAAGATTGGTTAGAAACCCTAATTTGACAAGAATATGCCTAGGGAGGACGAAAATGACCTAAATATTAATTCAATGACACAAACAAAGTTATTGGATGCACAAGATTGATTAAAAACCCTAATTTGACAAGAATAAGTCTAGGTAGGACGAAAATGACCTTATTGATCATCCAATGACACAAACACACCTATTGGATGCACAAGATTGGTTAAAAACCCTAATTGGAAAAGAATATGCCTAGGGAGGACAAAAATGACCTAAATACTAATTCAATGACACAAACAAAGTTATTGGATGCACAAGATTGATTAAAAACCCTAATTTGACAAGAATAAGTCTAGGTAGGACGAAAATGACCTAATTGATCATCCAACGACACAAACACACCTATTGGATGCACAAGATTGGTTAAAAACCCTAATTGGACAAGAATAAGCCTAGGGACGACAAAAACGACCTAATTGATCATCCAATGACACAAACACACCTATTGGATGCACAAGATTGGTTAAAAACCCTAATTGGACAAGAATAAGCCTAGGGAGGACGAAAATGACCTAATTGATCATCCAATGACACAAACACACCTATTGGATGCACAAGATTGGTTAAAAACCCTAATTGGACAAGAATAGGCCTAGGGAGGACGTAAATGACCTAATTGATCATCCAATGACACAAACACACCTATTGGATGCACAAGATTGGTTAAAAACCCTAATTGGACAAGAATAAGCCTAGGGAGGACGAAAATGACCTAATTGATCATCCAATGACACAAACACACCTATTGGATGCACAAGATTGGTTAAAAATCGTAATTGGACAAGAATAAGCCTAGGGAGGACAAAAATGACCTAATTGATCATCCAATGACACAAACACACCTATTGGATGCACAAGATTGGTTAAAAACCCTAATTGGACAAGAATAAGCCTAGGGAGGACGAAAATGATCTAATTGATCATCCAATGACACAAACACACCTATTAGATGCACAAGATTGGTTAAAAACCCTAATTGGACAAGAATAAGCCTAGGGAGGAAGAAAATGACCTAATTGATCATCCAATGACACAAACACACCTATTGGATGCACAAGATTGGTTAAAAACCCTAATTGGACAAGAATTAGCCTAGGGAGGACGAAAATGACCTAATTGATCATCCAATGACACAAACACACCTATTGGAAGCACAAGATTGGTTAAAAAGCCTAATTGGACAAGAATATGCCTAGGGAGGACGAAAATGACCTAAATAATAATTCAATGACAAAAACAAACTTATTTGATGCACAAGATTGGTTAAAAACCCTAATTGGACAAGAATAAGCCTAGGGAGGACGAAAATGACCTAATTGATCATCCAATGACACAAACACACCTATTGGATGCACAAGATTGGTTAAAAACCCTAATTGGACAAGAATAAGCCTAGGGAGGACGAAAATGACCTAATTGATCATCCAATGACACAAACACACCTATTGGATGCACAAGATTGGTTAAAAACCCTAGTTAGACAAGAATATGCCTAGGGAGGACGAAAATGACCTAATTGATCACCCAATGACACAAATGAACTTATTGGATGCACAAGATTGGTTAAAAACCCTAATTGGACAAGAATAAGCCTAGGGAGGACGAAAATGACCTAATTGATCATCCAATGACACAAACACACCTATTGGATGCACAAGATTGGTTAAAAACCCTAATTGGACAAGAATATGCCTAGGGAGGAGGAAAATGACCTAAATATTAATTCAATGACACAAACACACCTATTGGATGCACAAGACTGGTTAAAAACCCTAATTGGACAAGAATATGCCTTGGAAGGACGAAAATGACCTAAATGATCATCCAATGACACAAACACTGAACCTATTGGATGCACAAGATTGGTTAAAAACCCTAATTGGGCAAGAATATGCCTAGGGAGGACGAAAATGACCTAAATATTAATTCAATGACACAAACAAACTTATTGGATGCACAAGATTGGTTAAAAACCCTAATTGGACAAGAATAAGCATAGGGAGGACGAAAATGACTTAATTGATCATCCAATGACACAAACACACCTATTGGATGCACAAGATTGGTTGAAAACCCTAACTGGACATGAATATGCCTAGGGAGGACGAAAATGACCTAAATATAATTCAATGACACAAACAAACTTATTGGATGCACAAGACTGGTTAAAAACTCTAATTGGACAAGAATATGCCTAGGAAGGACGAAAATGACCTAATTGATCATCCAATGACACAAACACACTTATTGGAAGCACAAGACTGTTTAAAAACCCTAATTGGACAAGAATAAGCCTAGGGAGGACGAAAATGACCTAAATGATAATCCAATGACACAAACACACCTATTGGATGCACAAGATTGGTTAAAAACCCTAATTGGACAAGAATAAGCCTAGGGAGGACGAAAATGACCTAAATGATAATCCAATGACACAAACACACCTATTGGATGCACAAGATTTGTTAAAAACCCTAATTGGACAAGAATAAGCCTAGGGAGGACGAAAATGACCTAAATGTACATCCAATGACACAAATACACCTATTGGATGCACAAGATTGGTTAAAAACCTTAATTAGACAAGAATAAGCCTAGGGAGGACGAAAATGACCTAAATGTTAATCCAATGACACAAATGAACTTATTGGATGCACAAGATTCGTTAAAAACCCTAATTGGACAAGAATAAGCCTATGGAGGACGAAAATGACCAAAATGTTAATCCAATGACACAAACACACCTATTGGATGCACAAGATTGGTTAAAAACCCTAATTGGACAAGAATATGCCTAGGGAGGACGAAAATGACCTATATGTTCCTCCAATGACACAAATGAACTTATTGGAAGCACAAGATTTGTTAAAAACCCTAACTGGACAAGAATAAGCCTAGGAGGACGAAAATGACATAAATGTTAATCCAATGACACAAACACACCTATAGGATGCACAAAATTGGTTAAAACCCTAATTGGAGAAGAATAAGCCTAGGGAGGAAGAAAATGACCTAAATGTTAATCCAATGACACAAACACACCTATTGGATGCACAAGATTGGTTAAAAACCCTAATTCGACAAGGATAAGCCTAGGGAGGACGAAAATGACCTAAATGTACATCCAATGACACAAATACACCTATTGGATGCACAAGATTGGTTAAAAACCTTAATTAGACAAGAATAAGCCTAGGGAGGACGAAAATGACCTAAATGTTATTCCAATGACACAAATGAACTTATTGGATGCACAAGATTCGTTAAAAACCCTAATTGGACAAGAATAAGCCTATGGAGGACGAAAATGACCTAAATGTTAATCCAATGACATAAACACACCTATTGGATGCACAAGATTGGTTAAAAACCCTAATTGGACAAGAATATGCCTAGGGAGGACGAAAATGACCTATATGTTCCTCCAATGACACAAATGAACTTATTGGAAGCACAAGATTTGTTAAAAACCCTAACTGGACAAGAATAAGCCTAGGAGGACGAAAATGACATAAATGTTAATCCAATGACACAAACACACCTATAGGATGCACAAAATTGGTTAAAACCCTAATTGGAGAAGAATAAGCCTAGGGAGGAAGAAAATGACCTAAATGTTAATCCAATGACACAAACATACCTATTGGATGCACAAGATTGGTTAAAAACCCTAATTGGACAAGAATAAGCCTAGGGAGGAAGAAAATGACCTAAATGTTTATCCATTGACACAAACACACCTATTGGATGCACAAGATTGGTTAAAAACCCTAATTGGAAAGGAATAAGCCTAGGGAGGACGAAAATGACCTAAATGTTCATCCAATGACACAAACGCACCTATTGGATGCACAAGATTGGTTAAAAACCCTAATTGGACAAGAATAAGCCTAGGGAGGACGAAAATGACCTAAATGTTTATCCAATGACAGAAATGAACTTATTGGATGCACAAGATTTGTTAAAAACCCTAATTGGACAAGAATAAGCCTAGGGAGTACGAAAATGACCTAAATGTTAATCCAATGACACAAACACACCTATTGGATGCACAAGATTGGTTAAAAACCCTAATTGGACAAGAATAAGCCTAGGGAGGACGAAAATGACCTAAATGTTAATCCAATGAAAAAAACACACCTATTGGATGCACAAGATTGGGCAAAAACCCTAATTGGACAAGAATAAGCCTAGGGAGGACGAAAATGACCTAAATGATAATCCAATGACACAAACACACCTATTGGATGCACAACATTTGTTAAAAACCCTAATTGGAAAAGAATAAGCCTAGGGAGGACGAAAATGACCTAAATGTACATCCAATGACACAAACACACCTATTGGATGCACAAGATTGGTTAAAAACCCTAATTGGACAAGAATATGTCTAGGGAGGACGAAAATGACCTATATGTTCCTCCAATGACAAAAATGAACTTATTGGAAGCACAAGATTTGTTAAAAACCATAACTGGACAAGAATAAGCCTAGGAGGACTAAAATGACCTAAATGTTAATCCAATGACACAAACACACCTATTGGATGCACAAAATTGGTTAAAACCCTAATTGGAGAAGAATAAGCCTAGGGAGGAAGAAAATGACCTAAATGTTAATCCAATGACACAAACACACCTATTGGATGCACAAGATTGGTTAAAAACCCTAATTGGACAAGAATAAGCCTAGGGAGGAAGAAAATGACCTAAATGTTAATCCAATGACACAAACACACCTATTGGATGCACAAAATTGGTTAAAACCCTAATTGGAGAAAAATAAGCCTAGGGAGCAAGAAAATGACCTAAATGTTAATCCAATGACACAAACACACCAATTGGATGCACAAGATTGGTTAAAAACCCTAATTGAAAAGGAATAAGCCTAGGGAGGACGAAAATGACTTAAATGTTCATCCAATGACACAAACGCACCTATTGGATGCACAAGATTGGTTAAAAACCCTAATTGGACAAGAATAAGCCTAGAGAGGACGAAAATGACCTAAATGTTAATCCAATGACACAAACACACCTATTGGATGCACAAGATTGGTTAAAAACCCTAATTGGACAAGAATATGCCTAGGGAGGACGAAAATGACCTATATGTTCCTCCAATGACACAAATGAACTTATTGGAAGCACAAGATTTGTTAAAAACCCTAACTGGACAAGAATAAGCCTAGGAGGACGAAAATGACATAAATGTTAATCCAATGACACAAACACACCTATAGGATGCACAAAATTGGTTAAAACCCTAATTGGAGAAGAATAAGCCTAGGGAGGAAGAAAATGACCTAAATGTTAATCCAATGACACAAACACACCTATTGGATGCACAAGATTGGTTAAAAACCCTAATTCGACAAGGATAAGCCTAGGGAGGACGAAAATGACCTAAATGTACATCCAATGACACAAATACACCTATTGGATGCACAAGATTGGTTAAAAACCTTAATTAGACAAGAATAAGCCTAGGGAGGACGAAAATGACCTAAATGTTAATCCAATGACACAAATGAACTTATTGGATGCACAAGATTCGTTAAAAACCCTAATTGGACAAGAATAAGCCTATGGAGGACGAAAATGACCAAAATGTTAATCCAATGACACAAACACACCTATTGGATGCACAAGATTGGTTAAAAACCCTAATTGGACAAGAATATGCCTAGGGAGGACGAAAATGACCTATATGTTCCTCCAATGACACAAATGAACTTATTGGAAGCACAAGATTTGTTAAAAACCCTAACTGGACAAGAATAAGCCTAGGAGGACGAAAATGACATAAATGTTAATCCAATGACACAAACACACCTATAGGATGCACAAAATTCGTTAAAACCCTAATTGGAGAAGAATAAGCCTAGGGAGGAAGAAAATGACCTAAATGTTAATCCAATGACACAAACACACCTATTGGATGCACAAGATTGGTTAAAAACCCTAATTGGACAAGAATAAGCCTAGGGAGGACGAAAATGACCTAAATGATAATCCAATGACACAAACACACCTATTGGATGCACAACATTTGTTAAAAACCCTAATTGGACAAGAATAAGCCTAGGGAGGACGAAAATGACCTAAATGTACATCCAATGACACAAATACACCTATTGGATGCACAAGATTGGTTAAAAACCTTAATTAGACAAGAATAAGCCTAGGGAGGACGAAAATGACCTAAATGTTAATCCAATGATACAAATGAACTTATTGGATGCACAAGATTCGTTAAAAACCCTAATTGGACAAGAATAAGCCTATGGAGGACAAAAATGACCTAAATGTTAATCCAATGACATAAACACACCTATTGGATGCACAAGATTGGTTAAAAACCCTAATTGGACAAGAATATGCCTAGGGAGGACGAAAATGACCTATATGTTCCTCCAATGACACAAATGAACTTATTGGAAGCACAATATTTGTTAAAAACCCTAACTGGACAAGAATAAGCCTAGGAGGACGAAAATGACATAAATGTTAATCCAATGACACAAACACACCTATAGGATGCACAAAATTGGTTAAAACCCTAATTGGTGAAGAATAAGCCTAGGGAGGAAGAAAATGACCTAAATGTTAATCCAATGACACAAACACACCTATTGGATGCACAAGATTGGTTAAAAACCCTAATTGGAAAAGAATAAGCCTAGGGAGGACAAAAATGGCCTAAATGTCCATCCAATGACACAAACACACCTATTGGATACACAACATTGGTTGAAAACCCTAATTGGACAAGAATAAGACTAGCGAGGACGAAAATGACGTATATGTTCCTCCAATGACACAAATGAACTTATTGGATGCACAAGATTGGTTAAAAACCCTAATTGGACAAGAATAAGCCTAGGGAGGACGAAAATGACCTAAATGTTAATCCAATGACACAAATGAACTTATTGGATGCACAAGATTCGTTAAAAACCCTAATTGGACAAGAATAAGCCTATGGAGGACGAAAATGACCTAAATGTTAATCCAATGACATAAACACACCTATTGGATGCACAAGATTGGTTAAAAACCCTAATTGGACAAGAATATGCCTAGGGAGGACGAAAATGACCTATATGTTCCTCCAATGACACAAATGAACTTATTGGATGCACGAGATTGGATAAAAACCCTAATTGGACAAGAATAAGCCTTGGGAGTACGAAAATGACCTAAATCTTCATCCAATGACACCAACACACTTATCGGATGCACAAGATTGGTTAAAACCCTAATTGGAGAAGAATAAGCCTAGGGAGGACGAAAATGACCTAAATGTTCCTCCAATGACACAAATGAACTTATTGGATGCACAAGATTGGTTAAAAACCCTAATTGGACAAGAATAAGCCTAGGGAGGACGAAAATGACCTAATTGATCATCCAATGACACAAACACACCTATTGGATGCACAAGATTGGTTAAAAACCCTAATTGGACAAGAATATGCCTAGGGAGGAGAAAAATGACCTAAATATTAATTCAATGACATAAACAAACTTATTGGATGCACAACAATGGTTAAAAACCCTAATTAGACAAGAATAAGCCTTGGGAGGACGAAAATGACCTAATTGATCGTCCAATGACACAAACACACCTATTGGATGCACAAGATTGGTTAAAAACCCTAATTCGACAAGAATATGCCTAGGGAGGACGAAAATGACCTAAATGTTAATCCAATGACACAAATGAACTTATTGGATGCACAAGATTGGTTAAAAACCCTAATTGGACAAGAATAAGCCTTGGGAGGACGAAAATGACCTAATTGATCATCCATTGACATAAACACACCTATTGCATGCACAAGACTGGTTAAAAACCCTTGTTGGACAAGAATATGCCTAGGAAGGACGAAAATGACTTAGTTGATCATCCAATGACACAAATGAACTTATTGGATGCACAAGATTGGTTAAAAACCCTAATTGGACAAGAATAAGCCTAGGGAGGACGAAAATGACCTAATTGATCATCCAATGACACAAACACACCTATTGGATGCACAAGATTGGTTAAAAACCCTAATTGGACAAGAATAAGCCTAGGGAGGACGAAAATGACCTAATTGATCATCCAATGACACAAACACACCTATTGGATGCACAAGATTGGTTAAAAACCCAAATTGGACAAGAATATGCCTAGGGAGGACGAAAATGACCTCATTGATCATCCAATGACACAAACACACCTATTGGATGCACAAGATTGGTTAAAAACCCTAATTGGACAAGAATAAGCCTAGGGAGGACGAAAATGACCTAATTGATCATCCAATGACACAAATGAACTTATTGGTTGCACAAGATTGGTTAAAAACCCTAATTGGACAAGAATAAGCCTAGGGAGGACGAAAATGACCTAATTGATCATCCAATGACACAAACACACCTATTGGATGCACAAGATTGGTTAAAAACCCTAATTGGACAAGAATAAGCCTATGGAGGACGAAAATGACCTAAATGTTAATCCAATGACACAAACACACCTATTGGATGCACAAGATTGGTTAAAAACCCTAATTGGACAAGAATATGCCTAGGGAGGACGAAAATGACCTATATGTTCCTCCAATGACACAAATGAACTTATTGGAAGCACAAGATTTGTTAAAAACCCTAACTGGACAAGAATAAGCCTAGGAGGACGAAAATGACATAAATGTTAATCCAATGACACAAACACACCTATAGGATGCACAAAATTGGTTAAAACCCTAATTGGAGAAGAATAAGCCTAGGGAGGAAGAAAATGACCTAAATGTTAATCCAATGACACAAACACACCTATTGGATGCAAAAGATTGGTTAAAAACCCTAATTGGACAAGAATAAGCCTAGGGAGGACGAAAATGACCTAAATGATAACCCAATGACACAAACACACCTATTGGATGCACAACATTTGTTAAAAACCCTAATTGGACAAGAATAAGCATAGGGAGGACGAAAATGACCTAAATGTACATCCAATGACACAAATACACCTATTGGATGCACAAGATTGGTTAAAAACCTTAATTAGACAAGAATAAGCTTAGGGAGGACGAAAATGACCTAAATGTTAATCCAATGACACAAATGAACATATTGGATGCACAAGATTCGTTAAAAACCCTAATTGGACAAGAATAAGCCTATGGAGGACGAAAATGACCTAAATGTTAATCCAATGACATAAACACACCTATTGGATGCACAAGATTGGTTAAAAACCCTAATTGGACAAGAATATGCCTAGGGAGGACGAAAATGACCTATATGTTCCTCCAATGACACAAATGAACTTATTGGAAGCACAAGATTTGTTAAAAACCCTAACTGGACAAGAATAAGCCTAGGAGGACGAAAATGACATAAATGTTAATCCAATGACACAAACACACCTATAGGATGCACAAAATTGGTTAAAACCCTAATTGGAGAAGAATAAGCCTAGGGAGGAAGAAAATGACCTAAATGTTAATCCAATGACAGAAACATACCTATTGGATGCACAAGATTGGTTAAAAACCCTAATTGGACAAGAATAAGCCTAGGGAGGAAGAAAATGACCTAAATGTTTATCCATTGACACAAACACACCTATTGGATGCACAAGATTGGTTAAAAACCCTAATTGGTGAAGAATAAGCCTAGGGAGGACGAAAATGAACTAAATGTTAATCCATTGACACAAACACACCTATTGGATGCACAAGATTGGTTAAAAACCCTAATTGGACAAGAATAAGCCTAGGGAGGACGAAAATGACCTAAATGTTAATCCAATGAAAAAAACACACCTATTGGATGCACAAGATTCGTTAAAAACCCTAATTGGACAAGAATAAGCCTGGGGAGGACGAAAATGACCTAAATGATAATCCAATGACACAAACACACCTATTGGATGCACAACATTTGTTAAAAACCCTATTTGGACAAGAATAAGCCTAGGGAGGACGAAAATGACCTAAATGTACATCCAATGACACAAATACACCTATTGGATGCACAAGATTGGTTAAAAACCTTAATTAGACAAGAATAAGCCTAGGGAGGACGAAAATGACCTAAATGTTAATCCAATGACACAAATGAACTTATTGGATGCACAAGATTCGTTAAAAACCCTAATTCGACAAGAATAAGCCTATGGAGGACGAAAATGACCTAAATGTTAATCCAATGACATAAACACACCTATTGGATGCACAAGATTGGTTAAAAACCCTAATTGGACAAGAATATGCCTAGGGAGGACGAAAATGACCTATATGTTCCTCCAATGACACAAATGAACTTATTGGAAGCACAAGATTTGTTAAAAACCCTAACTGGACAAGAATAAGCCTAGGAGGACGAAAATGACATAAATGTTAATCCAATGACACAAACACACCTATAGGATGCACAAAATTGGTTAAAACCCTAATTGGAGAAGAATAAGCCTAGGGAGGAAGAAAATGACCTAAATGTTAATCCAATGACACAAACACACCTATTGGATGCACAAGATTGGTTAAAAACCCTAATTCGACAAGGATAAGCCTAGGGAGGACGAAAATGACCTAAATGTACATCCAATGACACAAATACACCTATTGGATGCACAAGATTGGTTAAAAACCTTAATTAGACAAGAATAAGCCTAGGGAGGACGAAAATGACCTAAATGTTAATCCAATGACACAAATGAACTTATTGAATGCACAAGATTCGTTAAAAACCCTAATTGGAGAAGAATAAGCCTATGGAGGACGAAAATGACCTAAATGTTAATCCAATGACATAAACACACCTATTGGATGCACAAGATTGGTTAAAAACCCTAATTGGACAAGAATATGCCTAGGGAGGACGAAAATGACCTATATGTTCCTCCAATTACACAAATGAACTTATTGGAAGCACAAGATTTGTTAAAAACCCTAACTGGACAAGAATAAGCCTAGGAGGACGAAAATGACATAAATGTTAATCCAATGACACAAACACACCTATAGGATGCACAAAATTGGTTAAAACCCTAATTGGAGAAGAATAAGCCTAGGGAGGAAGAAAATGACCTAAATGATAATCCAATGACACAAACACACCTATTGGATGCACAAGATTGGTTAAAAACCCTAATTGGACAAGAATAAGCCTAGGGAGGACGAAAATGACCTAAATGATAATCCAATGACACAAACACACCTATTGGATGCACAACATTTGTTAAAAACCCTAATTGGACAAGAATAAGCCTAGGGAGGACGAAAATGACCTAAATGTACATCCAATGACACAAATACACGTATTGGATGCACAAGATTGGTTAAAAACCTTAATTAGACAAGAATAAGCCTAGGGAGGACGAAAATGACCTAAATGTTAATCCAATGACACAAATGAACTTATTGGATGCACAAGATTCGTTAAAAACCCTAATTGGACAAGAATAAGCCTATGGAGGAAGAAAATGACCTAAATGTTAATCCAATGACATAAACACACCTATTGGATGCACAAGATTGGTTAAAAACCCTAATTGGACAAGAATATGCCTAGGGAGGACGAAAATGACCTATATGTTCCTCCAATGACACAAATGAACTTATTGGAAGCACAAGATTTGTTAAAAACCCTAACTGGACAAGAATAAGCCTAGGAGGACGAAAATGACATAAATGTTAATCCAATGACACAAACACACCTATAGGATGCACAAAATTGGTTAAAACCCTAATTGGAGAAGAATAAGCCTAGGGAGGAAGAAAATGACCTAAATGTTAATCCAATGACAGAAACATACCTATTGGATGCACAAGATTGGTTAAAAACCCTAATTGGACAAGAATAAGCCTAGGGAGGAAGAAAATGACCTAAATGTTTATCCATTGACACAAACACACCTATTGGATGCACAAGATTGGTTAAAAACCCTAATTGGTGAAGAATAAGCCTAGGGAGGACGAAAATGAACTAAATGTTAATCCATTGACACAAACACACCTATTGGATGCACAAGATTGGTTAAAAACCCTAATTGGACAAGAATAAGCCTAGGGAGGACGAAAATGACCTAAATGTTAATCCAATGAAAAAAACACACCTATTGGATGCACAAGATTGGTTAAAAACCCTAATTGGACAAGAATAAGCCTAGGGAGGACGAAAATGACCTAAATGATAATCCAATGACACAAACACACCTATTGGATGCACAACATTTGTTAAAAACCCTAATTGGACAAGAATAAGCCTAGGGAGGACGAAAATGACCTAAATGTACATCCAATGACACAAATACACCTATTGGATGCACAAGATTGGTTAAAAACCTTAATTAGACAAGAATAAGCCTAGGGAGGACAAAAATGACCTAAATGTTAATCCAATGACACAAATGAACTTATTGGATGCACAAGATTCGTTAAAAACCCTAATTGGACAAGAATAAGCCTATGGAGGACGAAAATGACCTAAATGTTAATCCAATGACATAAACACACCTATTGGATGCACAAGATTGGTTAAAAACCCTAATTGGACAAGAATATGCCTAGGGAGGACGAAAATGACCTATATGTTCCTCCAATGACACAAATGAACTTATTGGAAGCACAAGATTTGTTAAAAACCCTAACTGGACAAGAATAAGCCTAGGAGGACGAAAATGACATAAATGTTAATCCAATGACACCAACACACCTATAGGATGCACAAAATTGGTTAAAACCCTAATTGGAGAAGAATAAGCCTAGGGAGGAAGAAAATGACCTAAATGTTAATCCAATGACACAAACACACCTATTGGATGCACAAGATTGGTTAAAAACCCTAATTGGACAAGAATAAGCCTAGGGAGGAAGAAAATGACCTAAATGTTAATCCAATGACACAAACACACCTATTGGATGCAAAAGATTGGTTAAAAACCCTAATTGGACAAGAATAAGCCTAGGGAGGACGAAAAAGACCTATATGTTCCTCCAATGACAAATGAACTTATTGGATGCACAAGATTGGTTAAAAACCCTAATTGGACAAGAATAAGCCTAGGGAGGCCGAAAATGACCTAAATGTTAATCCAATGACACAAACACACCTATTGGATGCACAAGATTGGTTAAAAACCCTAATTGGACAAGAATAAGCCTAGGGAGGACGAAAATGACCTAATTGATCATCCAATGACACAAACACACCTATTGGATGCACAAGATTGGTTAAAAACCCTAATTGGACAAGAATAAGCCTAGGGAGGACAACAATGACCTAATTGATCATCCAATGACACAAACACACCTATTGGATGCACAAGAATGGTTAAAAACCCTAATTGGACAAGAATAAGCCTAGGGAGGACGAAAATGACCTAATTGATCATCCAATGACACAAACACACCTATTGGATGCACAAGATTGGTTAAAAACCCTAATTGGACAAGAATAAGCCTAGGGAGGACGAAAATGACCTAATTGATCATCCAATGACACAAACACACCTATTGGATGCACAAGATTGGTTAAAAACCCTAATTGGACAAGAATATGCCTAGGGAGGACGAAAATGACCTAAATGTTAATCCAATGACACAACTCAACCTATTGGATGCACAAGATTGGTTAAAAACCCTAATTGGACAAGAATAAGCCTAGGGAGGACGATAAATGACCTAATTGATCATCCAATGACACAAACACACCTATTGGATGCACAAGATTGGTTAAAAACCCTAATTGGACAAGAATAAGCCTAGGGAGGACGAAAATGACCTAATTGATCATCCAATGACACAAACACACCTATTGGATGCACAAGATTGGTTAAAAACCCTAATTGGACAAGAATAAGCCTAGGGAGGACGAAAATGACCTAATTGATCATCCAATGACACAAACACACCTATTGGATGCATAAGATTGGTTAAAAACCCTAATTGGACAAGAATAAGCTTAGGGAGGACGAAAAATGACCTAATTGATCATCCAATGACACAAACACACCTATTGGATGCACAAGATTGGTTAAAAACCCTAATTGGACAAGAATAAGCCTAGGGAGGACGAAAATGACCTAATTGATCATCCAATGACACAAACACACCTATTGGATGCACAAGATTGGTTAAAAACCCTAATTGGAAAAGAATAAGCATAGGGAGGACGAAAATGACCTAATTGATCATCCAATGACACAAACACACCTATTGGATGCACAAGATTGGTTAAAAACCCTAATTGGACAAGAATAAGCCTAGGGAGGACGAAAATGACCTAAATGTTTATCCAATGACACAAATGAACTTATTGGATGCATAAGATTGGTTAAAAACCCTAATTGTAGAAGAATAAGCCTAGGGAGGACGAAAATGACCTATATGTTCCTCCAATGACACAAATGAACTTAGTGGATGCACAAGATTGGTTAAAAACCCTAATTGGACAAGAATAAGCCTAGGGAGAACGGAAATGACCTAAATGTTAATCCAATGACACAAACGCACCTATTGGATGCACAAGATTGGTTAAAAACCCTAATTGGACAAGAATAAGCCTAGGGAGGACGAAAATGACCTAAATGTTTATCCAATAACACAAATGAACTTATTGGATGCACAAGATTTGTTAAAAACCCTAATGTGACAAGAATAAGCCTAGGGAGGACGAAAGTGACCTAAATGTTAATCCAATGACACAAACACACCTATTGGATGCACAAGATTTGTTAAAAACCCTAATTGGACAAGAATAAGCCTAGGGAGGATGAAAATGACCTAAATGTTAATCCAATGAAAAAAACACACCTATTGGATGCACAAGATTGGTTAAAAACCCTAATTGGACAAGAATAAGCCTAGGGAGGACGAAATTGACCTAAATGATAATCCAATGACACAAACACACCTATTGGATGCACAACATTTGTTAAAAACCCTAATTGGACAAGAATAAGCCTAGGGAGGACGAAAATGACCTAAATGTACATCCAATGACACAAATACACCTATTGGATGCACAAGATTGGTTAAAAACCTTAATTAGACAAGAATAAGCCTAGGGAGGACGAAAATGACCTAAATGTTAATCAAATGACACAAATGAACTTATTGGATGCACAAGATTCGTTAAAAACCCTAATTGGACAAGAATAAGCCTATGGAGGACGAAAATGACCTAAATGTTAATCCAATGACATAAACACACCTATTGGATGCACAAGATTGGTTAAAAACCCTAATTGGACAAGAATATGCCTAGGGAGGACGAAAATGACCTATATGTTCCTCCAATGACACAAATGAACTTATTGGAAGCACAAGATTTGTTAAAAACCCTAACTGGACAAGAATAAGCCTAGGAGGACGAAAATGACATAAATGTTAATCCAATGACACAAACACACCTATAGGATGCACAAAATTCGTTAAAACCCTAATTGGAGAAGAATAAGCCTAGGGAGGAAGAAAATGACCTAAATGTTAATCCAATGACACAAACACACCTATTGGATGCACAAGATTGGTTAAAAACCCTAATTGGACAAGAATAAGCCTAGGGAGGACGAAAATGACCTAAATGATAATCCAATGACACAAACACACCTATTGGATGCACAACATTTGTTAAAAACCCTAATTGGACAAGAATAAGCCTAGGGAGGACGAAAATGACCTAAATGTTCATCCAATGACACAAATACACCTATTGGATGCACAAGATTGGTTAAAAACCTTAATTAGACAAGAATAAGCCTAGGGAGGACGAAAATGACCTAAATGTTAATCCAATGACACAAATGAACTTATTGGATGCACAAGATTCGTTAAAAACCCTAATTGGACAAGAATAAGCCTATGGAGGACGAAAATGACCTAAATGTTAATCCAATGACATAAACACACCTATTGGATGCACAAGATTGGTTAAAAACCCTAATTGGACAAGAATATGCCTAGGGAGGACGAAAATGACCTATATGTTCCTCCAATGACACAAATGAACTTATTGGAAGCACAAGATTTGTTAAAAACCCTAACTGGACAAGAATAAGCCTAGGAGGACGAAAATGACATAAATGTTAATCCAATGACACAAACACACCTATAGGATGCACAAAATTGGTTAAAACCCTAATTGAAGAAGAATAAGCCTAGGGAGGAAGAAAATGACCTAAATGTTAATCCAATGACACAAACACACCTATTGGATGCACAAGATTGGTTAAAAACCCTAATTGGACAAGAATAAGCCTAGGGAGGACGAAAATGACCTAAATGATAATCCAATGACACAAACACACCTATTGGATGCACAACATTTGTTAAAAACCCTAATTGGACAAGAATAAGCCTAGGGAGGACGAAAATGACCTAAATGTACATCCAATGACACAAATACACCTATTGGATGCACAAGATTGGTTAAAAACCTTAATTAGACAAGAATAAGCCTAGGGAGGACGAAAATGACCTAAATGTTAATCCAATGACACAAATGAACCTATTGGATGCACAAGATTCGTTAAAAACCCTAATTGGACAAGAATAAGCCTATGGAGGACGAAAATGACCTAAATGTTAATCCAATGACATAAACACACCTATTGGATGCACAAGATTGGTTAAAAACCCTAATTGGACAAGAATATGCCTAGGGAGGACGAAAATGACCTATATGTTCCTCCAATGACACAAATGAACTTATTGGAAGCACAAGATTTGTTAAAAACCATAACTGGACAAGAATAAGCCTAGGAGGACGAAAATGACATAAATGTTAATCGAATGACACAAACACACCTATAGGATGCACAAAATTGGTTAAAACCCTAATTGGAGAAGAATAAGCCTAGGGAGGAAGAAAATGACCTAAATGTTAATCCAATGACACAAACACACCTATTGGATGCACAAGATTGGTTAAAAACCCTAATTGGACAAGAATAAGCCTAGGGAGGACGAAAATGACCTAAATGATAATCCAATGACACAAACACACCTATTGGATGCACAACATTTGTTAAAAACCCTAATTGGACAAGAATAAGCCTAGGGAGGACGAAAATGACCTAAATGTACATCCAATGACACAAATACACCTATTGGATGCACAAGATTGGTTAAAAACCTTAATTAGACAAGAATAAGCTTAGGGAGGACGAAAATGACCTAAATGTTAATCCAATGACACAAATGAACTTATTGGATGCACAAGATTCGTTAAAAACCCTAATTGGACAAGAATAAGCCTATGGAGGACGAAAATGACCTAAATGTTAATCCAATGACATATACACACCTATTGGATGCACAAGATTGGTTAAAAACCCTAATTGGACAAGAATATGCCTAGGGAGGACGAAAATGACCTATATGTTCCTCCAATGACACAAATGAACTTATTGGAAGCACAAGATTTGTTAAAAACCCTAACTGGACAACAATAAGCCTAGGAGGACGAAAATGACATAAATGTTAATCCAATGACACAAACACACCTATAGGATGCACAAAATTGGTTAAAACCCTAATTGGAGAAGAATAAGCCTAGGGAGGAAGAAAATGACCTAAATGTTAATCCAATGACAGAAACATACCTATTGGATGCACAAGATTGGTTAAAAACCCTAATTGGACAAGAATAAGCCTAGGGAGGAAGAAAATGACCTAAATGTTTATCCATTGACACAAACACACCTATTGGATGCACAAGATTGGTTAAAAACCCTAATTGGTGAAGAATAAGCCTAGGGAGGACGAAAATGAACTAAATGTTAATCCATTGACACAAACACACCTATTGGATGCACAAGATTGGTTAAAAACCCTAATTGGACAAGAATAAGCCTAGGGAGGACGAAAATGACCTAAATGTTAATCCAATGACACAAATGAACTTATTGGATGCACAAGATTCGTTAAAAACCCTAATTGGACAAGAATAAGCCTATGGAGGACGAAAATGACCTAAATGTTAATCCAATGACATAAACACACCTATTGGATGCACAAGATTGGTTAAAAACCCTAATTGGACAAGAATATGCCTAGGGATGACGAAAATGACCTATATGTTCCTCCAATGACACAAATGAACTTATTGGAAGCACAAGATTTGTTAAAAACCCTAACTGGACAAGAATAAGCCTAGGAGGACGAAAATGACATAAATGTTAATCCAATGACACAAACACACCTATAGGATGCACAAAATTGGTTAAAACCCTAATTGGAGAAGAATAAGCCTAGGGAGGAAGAAAATGACCTAAATGTTAATCCAATGACACAAACACACCTATTGGATGCACAAGATTGGTTAAAAACCCTAATTGGACAAGAATAAGCCTAGGGAGGACGAAAATGACCAAAATGATAATCCAATGACACAAACACACCTATTGGATGCACAACATTTGTTAAAAACCCTAATTGGACAAGAATAAGCCTAGGGAGGACGAAAATGACCTAAATGTACATCCAATGACACAAATACACCTATTGGATGCACAAGATTGGTTAAAAACCTTAATTAGACAAGAATAAGCCTAGGGAGGACGAAAATGACCTAAATGTTAATCCAATGACACAAATGAACTTATTGGATGCACAAGATTCGTTAAAAACCCTAATTGGACAAGAATAAGCCTATGGAGGACGAAAATGACCTAAATGTTAATCCAATGATATAAACACACCTATTGGATGCACAAGATTGGTTAAAAACCCTAATTGGACAAGAATATGCCTAGGGAGGACGAAAATGACCTATATGTTCCTCCAATGACACAAATGAACTTATTGGAAGCACAAGATTTGTTAAAAACCCTAACTGGACAAGAATAAGCCTAGGAGGACGAAAATGACATAAATGTTAATCCAATGACACCAACACACCTATAGGATGCACAAAATTGGTTAAAACCCTAATTGGAGAAGAATAAGCCTAGGGAGGAAGAAAATGACCTAAATGTTAATCCAATGACACAAACACACCTATTGGATGCACAAGATTGGTTAAAAACCCTAATTGGACAAGAATAAGCCTAGGGAGGACGAAAATGACCTAAATGATAATCCAATGACACAAACACACCTATTGGATGCACAACATTTGTTAAAAACCCTAATTGGACAAGAATAAGCCTAGGGAGGACGAAAATGACCTAAATGTACATCCAATGACACAAATACACCTATTGGATGCACATGATTGGTTAAAAACCTTAATTAGACAAGAATAAGCCTAGGGAGGACGAAAATGACCTAAATGTTAATCCAATGACACAAATGAACTTATTGGATGCACAAGATTCGTTAAAAACCCAAATTGGACAAGAATAAGCCTATGGAGGACGAAAATGACCTAAATGTTAATCCAATGACATAACCACACCTATTGGATGCACAAGATTGGTTAAAAACCCTAATTGGACAAGAATATGCCTAGGGAGGACGAAAATGACCTATATGTTCCTCCAATGACACAAATGAACTTATTGGAAGCACAAGATTTGTTAAAAACCCTAACTGGACAAGAATAAGCCTAGGAGGACGAAAATGACATAAATGTTAATCCAATGACACAAACACACCTATAGGATGCACCAAATTGGTTAAAACCCTAATTGGAGAAGAATAAGCCTAGGGAGGAAGAAAATGACCTAAATGTTAATCCAATGACACAAACACACCTATTGGATGCACAAGATTGGTTAAAAACCCTAATTGGAAAAGAATAAGCCTAGGGAGGACAAAAATGACCTAAATGTCCATCCAATGACACAAACACACCTATTGGATACACAACATTGGTTGAAAACCCTAATTGGACAAGAATAAGCCTAGCGAGGACGAAAATGACGTATATGTTCCTCCAATGACACAAATGAACTTATTGGATGCACAAGATTGGTTAAAAACCCTAATTGGACAAGAATAAGCCTTGGGAGGACGAAAATGACCTAAATGTTAATCCAATGACACAAACACACCTATTGGATGCACAAGATTGGTTAAAGACCCTAATTGGACAAGAATAAGCCTAGGGAGGACAAAAATGACCTAAATGTTAGTCCAATGACACAAACACACCTATTGGATGCACAAGATTGGTTAAAAACCCTAATTGGACAAGAATAAGCCTAGGGAGGACGAAAATGACCTAAATGTTAATCCAATGACACAAACACACCTATTGGATGCATAAGATTGGTTAAAAACCCTAATTGGACAAGAATAAGCCTAGGGAGGAAGAAAAAGACCTAAATGTTTATCCAATGACACAAACACACCTATTGGAT
This sequence comes from Cicer pinnatifidum, assembly GCA_037974775.1. Lineage (NCBI taxonomy): Eukaryota > Viridiplantae > Streptophyta > Magnoliopsida > Fabales > Fabaceae > Cicer > Cicer pinnatifidum. Next base: position 36,329,646 of record JBBPBR010000008.1, read on the forward strand.
GCACAAGATTTGTTAAAAACCCTAATTGGACAAGAATAAGCCTAGGGAGGACGAAAATGACCTAAATGTTCATCCTATGACACAAACACACCTATTGGATGCACAAGATTGGTTAAAAAACCCTAATTGGACAAGAATAAGCCTAGGGAGGACGAAAATGACCTAAATGTTTATCCAATGACATAAACACACCAATTGGATGCACAAGATTGGTTAAAAACCCTAATTGGACAAGAATAAGCCTAGGGAGGACGAAAATGACCTAAATGTTAATCCAATGACACAAACACACCTATTGGATGCATAAGATTGGTTAAAAACCCTAATTGGACAAGAATAAGCCTAGGGAGGAAGAAAATGACCTAAATGTTTATCCAATGACACAAACACACCTATTGGATGCACAAGATTGGTTAAAAACCCTAATTGGACAAGAATAAGCCTAGTGAGGACGAAAATGACCTAAATGTTCATCCTATGACACAAACACACCTATTGGATGCACAAGATTGGTTAAAAAACCCTAATTGGACAAGAATAAGCCTAGGGAGGACGAAAATGACCTAAATGTTTATCCAATGACATAAACACACCAATTGGATGCACAAGATTGGTTATAAACCCTAATTGGACAAGAATAAGCCTAGGGAGGACGAAAATGACCTAAATGTTCATCCAATGACACAAACACACCTATTGGATGCACAAGATTGGTTAAAAACCCTAATTGGACCAGAATAAGCCTAGGGAGGACAAAAATGACCTAAATGTTAATCCAACGACATAAACACACCTATTGGATGCACAAGGTTGGTTAAAAACCCTAATTGGAAAGGAATAAGCCTAGGGAGGACGAAAATGACCTAAATGTTCATCCAATGACACAAACGCACCTATTGGATGCACAAGATTGGTTAAAAACCCTAATTGGACAAGAATAAGCCTAGGGAGGGCGAAAATGACCTAAATGTTTATCCAATGACACAAATGAACTTATTGGATGCACAAGATTTGTTAAAAACCCTAATTGGACAAGAATAAGCCTAGGGAGGACGAAAGTGACCTAAATGTTAATCCAATGACACAAACACACCTATTGGATGCACAAGATTGGTTAAAAACCCTAATTGGACAAGAATAAGCCTAGGGAGGACGAAAATGACCTAAATGTTAATCCAATGACACAAACACACCTATTTGATGCACAAGATTGGTTAAAAACCCTAATTGGACAAGAATAAGCCTAGGGAGGACGAAAATGACCTAAATGTTCATCCAATGACACAAACACACCTATTGGATGCACAAGATTGGTTAAAAACCCTAATTGGACAAGAATAAGCATAGGGAGGACGAAAATCACCTAAATGTTCATCCAATGACACAAACACACCTATTGGATGCACAAGATTTGTTAGAAACCCTACTTGGACAAGAATAAGCCTACGAAGGACGAAAATAACCTAAATGTTCATCAAATGACTAAACACACCTATTGGATGCACAAGATTGGTTAGAAACCCTAATTGGACAAGAATAAGCCTAGGGAGGACGAAAATGACCTAAATGTTGACCCAATGACACAAATGAACTTATTGGATTCACAAGATTGGTTAAAAACCCTAATTGGACAAGAATAAGCCTAGGGAGGACGAAAATGACCTAAATGTTCATCCAATGACACAAACACACCTATTGGATGCACAAGATTGGTTAAAAACCCTAATTGGACAAGAATAAGCCTAGGGTGAACGAAAATGACCTAAATGTTCATCCATTGACACAAATGAAATTATTGGATGCACAAGATTGCTTAAAAACTCTAATTGGATAAGAATAAGCCTAGGGAGGACGAAAATGACCTAAATGTTCATCCAATGACACAAACACACCTATTGGATGCACAAGATTGGTTAAAAACCCTAATTGGACAAGAATAAGCCTAGGGAGGACGAAAATGACCTAAATGTACATCCAATGACACAAATACACCTATTGGATGCACAAGATTGGTTAAAAACCTTAATTAGACAAGAATAAGCCTAGGGAGGACGAAAATGACCTAAATGTTAATCCAATGACACAAATGAACTTATTGGATGCACAAGATTCGTTAAAAACCCTAATTCGACAAGAATAAGCCTATGGAGGACGAAAATGACCTAAATGTTAATCCAATGACATAAACACACCTATTGGATGCACAAGATTGGTTAAAAACCCTAATTGGACAAGAATATGCCTAGGGAGGACGAAAATGACCTATATGTTCCTCCAATGACACAAATGAACTTATTGGAAGCACAAGATTTGTTAAAAACCCTAACTGGACAAGAATAAGCCTAGGAGGACGAAAATGACATAAATGTTAATCCAATGACACAAACACACCTATAGGATGCACAAAATTGGTTAAAACCCTAATTGGAGAAGAATAAGCCTAGGGAGGAAGAAAATGACCTAAATGTTAATCCAATGACACAAACACACCTATTGGATGCAAAAGATTGGTTAAAAACCCTAATTGGACAAGAATAAGCCTAGGGAGGACGAAAATGACCTAAATGATAACCCAATGACACAAACACACCTATTGGATGCACAACATTTGTTAAAAACCCTAATTGGACAAGAATAAGCATAGGGAGGACGAAAATGACCTAAATGTACATCCAATGACACAAATACACCTATTGGATGCACAAGATTGGTTAAAAACCTTAATTAGACAAGAATAAGCTTAGGGAGGACGAAAATGACCTAAATGTTAATCCAATGACACAAATGAACATATTGGATGCACAAGATTCGTTAAAAACCCTAATTGGACAAGAATAAGCCTATGGAGGACGAAAATGACCTAAATGTTAATCCAATGACATAAACACACCTATTGGATGCACAAGATTGGTTAAAAACCCTAATTGGACAAGAATATGCCTAGGGAGGACGAAAATGACCTATATGTTCCTCCAATGACACAAATGAACTTATTGGAAGCACAAGATTTGTTAAAAACCCTAACTGGACAAGAATAAGCCTAGGAGGACGAAAATGACATAAATGTTAATCCAATGACACAAACACACCTATAGGATGCACAAAATTGGTTAAAACCCTAATTGGAGAAGAATAAGCCTAGGGAGGAAGAAAATGACCTAAATGTTAATCCAATGACAGAAACATACCTATTGGATGCACAAGATTGGTTAAAAACCCTAATTGGACAAGAATAAGCCTAGGGAGGAAGAAAATGACCTAAATGTTTATCCATTGACACAAACACACCTATTGGATGCACAAGATTGGTTAAAAACCCTAATTGGTGAAGAATAAGCCTAGGGAGGACGAAAATGAACTAAATGTTAATCCATTGACACAAACACACCTATTGGATGCACAAGATTGGTTAAAAACCCTAATTGGACAAGAATAAGCCTAGGGAGGACGAAAATGACCTAAATGTTAATCCAATGAAAAAAACACACCTATTGGATGCACAAGATTCGTTAAAAACCCTAATTGGACAAGAATAAGCCTGGGGAGGACGAAAATGACCTAAATGATAATCCAATGACACAAACACACCTATTGGATGCACAACATTTGTTAAAAACCCTATTTGGACAAGAATAAGCCTAGGGAGGACGAAAATGACCTAAATGTACATCCAATGACACAAATACACCTATTGGATGCACAAGATTGGTTAAAAACCTTAATTAGACAAGAATAAGCCTAGGGAGGACGAAAATGACCTAAATGTTAATCCAATGACACAAATGAACTTATTGGATGCACAAGATTCGTTAAAAACCCTAATTTGAGAAGAATAAGCCTATGGAGGACGAAAATGACCTAAATGTTAATCCAATGACATAAACACACCTATTGGACGCACAAGATTGGTTAAAGACCCTAATTGGACAAGAATATGCCTAGGGAGGACGAAAATGACCTATATGTTCCTCCAATGACACAAATGAACTTATTGGAAGCACAAGATTTGTTAAAAACCCTAACTGGACAAGAATAAGCCTAGGAGGACGAAAATGACATAAATGTTAATCCAATGAAACAAACACACCTATAGGATGCACAAAATTGGTTAAAACCCTAATTGGAGAAGAATAAGCCTAGGGAGGAAGAAAATGACCTAAATGTTAATCCAATGACACAAACATACCTATTGGATGCACAAGATTGGTTAAAAACCCTAATTGGACAAGAATAAGCCTAGGGAGGAAGAAAATGACCTAAATGTTTATCCATTGACACAAACACACCTATTGGATGCACAAGATTGGTTAAAAACCCTAATTGGTGAAGAATAAGCCTAGGGAGGACGAAAATGAACTAAATGTTAATCCATTGACACAAACACACCTATTGGATGCACAAGATTGGTTAAAAACCCTAATTGGACAAGAATAAGCCTAGGGAGGACGAAAATGACCTAAATGTTAATCCAATGACACAAACACACCTATTGGATGCACAAGATTCGTTAAAAACCCTAATTGGACAAGAATATGCCTAGGGAGGACGAAAATAACCTAATTGATCATCCAATGACACAAACACACCTATTGGATGCACAAGATTAGTTAAAAACCCTAATTGGACAAGAATATGCCTAGGGAGGACGAAAATAACCTAATTGATCATCCAATGACACAAACACACCTATTGGATGCACAAGATTGGTCTAAAACTCTAATTGGACAAGAATATGCCTAGGGAGGACGAAAATGACCTAAATGATAATCCAATGACACAAACACACCTATTGGATGCACAAGATTGGTTAAAAACCCTAATTGGACAAGAATAAGCCTAGGGAGGACGAAAATGACCTAAATGATAATCCAATGACACAAACACACCTATTGGATGCACAAAATTGGTTAAAACCCTAATTGGAGAAGAATAAGCCTAGGGAGGAAGAAAATGACCTAAATGTTAATCCAATGACACAAACATACCTATTGGATGCACAAGATTGGTTAAAAACCCTAATTGGACAAGAATAAGCCTAGGGAGGAAGAAAATGACCTAAATGTTTATCCAATGACACAAACACACCTATTGGATGCACAAGATTGGTTAAAAACCCTAATTGGTGAAGAATAAGCCTAGGGAGGACGAAAATGAACTAAATGTTAATCCATTGACACAAACACACCTATTGGATGCACAAGATTGGTTAAAAACCCTAATTGGACAAGAATAAGCCTAGGGAGGACGAAAATGACCTAAATGTTAATCCAATGAAAAAAACACACCTATTGGATGCACAAGATTCGTTAAAAACCCTAATTGGACAAGAATAAGCCTGGGGAGGACGAAAATGACCTAAATGATAATCCAATGACACAAACACACCTATTGGATGCACAACATTTGTTAAAAACCCTATTTGGACAAGAATAAGCCTAGGGAGGACGAAAATGACCTAAATGTACATCCAATGACACAAATACACCTATTGGATGCACAAGATTGGTTAAAAACCTTAATTAGACAAGAATAAGCCTAGGGAGGACGAAAATGACCTAAATGTTAATCCAATGACACAAATGAACTTATTGGATGCACAAGATTCGTTAAAAACCCTAATTCGACAAGAATAAGCCTATGGAGGACGAAAATGACCTAAATGTTAATCCAATGACATAAACACACCTATTGGATGCACAAGATTGGTTAAAAACCCTAATTGGACAAGAATATGCCTAGGGAGGACGAAAATGACCTATATGTTCCTCCAATGACACAAATGAACTTATTGGAAGCACAAGATTTGTTAAAAACCCTAACTGGACAAGAATAAGCCTAGGAGGACGAAAATGACATAAATGTTAATCCAATGACACAAACACACCTATAGGATGCACAAAATTGGTTAAAACCCTAATTGGAGAAGAATAAGCCTAGGGAGGAAGAAAATGACCTAAATGTTAATCCAATGACACAAACACACCTATTGGATGCAAAAGATTGGTTAAAAACCCTAATTGGACAAGAATAAGCCTAGGGAGGACGAAAATGACCTAAATGATAACCCAATGACACAAACACACCTATTGGATGCACAACATTTGTTAAAAACCCTAATTGGACAAGAATAAGCATAGGGAGGACGAAAATGACCTAAATGTACATCCAATGACACAAATACACCTATTGGATGCACAAGATTGGTTAAAAACCTTAATTAGACAAGAATAAGCTTAGGGAGGACGAAAATGACCTAAATGTTAATCCAATGACACAAATGAACATATTGGATGCACAAGATTCGTTAAAAACCCTAATTGGACAAGAATAAGCCTATGGAGGACGAAAATGACCTAAATGTTAATCCAATGACATAAACACACCTATTGGATGCACAAGATTGGTTAAAAACCCTAATTGGACAAGAATATGCCTAGGGAGGACGAAAATGACCTATATGTTCCTCCAATGACACAAATGAACTTATTGGAAGCACAAGATTTGTTAAAAACCCTAACTGGACAAGAATAAGCCTAGGAGGACGAAAATGACATAAATGTTAATCCAATGACACAAACACACCTATAGGATGCACAAAATTGGTTAAAACCCTAATTGGAGAAGAATAAGCCTAGGGAGGAAGAAAATGACCTAAATGTTAATCCAATGACAGAAACATACCTATTGGATGCACAAGATTGGTTAAAAACCCTAATTGGACAAGAATAAGCCTAGGGAGGAAGAAAATGACCTAAATGTTTATCCATTGACACAAACACACCTATTGGATGCACAAGATTGGTTAAAAACCCTAATTGGTGAAGAATAAGCCTATGGAGGACGAAAATGAACTAAATGTTAATCCATTGACACAAACACACCTATTGGATGCACAAGATTGGTTAAAAACCCTAATTGGACAAGAATAAGCCTAGGGAGGACGAAAATGACCTAAAGGTTAATCCAATGAAAAAAACACACCTATTGGATGCACAAGATTCGTTAAAAACCCTAATTGGACAAGAATAAGCCTAGGGAGGACGAAAATGACCTAAATGATAATCCAATGACACAAACACACCTATTGGATGCACAACATTTGTTAAAAACCCTATTTGGACAAGAATAAGCCTAGGGAGGACGAAAATGACCTAAATGTACATCCAATGACACAAATACACCTATTGGATGCACAAGATTGGTTAAAAACCTTAATTAGACAAGAATAAGCCTAGGGAGGACGAAAATGACCTAAATGTTAATCCAATGACACAAATGAACTTATTGGATGCACAAGATTCGTTAAAAACCCTAATTTGACAAGAATAAGCCTATGGAGGACGAAAATGACCTAAATGTTAATCCAATGACATAAACACACCTATTGGATGCACAAGATTGGTTAAAAACCCTAATTGGACAAGAATATGCCTAGGGAGGACGTAAATGACCTATATGTTCCTCCAATGACACAAATGAACTTATTGGAAGCACAAGATTTGTTAAAAACCCTAACTGGACAAGAATAAGCCTAGGAGGACGAAAATTACATAAATGTTAATCCAATGACACAAACACACCTATAGGATGCACAAAATTCGTTAAAACCCTAATTGGAGAAGAATAAGCCTAGGGAGGAAGAAAATGACCTAAATGTTAATCCAATGACACAAACACACCTATTGGATGCACAAGATTGGTTAAAAACCCTAATTGGACAAGAATAAGCCTAGGGAGGACGAAAATGACCTAAATGATAATCCAATGACACAAACACACCTATTGGATGCACAACATTTGTTAAAAACCCTAATTGGACAAGAATAAGCCTAGGGAGGACGAAAATGACCTAAATGTACATCCAATGACACAAATACACCTATTGGATGCACATGATTGGTTAAAAACCTTAATTAGACAAGAATAAGCCTAGGGAGGACGAAAATGACCTAAATGTTAATCCAATGACACAAATGAACTTATTGGATGCACAAGATTCGTTAAAAACCCAAATTGGACAAGAATAAGCCTATGGAGGACGAAAATGACCTAAATGTTAATCCAATGACATAACCACACCTATTGGATGCACAAGATTGGTTAAAAACCCTAATTGGACAAGAATATGCCTAGGGAGGACGAAAATGACCTATATGTTCCTCCAATGACACAAATGAACTTATTGGAAGCACAAGATTTGTTAAAAACCCTAACTGGACAAGAATAAGCCTAGGAGGACGAAAATGACATAAATGTTAATCCAATGACACAAACACACCTATAGGATGCACCAAATTGGTTAAAACCCTAATTGGAGAAGAATAAGCCTAGGGAGGAAGAAAATGACCTAAATGTTAATCCAATGACACAAACACACCTATTGGATGCACAAGATTGGTTAAAAACCCTAATTGGAAAAGAATAAGCCTAGGGAGGACAAAAATGACCTAAATGTCCATCCAATGACACAAACACACCTATTGGATACACAACATTGGTTGAAAACCCTAATTGGACAAGAATAAGCCTAGCGAGGACGAAAATGACGTATATGTTCCTCCAATGACACAAATGAACTTATTGGATGCACAAGATTGGTTAAAAACCCTAATTGGACAAGAATAAGCCTTGGGAGGACGAAAATGACCTAAATGTTAATCCAATGACACAAACACACCTATTGGATGCACAAGATTGGTTAAAGACCCTAATTGGACAAGAATAAGCCTAGGGAGGACAAAAATGACCTAAATGTTAGTCCAATGACACAAACACACCTATTGGATGCACAAGATTGGTTAAAAACCCTAATTGGACAAGAATAAGCCTAGGGAGGACGAAAATGACCTAAATGTTAATCCAATGACACAAACACACCTATTGGATGCATAAGATTGGTTAAAAACCCTAATTGGACAAGAATAAGCCTAGGGAGGAAGAAAAAGACCTAAATGTTTATCCAATGACACAAACACACCTATTGGATGCACAAGATTTGTTAAAAACCCTAATTGGACAAGAATAAGCCTAGGGAGGACGAAAATGACCTAAATGTTCATCCTATGACACAAACACACCTATTGGATGCACAAGATTGGTTAAAAAACCCTAATTGGACAAGAATAAGCCTAGGGAGGACGAAAATGACCTAAATGTTTATCCAATGACATAAACACACCAATTGGATGCACAAGATTGGTTAAAAACCCTAATTGGACAAGAATAAGCCTAGGGAGGACGAAAATGACCTAAATGTTAATCCAATGACACAAACACACCTATTGGATGCATAAGATTGGTTAAAAACCCTAATTGGACAAGAATAAGCCTAGGGAGGAAGAAAATGACCTAAATGTTTATCCAATGACACAAACACACCTATTGGATGCACAAGATTGGTTAAAAACCCTAATTGGACAAGAATAAGCCTAGTGAGGACGAAAATGACCTAAATGTTCATCCTATGACACAAACACACCTATTGGATGCACAAGATTGGTTAAAAAACCCTAATTGGACAAGAATAAGCCTAGGGAGGACGAAAATGACCTAAATGTTTATCCAATGACATAAACACACCAATTGGATGCACAAGATTGGTTATAAACCCTAATTGGACAAGAATAAGCCTAGGGAGGACGAAAATGACCTAAATGTTCATCCAATGACACAAACACACCTATTGGATGCACAAGATTGGTTAAAAACCCTAATTGGACCAGAATAAGCCTAGGGAGGACAAAAATGACCTAAATGTTAATCCAACGACATAAACACACCTATTGGATGCACAAGGTTGGTTAAAAACCCTAATTGGAAAGGAATAAGCCTAGGGAGGACGAAAATGACCTAAATGTTCATCCAATGACACAAACGCACCTATTGGATGCACAAGATTGGTTAAAAACCCTAATTGGACAAGAATAAGCCTAGGGAGGGCGAAAATGACCTAAATGTTTATCCAATGACACAAATGAACTTATTGGATGCACAAGATTTGTTAAAAACCCTAATTGGACAAGAATAAGCCTAGGGAGGACGAAAGTGACCTAAATGTTAATCCAATGACACAAACACACCTATTGGATGCACAAGATTGGTTAAAAACCCTAATTGGACAAGAATAAGCCTAGGGAGGACGAAAATGACCTAAATGTTAATCCAATGACACAAACACACCTATTGGATGCACAAGATTGTTTAAAAACCCTAATTGGACAAGAATAAGCCTAGGGAGGACGAAAATGACCTAATTGATCATCCAATGACACAAACACACCTATTGGATGCACAAGATTGGTTAAAAACCCTAGTTGGACAAGAACATGCCTAGGGAGGACGAAAATGACCTAATTGATCATCCAATGATACTAATGAAGTTATTGGATGCACAAGATTGGTTAAAAACCCTAATTGGACAAGAATAAGCGTAGGGAGGACGAAAATGACCTAATTGATCATCCAATGACACAAACACACCTATTGGATACACAAAATTGGTTAAAAACCCTAGTTGGACAAGAACATGACTAGGGTGGATGAAAATGACCTAATTGATCATCCAATGACACAAACACACCTATTGGATGCACAAGATTGGTTAAAAACCCTAATTGGACAAGAATAAGCCTAGGGAGGACGAAAATGACCTAATTGATCATCCAATGACACAAACACACCTATTGGATGCACAAGATTGGTTAAAAACCCTAACTGGACAAGAATATGCCTTGGGAGGACGAAAATGACCTAATTGATCATCCAATGACACAAACACACCTATTGGATGCACAAGATTGGTTAAAAACCCTAATTGGACAAGAATAAGCCTAGGGAGGACGAAAATGACCTAATTGATCATCCAATGACACAAACACACCTATTGGATGCACAAGATTGGTTAAAAACCCTAATTGGACAAGAATAAGCCTAGGGAGGACGAAAATGACCTAATTGATCATCCAATGACACAAACACATCTATTGGAAGCACAAGATTGGTTAGAAACCCTAGTTGGACAAGAATATGCCTAGGGAGGACGAAAATGACCTAATTGATCATCCAATGACACAAATGAACTTATTGGATGCACAAGATTGCTTAAAAACCCTAATTGGACAAAAATAAGCATAGAAAGGACGAAAATGACCTAATTGATCATCCAATGACACAAACACACCTATTGGATGCACAAGATTGGTTAAAAACCCTAATTGGACAAGAATAAGCCTAGGGAGGACGAAAATGACCTAATTGATCATCCAATGACACAAACACACCTATTGGATGCACAAGATTGGTTAAAAACCCTAATTGGACAAGAATAAGCCTAGGGAGGACGAAAATGACCTAATTGATCATCCAATGACACAAACACACCTATTGGATGCATAAGATTGGTTAAAAACCCTAATTGGACAAGAATAAGCTTAGGGAGGACGAAAAATGACCTAATTGATCATCCAATGACACAAACACACCTATTGGATGCACAAGATTGGTTAAAAACCCTAATTGGACAAGAATAAGCCTAGGGAGGACGAAAATGACCTAATTGATCATCCAATGACACAAACACACCTATTGGATGCACAAGATTGGTTAAAAACCCTAATTGGACAAGAATAAGCCTAGGGAGGACGAAAATGACCTAATTGATCATCCAATGACACAAACAAACTTATTGGATGCACAAGATTGGTTAAAAACCCTAGTTGTACAAGAATATGCCTAGGGAGGACGAAAATGACCTAATTGATCATCCAATGACACAAATGAACTTATTGGATGCACAAGATTTGTTAAAAACCCTAATTGGACAAGAATAAGCCTAGGGAGGACGAAAATGACCTAAATGTTCATCCAATGACACAAACACACCTATTGGATGCACAAGATTGGTTAAAAACCCTAACTGGACAAGAATAAGCCTAGGGAGGCCGAAAATGACTTAAATCTTAATCCAATGACACAAATGAACTTATTGGATGCACAAGATTGCTTAAAACCCTAATTGGATAAGAATAAGCCTTGGGAGGACGAAAATGACCTAAATGTTCATCAAATGACACAAACACACGTATTGGATGCACAAGATTGGCTTAAAACCCTAATTGGACAAGAATATGACTAGGGAGGACGAAAATGACCTAAATGTTCATCCAATGACACAAACACACCTATTGGATGCACAAGATTGGTTAAAAACCCTAATTGGACAAGAATAAGCCTAGGGAGGACGAAAATGACCTAAATGTACATCCAATGACACAAATACACCTATTGGATGCACAAGATTGGTTAAAAACCTTAATTAGACAAGAATAAGCCTAGGGAGGACGAAAATGACCTAAATGTTAATCCAATGACACAAATGAACTTATTGGATGCACAAGATTCGTTAAAAACCCTAATTGGACAAGAATAAGCCTATGGAGGACGAAAATGACCTAAATGTTAATCCAATGACATAAACACACCTATTGGATGCACAAGACTGGTTAAAAACCCTAATTGGACAAGAATATGCCTAGGGAGGACGAAAATGACCTATATGTTCCTCCAATGACACAAATGAACTTATTGGAAGCACAATATTTGTTAAAAACCCTAACTGGACAAGAATAAGCCTAGGAGGACGAAAATGACATAAATGTTAATCCAATGACACAAACACACCTATAGGATGCACAAAATTGGTTAAAACCCTAATTGGAGAAGAATAAGCCTAGGGAGGAAGAAAATGACCTAAATGTTAATCCAATGACACAAACACACCTATTGGATGCACAAGATTGGTTAAAAACCCTAATTGGACAAGAATAAGCCTAGGGAGGACGAAAATGACCTAAATGATAATCCAATGACACAAACACACCTATTGGATGCACAACATTTGTTAAAAACCCTAATTGGACAAGAATAAGCCTAGGGAGGACGAAAATGACCTAAATGTACATCCAATGACACAAATACACCTATTGGATGCACAAGATTGGTTAAAAACATTAATTAGACAAGAATAAGCCTAGGGAGGACGAAAATGACCTAAATGTTAATCCAATGACACAAATGAACTTATTGGATGCACAAGATTCGTTAAAAACCCTAATTGGACAAGAATAAGCCTATGGAGGACGAAAATGACCTAAATGTTAATCCAATGACATAAACACACCTATTGGATGCACAAGATTGGTTAAAAACCCTAATTGGACAAGAATATGCCTAGGGAGGACGAAAATGACCTATATGTTCCTCCAATGACACAAATGAACTTATTGGAAGCACAAGATTTGTTAAAAACCCTAACTGGACAAGAATAAGCCTAGGAGGACGAAAATGACATAAATGTTAATCCAATGACACCAACACACCTATAGGATGCACAAAATTGGTTAAAACCCTAATTGGAGAAGAATAAGCCTAGGGAGGAAGAAAATGACCTAAATGTTAATCCAATGACACAAACACACCTATTGGATGCACAAGATTGGTTAAAAACCCTAATTGGACAAGAATAAGCCTAGGGAGGAAGAAAATGACCTAAATGTTTATCCAATGACACAAACACACCTATTGGATGCACAAGATTGGTTAAAAACCCTAATTGGACAAGAATAAGCCTAGTGAGGACGAAAATGACCTAAATGTTCATCCTATGACACAAACACACCTATTGGATGCACAAGATTGGTTAAAAAACCCTAATTGGACAAGAATAAGCCTAGGGAGGACGAAAATGACCTAAATGTTTATCCAATGACATAAACACACCAATTGGATGCACAAGATTGGTTATAAACCCTAATTGGACAAGAATAAGCCTAGGGAGGACGAAAATGACCTAAATGTTCATCCAATGACACAAACACACCTATTGGATGCACAAGATTGGTTAAAAACCCTAATTGGACCAGAATAAGCCTAGGGAGGACAAAAATGACCTAAATGTTAATCCAACGACATAAACACACCTATTGGATGCACAAGGTTGGTTAAAAACCCTAATTGGAAAGGAATAAGCCTAGGGAGGACGAAAATGACCTAAATGTTCATCCAATGACACAAACGCACCTATTGGATGCACAAGATTGGTTAAAAACCCTAATTGGACAAGAATAAGCCTAGGGAGGGCGAAAATGACCTAAATGTTTATCCAATGACACAAATGAACTTATTGGATGCACAAGATTTGTTAAAAACCCTAATTGGACAAGAATAAGCCTAGGGAGGACGAAAGTGACCTAAATGTTAATCCAATGACACAAACACACCTATTGGATGCACAAGATTGGTTAAAAACCCTAATTGGACAAGAATAAGCCTAGGGAGGACGAAAATGACCTAAATGTTAATCCAATGACACAAACACACATATTGGATGCACAAGATTGGTTAAAAACCCTAATTGGACAAGAATAAGCCTAGGGAGGACGAAAATGACCTAATTGATCATCCAATGACACAAACACACCTATTGGATGCAAAAGATTGGTTAAAAACCCTAATTGGAAAAGAAGATGCCTAGGGAGGACGAAAATGACCTAAATATTAATTCAATGACACAAACAAACTTATTGGATGCACAAGATTGGTTAAAAACCCTAATTGGACAAGAATAAGCCTAGGGAGGACGAAAATGACCTAATTGATCATCCAATGACATTACTGAACTTATTGGATGCACAAGATTGGTTAAAAACCCTAATTGGACAAGAATAAGCCTAGGGAGGACGAAAATGACCTAATTGATCATCCAATGACACAAACACACCTATTGGATGCACAAGATTGGTTAAAAACCCTAATTGGAAAAGAATAAGCCTAGGGAGGACGAAAACGACCTAAATGTTAATCCAATGACACAAACACACCTATTGGATGCACAAGATTGGTTAAAAACCCTAATTGGACAAGAATAAGCCTAGGGAGGACGAAAATGACCTAAATATTAATCCAATGAAAAAAACACACCTATTGGATGCACAAGATTGGTTAAAAACCCTAATTGGACAAGAATAAGCCTAGGGAGGACGAAAATGACCTAAATGATAATCCAATGACACAAACACACCTATTGGATGCACAAAATTGGTTAAAACCCTAATTGGAGAAGAATAAGCCTAGGGAGGAAGAAAATGACCTAAATGTTAATCCAATGACACAAACATACCTATTGGATGCACAAGATTGGTTAAAAACCCTAATTGGACAAGAATAAGCCTAGGGAGGAAGAAAATGACCTAAATGTTTATCCATTGACACAAACACACCTATTGGATGCACAAGATTGGTTAAAAACCCTAATTGGTGAAGAATAAGCCTAGGGAGGACGAAAATGAACTAAATGTTAATCCATTGACACAAACACACCTATTGGATGCACAAGATTGGTTAAAAACCCTAATTGGACAAGAATAAGCCTAGGGAGGACGAAAATGACCTAAATGTTAATCCAATGAAAAAAACACACCTATTGGATGCACAAGATTCGTTAAAAACCCTAATTGGACAAGAATAAGCCTGGGGAGGACGAAAATGACCTAAATGATAATCCAATGACACAAACACACCTATTGGATGCACAACATTTGTTAAAAACCCTATTTGGACAAGAATAAGCCTAGGGAGGACGAAAATGACCTAAATGTACATCCAATGACACAAATACACCTATTGGATGCACAAGATTGGTTAAAAACCTTAATTAGACAAGAATAAGCCTAGGGAGGACGAAAATGACCTAAATGTTAATCCAATGACACAAATGAACTTATTGGATGCACAAGATTCGTTAAAAACCCTAATTGGACAAGAATAAGCCTATGGAGGACGAAAATGACCAAAATGTTAATCCAATGACACAAACACACCTATTGGATGCACAAGATTGGTTAAAAACCCTAATTGGACAAGAATATGCCTAGGGAGGACGAAAATGACCTATATGTTCCTCCAATGACACAAATGAACTTATTGGAAGCACAAGATTTGTTAAAAACCCTAACTGGACAAGAATAAGCCTAGGAGGACGAAAATGACATAAATGTTAATCCAATGACACAAACACACCTATAGGATGCACAAAATTCGTTAAAACCCTAATTGGAGAAGAATAAGCCTAGGGAGGAAGAAAATGACCTAAATGTTAATCCAATGACACAAACACACCTATTGGATGCACAAGATTGGTTAAAAACCCTAATTGGACAAGAATAAGCCTAGGGAGGACGAAAATGACCTAAATGATAATCCAATGACACAAACACACCTATTGGATGCACAACATTTGTTAAAAACCCTAATTGGACAAGAATAAGCCTAGGGAGGACGAAAATGACCTAAATGTTCATCCAATGACACAAATACACCTATTGGATGCACAAGATTGGTTAAAAACCTTAATTAGACAAGAATAAGCCTAGGGAGGACGAAAATGACCTAAATGTTAATCCAATGACACAAATGAACTTATTGGATGCACAAGATTCGTTAAAAACCCTAATTGGACAAGAATAAGCCTATGGAGGACGAAAATGACCTAAATGTTAATCCAATGACATAAACACACCTATTGGATGCACAAGATTGGTTAAAAACCCTAATTGGACAAGAATATGCCTAGGGAGGACGAAAATGACCTATATGTTCCTCCAATGACACAAATGAACTTATTGGAAGCACAAGATTTGTTAAAAACCCTAACTGGACAAGAATAAGCCTAGGAGGACGAAAATGACATAAATGTTAATCCAATGACACAAACACACCTATAGGATGCACAAAATTGGTTAAAACCCTAATTGAAGAAGAATAAGCCTAGGGAGGAAGAAAATGACCTAAATGTTAATCCAATGACACAAACACACCTATTGGATGCACAAGATTGGTTAAAAACCCTAATTGGACAAGAATAAGCCTAGGGAGGACGAAAATGACCTAAATGATAATCCAATGACACAAACACACCTATTGGATGCACAACATTTGTTAAAAACCCTAATTGGACAAGAATAAGCCTAGGGAGGACGAAAATGACCTAAATGTACATCCAATGACACAAATACACCTATTGGATGCACAAGATTGGTTAAAAACCTTAATTAGACAAGAATAAGCCTAGGGAGGACGAAAATGACCTAAATGTTAATCCAATGATACAAATGAACTTATTGGATGCACAAGATTCGTTAAAAACCCTAATTGGACAAGAATAAGCCTATGGAGGACAAAAATGACCTAAATGTTAATCCAATGACATAAACACTCCTATTGGATGCACAAGATTGGTTAAAAACCCTAATTGGACAAGAATATGCCTAGGGAGGACGAAAATGACCTATATGTTCCTCCAATGACACAAATGAACTTATTGGAAGCACAATATTTGTTAAAAACCCTAACTGGACAAGAATAAGCCTAGGAGGACGAAAATGACATAAATGTTAATCCAATGACACAAACACACCTATAGGATGCACAAAATTGGTTAAAACCCTAATTGGTGAAGAATAAGCCTAGGGAGGAAGAAAATGACCTAAATGTTAATCCAATGACACAAACACACCTATTGGATGCACAAGATTGGTTAAAAACCCTAATTGGAAAATAATAAGCCTAGGGAGGACAAAAATGGCCTAAATGTCCATCCAATGACACAAACACACCTATTGGATACACAACATTGGTTGAAAACCCTAATTGGACAAGAATAAGACTAGCGAGGACGAAAATGACGTATATGTTCCTCCAATGACACAAATGAACTTATTGGATGCACAAGATTGGTTAAAAACCCTAATTGGACAAGAATAAGCCTAGGGAGGACGAAAATGACCTAAATGTTAATCCAATGACACAAATGAACTTATTGGATGCACAAGATTCGTTAAAAACCCTAATTGGACAAGAATAAGCCTATGGAGGACGAAAATGACCTAAATGTTAATCCAATGACATAAATACACCTATTGGATGCACAAGATTGGTTAAAAACCCTAATTGGACAAGAATATGCCTAGGGAGGACGAAAATGACCTATATGTTCCTCCAATGACACAAATGAACTTATTGGAAGCACAAGATTTGTTAAAAACCCTAACTGGACAAGAATAAGCCTAGGTGGACGAAAATGACATAAATGTTAATCCAATGACACAAACACACCTATAGGATGCACAAAATTGGTTAAAACCCTAATTGGAGAAGAATAAGCCTAGGGAGGAAGAAAATGACCTAAATGTTAATCCAATGACACAAACACACCTATTGGATGCACAAGATTGGTTAAAAACCCTAATTGGAAAAGAATAAGCCTAGGGAGGACAAAAATGACCTAAATGTCCATCCAATGACACAAACACACCTATTGGATACACAACATTGGTTGAAAACCCTAATTGGACAAGAATAAGCCTAGCGAGGACGAAAATGACGTATATGTTCCTCCAATGACACAAATGAACTTATTGGATGCACAAGATTGGTTAAAAACCCTAATTGGACAAGAATAAGCCTTGGGAGGATGAAAATGACCTAAATGTTAATCCAATGACACAAACACACCTATTGGATGCACAAGATTGGTTAAAAACCCTAATTGGACAAGAATAAGCCTAGGGAGGACGAAAATGACCTAAATGTTAATCCAATGACACAAACACACCTATTGGATGCATAAGATTGGTTAAAAACCCTAATTGGACAAGAATAAGCCTAGGGAGGAAGAAAATGACCTAAATGTTTATCCAATGACACAAACACACCTATTGGATGCACAAGATTGGTTAAAAACCCTAATTGGACAAGAATAAGCCTAGGGAGGACGAAAATGACCTAAATGTTCATCCTATGACACAAACACACCTATTGGATGCACAAGATTGGTTAAAAAACCCTAATTGGACAAGAATAAGCCTAGGGAGGACGAAAATGACCTAAATGTTTATCCAATGACATAAACACACCAATTGGATGCACAAGATTGGTTAAAAACCCTAATTGGACAAGAATAAGCCTAGGGAGGACGAAAATGACCTAAATGTTTATCCAATGACACAAATGAACTTATTGGATGCACAAGATTTGTTAAAAACCCTAATTGGACAAGAATAAGCCTAGGGAGGACGAAAGTGACCTAAATGTTAATCCAATGACACAAACACACCTATTGGATGCACAAGATTGGTTAAAAACCCTAATTGGACAAGAATAAGCCTAGGGAGGACGAAAATGACCTAAATATTAATCCAATGAAAAAAACACACCTATTGGATGCACAAGATTGGTTAAAAACCCTAATTGGACAAGAATAAGCCTAGGGAGGACGAAAATGACCTAAATGATAATCCAATGACACAAACACACCTATTGGATGCACAACATTTGTTAAAAACCCTAATTGGACAAGAATAAGCCTAGGGAGGACGAAAATGACCTATATGTTCCTCCAATGACACAAATGAACTTATTGGAAGCACAAGATTTGTTAAAAACCCTAACTGGACAAGAATAAGCCTAGGAGGACGAAAATGACATAAATGTTAATCCAATGACACAAACACACCTATAGGATGCACAAAATTGGTTAAAACCCTAATTGGAGAAGAATAAGCCTAGGGAGGAAGAAAATGACCTAAATGTTAATCCAATGACACAAACACACCTATTGGATGCAAAAGATTGGTTAAAAACCCTAATTGGACAAGAATAAGCCTAGGGAGGACGAAAATGACCTAAATGATAACCCAATGACACAAACACACCTATTGGATGCACAACATTTGTTAAAAACCCTAATTGGACAAGAATAAGCATAGGGAGGACGAAAATGACCTAAATGTACATCCAATGACACAAATACACCTATTGGATGCACAAGATTGGTTAAAAACCTTAATTAGACAAGAATAAGCTTAGGGAGGACGAAAATGACCTAAATGTTAATCCAATGACACAAATGAACATATTGGATGCACAAGATTCGTTAAAAACCCTAATTGGACAAGAATAAGCCTATGGAGGACGAAAATGACCTAAATGTTAATCCAATGACATAAACACACCTATTGGATGCACAAGATTGGTTAAAAACCCTAATTGGACAAGAATATGCCTAGGGAGGACGAAAATGACCTATATGTTCCTCCAATGACACAAATGAACTTATTGGAAGCACAAGATTTGTTAAAAACCCTAACTGGACAAGAATAAGCCTAGGAGGACGAAAATGACATAAATGTTAATCCAATGACACAAACACACCTATAGGATGCACAAAATTGGTTAAAACCCTAATTGGAGAAGAATAAGCCTAGGGAGGAAGAAAATGACCTAAATGTTAATCCAATGACAGAAACATACCTATTGGATGCACAAGATTGGTTAAAAACCCTAATTGGACAAGAATAAGCCTAGGGAGGAAGAAAATGACCTAAATGTTTATCCATTGACACAAACACACCTATTGGATGCACAAGATTGGTTAAAAACCCTAATTGGTGAAGAATAAGCCTAGGGAGGACGAAAATGAACTAAATGTTAATCCATTGACACAAACACACCTATTGGATGCACAAGATTGGTTAAAAACCCTAATTGGACAAGAATAAGCCTAGGGAGGACGAAAATGACCTAAATGTTAATCCAATGAAAAAAACACACCTATTGGATGCACAAGATTCGTTAAAAACCCTAATTGGACAAGAATAAGCCTAGGGAGGACGAAAATGACCTAAATGATAATCCAATGACACAAACACACCTATTGGATGCACAAGATTGGTTAAAAACCCTAATTGGAAAAGAATAAGCCTAGGGAGGACAAAAATGACCTAAATGTCCATCCAATGACACAAACACACCTATTGGATACACAACATTGGTTGAAAACCCTAATTGGACAAGAATAAGCCTAGCGAGGACGAAAATGACGTATATGTTCCTCCAATGACACAAATGAACTTATTGGATGCACAAGATTGGTTAAAAACCCTAATTGGACAAGAATAAGCCTTGGGAGGACGAAAATGACCTAAATGTTAATCCAATGACACAAACACACCTATTGGATGCACAAGATTGGTTAAAGACCCTAATTGGACAAGAATAAGCCTAGGGAGGACAAAAATGACCTAAATGTTAGTCCAATGACACAAACACACCTATTGGATGCACAAGATTGGTTAAAAACCCTAATTGGACAAGAATAAGCCTAGGGAGGACGAAAATGACCTAAATGTTAATCCAATGACACAAACACACCTATTGGATGCATAAGATTGGTTAAAAACCCTAATTGGACAAGAATAAGCCTAGGGAGGAAGAAAAAGACCTAAATGTTTATCCAATGACACAAACACACCTATTGGATGCACAAGATTTGTTAAAAACCCTAATTGGACAAGAATAAGCCTAGGGAGGACGAAAATGACCTAAATGTTCATCCTATGACACAAACACACCTATTGGATGCACAAGATTGGTTAAAAAACCCTAATTGGACAAGAATAAGCCTAGGGAGGACGAAAATGACCTAAATGTTTATCCAATGACATAAACACACCAATTGGATGCACAAGATTGGTTAAAAACCCTAATTGGACAAGAATAAGCCTAGGGAGGACGAAAATGACCTAAATGTTAATCCAATGACACAAACACACCTATTGGATGCACAAGATTGGTTAAAAACCCTAATTGGACAACAATAAGCCTAGGGAGGACGAAAATGACCTAAATGTTCATCCAATGACACAAACACACCTATTGGATGCACAAGATTGGTTAAAAACCCTAACTGGGCAAGAATAAGCCTAGGGAGGACGAAAATGACTTAAATCTTAATCCAATGACACAAATGAACTTATTGGATGCACAAGATTGCTTAAAAGCCTAATTGGATAAGAATAAGCCTTAAGAGGACGAAAATGACCTAAATGTTCATCAAATGACACAAACACACCTATTGGATGCACAAGATTGGCTTAAAACCCTAATTGGACAAGAATAAGACTAGGGAGGACGAAAATGACCTAAATGTTCATCCAATGACACAAACACACCTATTGGATGCACAAGATTGGTTAAAAACCCTAATTGGACAACAATAAGCCTAGGGAGGATGAAAATGTCCTAAATGTTCATCTAATGACACAAACACACCTATTGGATGCACAAGATTGGTTAAAAACCCTAATTGGACAAGAATAAGCCTAGGGAGCACGAAAATGACCTAAATGTTCATCCAATGACACAAATGAACTTATTGGATGCACAAGATTGGTTAAAAACCCTAATTGGACAAGAATAAGGCTTCGGAGGACGAAAATGACCTAAATGTTCATCCAATGACACAAATGAACCTATTGGATGCACAAGATTGGTTAAAAACCCTAATTGGACAAGAATAAGCCTAGGGTGGACGAAAATGACCTAAATGTTTATCCAATGACAAAAATGAACTTATTGGATGCACAAGATTGGTTAAAAACCCTAACTAGACAAGAATAAGCCTAGGGAGGACGAAAATGACTTAAATGTTCATCCAACGATACAAACACACCAATTGGATGCACAAGATTGGTTAAAAACCCTAACTGGACAAGAATAAGCCTAGGGAGGACGAAAATGACTTAAATCTTAATCCAATGACACAAATGAACTTCTTGGATGCACAAGATTGCTTAAAACCCTAATTGGATAAGAATAAGACTTGGGAGGACGAAAATGACCTAAATGTTCATCAAATGACACAAACACACCTATTGGATGCACAAGATTGGCTTAAAACCCTAATTGGACAAGAATAAGACTAGGGAGGACGAAAATGACCTAAATGTTCATCCAATGACACAAACACACCTATTGGATGCAAAAGATTGGTTAAAAACCCTAATTGGACAACAATAAGCCTAGGGAGGATGAAAATGACCTAAATGTTCATCTAATGACACAAACGTACCTATTGGATGCACAAGATTGGTTAAAAACCATAATTGCAGAAAACTAAGCCTAGTGAGGACGAAAATAACCTAAATGTTCATCCAATGACACAAATGAACTTATTGGATGCACAAGATTGCTTAAAACCCTAATTGGATAAGAATAAGACTTGGGAGGACGAAAATGACCTAAATGTTCATCAAATGACACAAACACACCTATTGGATGCACAAGATTGGCTTAAAACCCTAATTGGACAAGAATAAGACTAGGGAGGACGAAAATGACCTAAATGTTCATCCAATGACACAAACACACCTATTGGATGCACAAGAATTGTTAAAAACCCTAATTGGACAACAATAAGCCTAGGGAGGATGAAAATGTCCTGAATGTTCATCTAATGACACAAACACACCTATTGGATGCACAAGATTGGTTAAAAACCCTAATTGGACAAGAATAAGCCTAGGGAGGACGAAAATGACCTAAATGTTCATCCAATGACACAAATGAACTTATTGGATGCACAAGATTGCTTAAAAACCCTAATTGGACAAGAATAAGCCTAGGGAGCCCGAAAATGACCTAATTGTTCATCCAATGACACAAATACACCTATTGGATGCAAAAGATTGGTTAGAAACCCTAATTTGACAAGCATAAGCCTAGGGAGGACGAAAATGACCTAAATGTTCATCCAATGACACAAACACACCTATTGGATGCACAAGATTGGTTAAAAACCCTAATTGGACAAGAATAAGCCTAGGGAGGACGAAAATGACCTAAATGTACATCCAATGACACAAATACACCTATTGGATGCACAAGATTGGTTAAAAACCTTAATTAGACAAGAATAAGCCTAGGGAGGACGAAAATGACCTAAATGTTAATCCAATGACACAAATGAACTTATTGGATGCACAAGATTCGTTAAAAACCCTAATTCGACAAGAATAAGCCTATGGAGGACGAAAATGACCTAAATGTTAATCCAATGACATAAACACACCTATTGGATGCACAAGATTGGTTAAAAACCCTAATTGGACAAGAATATGCCTAGGGAGGACGAAAATGACCTATATGTTCCTCCAATGACACAAATGAACTTATTGGAAGCACAAGATTTGTTAAAAACCCTAACTGGACAAGAATAAGCCTAGGAGGACGAAAATGACATAAATGTTAATCCAATGACACAAACACACCTATAGGATGCACAAAATTGGTTAAAACCCTAATTGGAGAAGAATAAGCCTAGGGAGGAAGAAAATGACCTAAATGTTAATCCAATGACACAAACACACCTATTGGATGCACAAGATTGGTTAAAAACCCTAATTGGACAAGAATAAGCCTAGGGAGGACGAAAATGACCTAAATGATAATCCAATGACACAAACACACCTATTGGATGCACAACATTTGTTAAAAATCCTAATTGGACAAGAATAAGCCTAGGGAGGACGAAAATGACCTAAATGTACATCCAATGACACAAATACACCTATTGGATGCACAAGATTGGTTAAAAACCTTAATTAGACAAGAATAAGCCTAGGGAGGACGAAAATGACCTAAATGTTAATCCAATGACACAAATGAACTTATTGGATGCACAAGATTCGTTAAAAACCCTAATTGGACAAGAATAAGCCTATGGAGGACGAAAATGACCTAAACGTTAATCCAATGACATAAACACACCTATTGGATGCACAAGATTGGTTAAAAACCCTAATTGGACAAGAATATGCCTAGGGAGGACGAAAATGACCTATATGTTCCTCCAATGACACAAATGAACTTATTGGAAGAACAAGATTTGTTAAAAACCCTAACTGGACAAGAATAAGCCTAGGAGGACGAAAATGACATAAATGTTAATCCAATGACACAAACACACCTATAGGATGCACAAAATTGGTTAAAACCCTAATTGGTGAAGAATAAGCCTAGGGAGGAAGAAAATGACCTAAATGTTAATCCAATGACACAAACACACCTATTGGATGCACAAGATTGGTTAAAAACCCTAATTGGAAAAGAATAAGCCTAGGGAGGACAAAAATGGCCTAAATGTCCATCCAATGACACAAACACACCTATTGGATACACAACATTGGTTGAAAACCCTAATTGGACAAGAATAAGCCTAGCGAGGACGAAAATGACGTATATGTTCCTCCAATGACACAAATGAACTTATTGGATGCACAAGATTGGTTAAAAACCTTAATTGGACAAGAATAAGCCTTGGGAGGACGAAAATGACCTAAATGTTAATCCAATGACACAAACACACCTATTGGATGCACAAGATTGGTTAAAGACCCTAATTGGACAAGAATAAGCCTAGGGAGGACAAAAATTACCTAAATGTTAATCCAATGACACAAACACACCTATTGGATGCACAAGATTGGTTAAAAACCCTAATTGGACAAGAATAAGCCTAGGGAGGACGAAAATGACCTAAATGTTAATCCAATGACACAAACACACCTATTGGATGCATAAGATTGGTTAAAAACCCTAATTGGACAAGAATAAGCCTAGGGAGGAAGAAAATGACCTAAATGTTTATCCAATGACACAAACACACATATTTGATGCACAAGATTGGTTAAAAACCCTAATTGGACAAGAATAAGCCTAGGGAGGACGAAAATGACCTAAATGTTCATCCTATGACACAAACACACCTATTGGATGCACAAGATTGGTTAAAAACCCTAATTGGACAAGAATAAGCCTAGGGAGGACGAAAATGACCTAAATGTTTATCCAATGACATAAACACACCAATTGGATGCACAAGATTGGTTAAAAACCCTAATTGGACAAGAATAAGCCTAGGGAGGACGAAAATGACCTAAATGTTCATCCAATGACACAAACACACCTATTGGATGCACAAGATTGGTTAAAAACCCTAATTGGACCAGAATAAGCCTAGGGTGGACGAAAATGACCTAAATGTTTATCCAATGACACAAGTGAACTTATTGGATGCACAAGATTGGTTAAAAACCTTAATTGGACAAGAATAAACCTAGGGAGGACGAAAATGACCTAAATGTTCATCCAATGACACAAACACACCTATTGGATGCACAAGATTGGTTAAAAACCCTAATTGGACAAGAATAAGCCTAGGGAGGACGAAAATGACCTAAATGTACATCCAATGACACAAATACACCTATTGGATGCACAAGATTGGTTAAAAACCTTAATTAGACAAGAATAAGCCTAGGGAGGACGAAAATGACCTAAATGTTAATCCAATGACACAAATGAACTTATTGGATGCACAAGATTCGTTAAAAACCCTAATTCGACAAGAATAAGCCTATGGAGGACGAAAATGACCTAAATGTTAATCCAATGACATAAACACACCTATTGGATGCACAAGATTGGTTAAAAACCCTAATTGGACAAGAATATGCCTAGGGAGGACGAAAATGACCTATATGTTCCTCCAATGACACAAATGAACTTATTGGAAGCACAAGATTTGTTAAAAACCCTAACTGGACAAGAATAAGCCTAGGAGGACGAAAATGACATAAATGTTAATCCAATGACACAAACACACCTATAGGATGCACAAAATTGGTTAAAACCCTAATTGGAGAAGAATAAGCCTAGGGAGGAAGAAAATGACCTAAATGTTAATCCAATGACACAAACACACCTATTGGATGCACAAGATTGGTTAAAAACCCTAATTGGAAAAGAATAAGCCTAGGGAGGACAAAAATGACCTAAATGTCCATCCAATGACACAAACACACCTATTGGATACACAACATTGGTTGAAAACCCTAATTGGACAAGAATAAGCCTAGCGAGGACGAAAATGACGTATATGTTCCTCCAATGACACAAATGAACTTATTGGATACACAAGATTGGTTAAAAACCCTAATTGGACAAGAATAAGCCTTGGGAGGACGAAAATGACCTAAATGTTAATCCAATGACACAAACACACCTATTGGATGCACAAGATTGGTTAAAGACCCTAATTGGACAAGAATAAGCCTAAGGAGGACAAAAATGACCTAAATGTTAATCCAATGACACAAACACACCTATTGGATGCACAAGATTGGTTAAAAACCCTAATTGGACAAGAATAAGCCTAGGGAGGACGAAAATGACCTAAATGTTAATCCAATGACACAAACACACCTATTGGATGCATAAGATTGGTTAAAAACCCTAATTGGACAAGAATAAGCCTAGGGAGGAAGAAAATGACCTAAATGTTTATCCAATGACACAAACACACCTATTGGATGCACAAGATTGGTTAAAAACCCTAATTGGACAAGAATAAGCCTAGGGAGGACGAAAATGACCTAAATGTTCATCCTATGACACAAACACACCTATTGGATGCACAAGATTGGTTAAAAAACCCTAATTGGACAAGAATAAGCCTAGGGAGGACGAAAATGACCTAAATGTTTATCCAATGACATAAACACACCAATTGGATGCACAAGATTGGTTATAAACCCTAATTGGACAAGAATAAGCCTAGGGAGGACGAAAATGACCTAAATGTTCATCCAATGACACAAACACACCTATTGGATGCACAAGATTGGTTAAGAACCCTAATTGGACCAGAATAAGCCTAGGGAGGACAAAACTGACCTAAATGTTAATCCAACGACATAAACACACCTATTGGATGCACAAGGTTGGTTAAAAACCCTAATTGGAAAGGAATAAGCCTAGGGAGGACGAAAATGACCTAAATGTTCATCCAATGACACAAACGCACCTATTGGATGCACAAGATTGGTTAAAAACCCTAATTGGACAAGAATAAGCCTAGGGAGGACGAAAATGACCTAAATGTTTATCCAATGACACAAATGAACTTATTGGATGCACAAGATTTGTTAAAAACCCTAATTGGACAAGAATAAGCCTAGGGAGGACGAAAGTGACCTAAATGTTAATCCAATGAAAAAAACACACCTATTGGATGCACAAGATTGGTTAAAAACCCTAATTGGACAAGAATAAGCCTAGGGAGGACGAAAATGACTTAAATGATAATCCAATGACACAAACACACCTATTGGATGCACAACATTTGTTAAAAACCCTAATTGGACAAGAATAAGCCTAGGGAGGACGAAAATGACCAAAATGTACATCCAATGACACAAATACACCTATTGGATGCACAAGATTGGTTAAAAACCTTAATTAGACAAGAATAAGCCTAGGGAGGACGAAAATGACCTAAATGTTAATCCAATGACACAAATGAACTTATTGGATGCACAAGATTCGTTAAAAACCCTAATTGGACAAGAATAAGCCTATGGAGGACGAAAATGACCTAAATGTTAATCCAATGACATAAACACACCTATTGGATGCACAAGTTGTGTTAAAAACCCTAATTGGACAAGAATATGACTAGGGAGGACGAAAATGACCTATATGTTCCTCCAATGACACAAATGAACTTATTGGAAGCACAAGATTTGTTAAAAACCCTAACTGGACAAGAATAAGCCTAGGAGGACGAAAATGACATAAATGTTAATCCAATGACACAAACACACCTATAGGATGCACAAAATTGGTTAAAACCCTAATTGGAGAAGAATAAGCCTAGGGAGGAAGAAAATGACCTAAATGTTAATCCAATGACACAAACATACCTATTGGATGCACAAGATTGGTTAAAAACCCTAATTGGACAAGAATAAGCCTAGGGAGGAAGAAAATGACCTAAATGTTTATCCATTGACACAAACACACCTATTGGATGCACAAGATTGGTTAAAAACCCTAATTGGAGAAGAATAAGCCTAGGGAGGACGAAAATGAACTAAATGTTAATCCATTGACACAAACACACCTATTGGATGCACAAGATTGGTTAAAAACCCTAATTGGACAAGAATAAGCCTAGGGAGGACGAAAATGACCTAAATGTTAATCCAATGAAAAAAACACACCTATTGGATGCACAAGATTGGTTAAAAACCCTAATTGGACAAGAATAAGCCTAGGGAGGACGAAAATGACCTAAATGATAATCCAATGACGTAAACACACCTATTGGATGCACAACATTGGTTAAAAACCCTAATTGGACAAGAATAACCCTAGGGAGGACGAAAATGACCTAAATGTACATCGAATGACCCAAACACACCTATTGGATGCACAAGATTGGTTAAAAACCTTAATTAGACAAGAATAAGCCTAGGGAGGACGAAAATGACCTAAATGTTAATCCAATGACACAAATGAACTTATTGGATGCACAAGATTCGTTAAAAACCCTAATTGGACAAGAATAAGCCTAGGGAGGACGAAAATGACCTAAATGTTAACCCATTGACATAAACACACCTATTGGATGCACAAGATTGGTTAAAAACCCTAATTGGACAAGAATATGCCTAGGGAGGACGAAAATGACCTATATGTTCCTCCAATGACACAAATGAACTTATTGGATGCACGAGATTGGATAAAAACAATAATTGGACAAGAATAAGCCTTGGGAGTACGAAAATGACCTAAATCATCATCCAATGACACCAACACACTTATCGGATGCACAAGATTGGTTAAAAACCTAATTGGAGAAGAATAAGCCTAGGGAGGACGAAAATGACCAATATGTTCCTCCAATGACACAAATGAACTTATTGGATGCACAAGATTGGTTAAAAACCCTAATTGGACAAGAAGAAGCCTAGGGAGGACGAAAATGACCTAAATGTTAACCCATTGACATAAACACACCTATTGGATGCACAAGATTGGTTAAAAACCCTAATTGGACAAGAATATGCCTAGGGAGGACGAAAATGACCTATATGTTCCTCCAATGACACAAATGAACTTATTGGATGCACGAGATTGGATAAAAACCCTAATTGGACAAGAATAAGCCTTGGGAGTACGAAAATGACCTAAATCTTCATCCAATGACACCAACACACTTATCGGATGCACAAGATTGGTTAAAACCCTAATTGGAGAAGAATAAGCCTAGGGAGGACGAAAATGACCTAAATGTTCCTCCAATGACACAAATGAACTTATTGGATGCACAAGATTGGTTAAAAACCCTAATTGGACAAGAATAAGCCTAGGGAGGACGAAAATGACCTAAATGTACATCCAATGACACAAACACACCTATTGGATGCACAAGATTGGTTAAAAACCTTAATTGGACAAGAATAAGCCTAGGGAGGACGAAAATGACCTAAATGTTAATCCAATGACACAAACACACCTATTGGATGCACAAGATTGGTTAAAAACCCTAATTGGACAAGAATAAGCCTAGGGAGGAAGAAAATGACCTAAATGTTAATCCAATGACACAACTCAACTTATTGGATGCACAAGATTGGTTAAAAACCCTAATTGGACAAGAATAAGCCTATGGAGGACGCAAATGACCTAATTGATCATCCAATGACACAAACACACCTATTGGATGCACAAGATTGGTTAAAAACCCTAATTGGACAAGAATAAGCCTAGGGAGGACGAAAATGACCTAAATGTTAATCCAATGACACAACTCAACTTATTGGATGCACAAGATTGGTTAAAAACCCTAATTGGACAAGAATAAGTCTAGGGAGGACGAAAATGAACTAATTGATCATCCAATGACACAAACACACCTATTGGATGCACAAGATTGGTTAAAAACCCTAATTGGACAAGAATAAGCCTAGGGAGGACGAAAATGACCTAAATGTTAATCCAATGACACAACTCAACTTATTGGATGCACAAGATTGGTTAAAAACCCTTAAGAATAAGCCTAGGGAGGACGAAAATGACCTAATTGATCATCCAATGACACAAACACACCTATTGGATGCACAAGATTGGTTAAAAACCCTAATTGGACAAGAATAAGCCTAGGGAGGACGAAAATGACCTAAATGTTAATCCAATGACACAACTCAACTTATTGGATGCACAAGCTTGGTCAAAAACCCTATTGGGCAAGAATAAGCCTAGGGAGGACGAAAATGACCTAATTGATCATCCAATGACACAAACACACCTATTGGATGCACAAGATTGGTTAAAAACCCTAATTGGACAAGAATAAGCCTAGGGAGGACGAAAATGACCTAAATCTTAATCCAATGACACAAACACACCTATTGGATGCACAAGATTGGTTAAAAACCCTAATTGGACAAGAATAAGCCTAGGGAGGACGAAAATGACCTAAATGTTAATCCAATGACACAAACACACCTATTGGATGCACAAGATTGGTTAAAAACCCTAATTGGACAAGAATAAGCCTAGGGAGGAAGAAAATGACCTATATGTTTCTCCAATGACACAAATGAACTTATTGGATGCACAAGATTTGTTAGAAACCCTAATTGGACAAGAATAAGCCTAGGGAGGACGAAAACGACCTAAATGTTAATCCATTGACACAAACACACCTATTGGATGCACAAGATTGGTTAAAAACCCTAATTGGACAAGAATAAGCCTAGGGAGGACGAAAATGACCTAAATGTTAATCCAATGAAAAAAACACACCTATTGGATGCACAAGATTGGTTAAAAACCCTAATTGGACAAGAATAAGCCTAGGGAGGACGAAAATGACCTAAATGATAATCCAATGACACAAACACACCTATTGGATGCACAAGATTGGTTAAAAACCCTAATTGGACAAGAATAAGCCTAGGGAGGAAGAAAATGACCTAAATGTTTATCCATTGACACAAACACACCTATTGGATGCACAAGATTGGTTAAAAACCCTAATTGGTGAAGAATAAGCCTAGGGAGGACGAAAATGAACTAAATGTTAATCCATTGACACAAACACACCTATTGGATGCACAAGATTGGTTAAAAACCCTAATTGGACAAGAATAAGCCTAGGGAGGACGAAAATGACCTAAATGTTAATCCAATGAAAAAAACACACCTATTGGATGCACAAGATTCGTTAAAAACCCTAATTGGACAAGAATAAGCCTGGGGAGGACGAAAATGACCTAAATGATAATCCAATGACACAAACACACCTATTGGATGCACAACATTTGTTAAAAACCCTATTTGGACAAGAATAAGCCTAGGGAGGACGAAAATGACCTAAATGTACATCCAATGACACAAATACACCTATTGGATGCACAAGATTGGTTAAAAACCTTAATTAGACAAGAATAAGCCTAGGGAGGACGAAAATGACCTAAATGTTAATCCAATGACACAAATGAACTTATTGGATGCACAAGATTCGTTAAAAACCCTAATTCGACAAGAATAAGCCTATGGAGGACGAAAATGACCTAAATGTTAATCCAATGACATAAACACACCTATTGGATGCACAAGATTGGTTAAAAACCCTAATTGGACAAGAATATGCCTAGGGAGGACGAAAATGACCTATATGTTCCTCCAATGACACAAATGAACTTATTGGAAGCACAAGATTTGTTAAAAACCCTAACTGGACAAGAATAAGCCTAGGAGGACGAAAATGACATAAATGTTAATCCAATGACACAAACACACCTATAGGATGCACAAAATTGGTTAAAACCCTAATTGGAGAAGAATAAGCCTAGGGAGGAAGAAAATGACCTAAATGTTAATCCAATGACACAAACACACCTATTGGATGCACAAGATTGGTTAAAAACCCTAATTGGACAAGAATAAGCCTAGGGAGGACGAAAATGACCTAAATGATAATCCAATGACACAAACACACCTATTGGATGCACAACATTTGTTAAAAATCCTAATTGGACAAGAATAAGCCTAGGGAGGACGAAAATGACCTAAATGTACATCCAATGACACAAATACACCTATTGGATGCACAAGATTGGTTAAAAACCTTAATTAGACAAGAATAAGCCTAGGGAGGACGAAAATGACCTAAATGTTAATCCAATGACACAAATGAACTTATTGGATGCACAAGATTCGTTAAAAACCCTAATTGGACAAGAATAAGCCTATGGAGGACGAAAATGACCTAAATGTTAATCCAATGACATAAACACACCTATTGGATGCACAAGATTGGTTAAAAACCCTAATTGGACAAGAATATGCCTAGGGAGGACGAAAATGACCTATATGTTCCTCCAATGACACAAATGAACTTATTGGAAGCACAAGATTTGTTAAAAACCCTAACTGGACAAGAATAAGCCTAGGAGGACGAAAATGACATAAATGTTAATCCAATGACACAAACACACCTATAGGATGCACAAAATTGGTTAAAACCCTAATTGAAGAAGAATAAGCCTAGGGAGGAAGAAAATGACCTAAATGTTAATCCAATGACACAAACACACCTATTGGATGCACAAGATTGGTTAAAAACCCTAATTGGACAAGAATAAGCCTAGGGAGGACGAAAATGACCTAAATGATAATCCAATGACACAAACACACCTATTGGATGCACAACATTTGTTAAAAACCCTAATTGGACAAGAATAAGCCTAGGGAGGACGAAAATGACCTAAATGTACATCCAATGACACAAATACACCTATTGGATGCACAAGATTGGTTAAAAACCTTAATTAGACAAGAATAAGCCTAGGGAGGACGAAAATGACCTAAATGTTAATCCAATGACACAAATGAAATTATTGGATGCACAAGATTCGTTAAAAACCCTAATTGGACAAGAATAAGCCTATGGAGGACGAAAATGACCTAAATGTTAATCCAATGACATAAACACACCTATTGGATGCACAAGATTGGTTAGAAACCCTAATTGGACAAGAATATGCCTAGGGAGGACGAAAATGACCTATATGTTCCTCAAATGACACAAATGAACTTATTGGAAGCACAAGATTTGTTAAAAACCCTAACTGGACAAGAATAAGCCTAGGAGGACGAAAATGACATAAATGTTAATCCAATGACACAAACACACCTATAGGATGCACAAAATTGGTTAAAACCCTAATTGGAGAAGAATAAGCCTAGGGAGGAAGAAAATGACCTAAATGTTAATCCAATGACACAAACATACCTATTGGATGCACAAGATTGGTTAAAAACCCTAATTGGACAAGAATAAGCCTAGGGAGGAAGAAAATGACCTAAATGTTTATCCATTGACACAAACACACCTATTGGATGCACAAGATTGGTTAAAAACCCTAATTGGTGAAGAATAAGCCTAGGGAGGACGAAAATGAACTAAATGTTAATCCATTGACACAAACACACCTATTGGATGCACAAGATTGGTTAAAAACCCTAATTGGACAAGAATAAGCCTAGGGAGGACGAAAATGACCTAAATGTTAATCCAATGAAAAAAACACACCTATTGGATGCACAAGATTGGTTAAAAACCTTAATTGGACAAGAATAAGCCTAGGGAGGACGAAAATGACCTAAATGATAATCCAATGACACAAACACACCTATTGGATGCACAACATTTGTTAAAAACCCTATTTGGACAAGAATAAGCCTAGGGAGGACGAAAATGACCTAAATGTACATCCAATGACACAAATACACCTATTGGATGCACAGGATTGGTTAAAAACCTTAATTAGACAAGAATAAGCCTAGGGAGGACGAAAATGACCTAAATGTTAATCCAATGACACAAATGAACTTATTGGATGCATAAGATTCGTTAAAAACCCTAATTGGACAAGAATAAGCCTATGGAGGACGAAAATGACCTAAATGTTAATCCAATGACATAAACACACCTATTGGATGCACAAGATTGGTTAAAAACCCTAATTGGACAAGAATATGCCTAGGGAGGACGAAAATGACCTATATGTTCCTCCAATGACACAAATGAACTTATTGGAAGCACAAGATTTGTTAAAAACCCTAACTGGACAAGAATAAGCCTAGGAGGACGAAAATGACATAAATGTTAATCCAATGACACAAACACACCTATAGGATGCACAAGATTGGTTAAAACCCTAATTGGAGAAGAATAAGCCTAGGGAGGAAGAAAATGACCTAAATGTTAATCCAATGACACAAACATACCTATTGGATGCACAAGATTGGTTAAAAACCCTAATTGGACAAGAATAAGCCTAGGGAGGAAGAAAATGACCTAAATGTTAATCCAATGACACAAACACACCTATTGGATGCACAAGATTGGTTAAAAACCCTAATTGGTGAAGAATAAGCCTAGGGAGGACGAAAATGAACTAAATGTTAATCCATTGACACAAACACACCTATTGGATGCACAAGATTGGTTAAAAACCCTAATTGGTGAAGAATAAGCCTAGGGAGGGCGAAAATGAACTAAATGTTTATCCAATGACATAAACACACCAATTGGATGCACAAGATTGGTTAAATACCCTAATTGGACAAGAATAAGCCTAGGGAGGACGAAAATGACCTAAATGTACATCCAATGACACAAACACACCTATTGGATGCACAAGATTGGTTAAAAACCCTAATTGGACAAGAATAAGCCTATGGAGGAAGAAAATGACCTATATGTTCCTCCAATGACACAAATGAACTTATTGGATGCACAAGATTGGTTAAAAACCCTAATTGGACAAGAATAAGCCTTGGGAGTACGAAAATGACCTTAATGTTCATCCAATGACACAAACACACTTATCGGATGCACAAGATTGGTTAAAAACCCTAATTGGAGAAGAATAAGCCTAGGGAGGACGAAAATGACTTATATGTTCCTCCAATGACACAAATGAACTTATTGGATGCACAAGATTGGTTAAAAACCCTAATTGGACAAGAATAATCCTAGGGAGGACGAAAATGACCTAAATGTTAATCCAATGAAACTAACACACCTATTGGATGCACAAGATTGGTTAAAAACCATAATTGGACAAGAATAAGCCTAGGGAGGACGAAAATGACCTAAATGTTAATCCAATGACACAAACACACCTATTGGATGCACAAGATTGGTTAAAAACCCTAATTGGAGAAGAATAAGCCTAGGGAGGACGAAAGTGACCTAAATGTTAATCCAATGACACAAACACACCTATTGGATGCACAAGATTGGTTAAAAACCCTAATTGGAGAAGAATAAACCTAGGGAGGACGAAAATGACCTAAATGTTAATCCAATGACACAAACACACCTATTGGATGCACAAGATTGGTTAAAAACCCTAATTGGAGAAGAATTAGCCTAGGGAGAACGAAAATGACATATATGTTCCTCCAATGACACAAATGAACTTATTGGATGCACAAGATTGGTTAAAAACCCTAATAGGACAAGAATAAGCCTTGGGAGTACGAAAATGACCTAAATGTTCATCCAATGACACAAACACACCTATTGGATGCACAAGATTGGTTAAAAACCATAATTGGACAAGAATAATCCTAGGGAGGACGAAAATGACCTAAATGTTAATCCAATGAAACTAACACACCTATTGGATGCACAAGATTGGTTAAAGACCCTAATTGGACCAGAATAAGCCTAGGGAGGACGAAAATGACCTAAATGTTAATCCAATGACACAAACACACCTATTGGATGCACAAGATTGGTTAAAAACCCTAATTGGAGAAGAATAAGCCTAGGGAGGACGAAAATGACCTAAATTTTCATCCAATGACACAAACACACCTATTGGATGCACAAGATTGGTTAAAAACCCTAATTGGACAAGAATAAGCCTAGGGAGGATGAAAATGGCCTAAATGTTAATCCAATGACACAAAAACACCTATTGGATGCACAAGATTGGTTAAAAACCCTAATTGGACAAGAATAAGCCTATGGAGGACGAAAATGACCTAAATGTTAACCAATGACATAAACACACCTATTGGATGCACAAGATTGGTTAAAAACCCTAATTGGAAAAGAATAAGCCTAGGGAGGACAAAAATGACCTAAATGTTCATCCAATGACACAAACACACATATTGGATACACAACATTGGTTGAAAACCCTAATTGGACAAGAATAAGCCTAGCGAGGACGAAAATGACGTATATATTCCTCCAATGACACAAATGAACTTATTGGATGCACAAGATTGGTTAAAAACCCTAATTGGACAAGAATAAGCCTTGGGAGGACGAAAGTGACCTAAATGTTAATCCAATGACACTAACACACCTATTGGATGCACAAGATTGGTTAAAAACCCTAATTGGACAAGAATAAGCCTAGGGAGGACGAAAATGACCTAAATGTTAATCCAATGAAAAAAACACACCTATTGGATGCACAAGACTGGTTAAAAACCCTAATTGGACAAGAATAAGCCTAGGGAGGACGAAAATGACCTAAATGTTAATCCAATGACACAAACACACCTATTGGATGCATAAGATTGGTTAAAAACCCTAATTGGACAAGAATAAGCCTAGGGAGGAAGAAAATGACCTAAATGTTTATCCAATGACACAAACACACATATTGGATGCACAAGATTGGTTAAAAACCCTAATTGGACAAGAATAAGCCTAGGGAGGACGAAAATGACCTAAATGTTCATCCTATGACACAAACACACCTATTGGATGCACAAGATTGGTTAAAAACCCTAATTGGACAAGAATAAGCCTAGGGAGGACGAAAATGACCTAAATGTTTATCCAATGACATAAACACACCAATTGGATGCACAAGATTGGTTAAAAACCCTAATTGGACAAGAATAAGCCTAGGGAGGACGAAAATGACCTAAATGTTCATCCAATGACACAAATACACCTATTGGATGCACAAGATTGGTTAAAAACCCTAATTGGACAAGAATAAGCCTAGGGAGGACAAAAATGACCTAAATGATAATCCAACGACATAAACACACCTATTGGATGCACAAGATTGGTTAAAAACCCTAATTGGAAAGGAATAAGCCTAGGGAGGACGAAAATGACCTAAATGTTCATCCAATGACACAAACGCACCTATTGGATGCACAAGAATAGTTAAAAACCCTAATTGGACAAGAATAAGCCTAGGGAGGACGAAAATGACCTAAATGTTTATCCAATGACAGAAATGAACTTATTGGATGCACAAGATTTGTTAAAAACCCTAATTGGACAAGAATAAGCCTAGGGAGTACGAAAATGACCTAAATGTTAATCCAATGACACAAACACACCTATTGGATGCACAAGATTGGTTAAAAACCCTAATTGGACAAGAATAAGCCTAGGGAGGAAAAAAATGACCTAAATGATAATCCAACGACATAAACACACCTATTGGATGCACAAGATTGGTTAAAAACCCTAATTGGAAAGGAATAAGCCTAGGGAGGACGAAAATGACCTAAATGTTCATCCAATGACACAAACGCACCTATTGGATGCACAAGATTGGTTAAAAACCCTAATTGGACAAGAATAAGCCTAGGGAGGACGAAAATGACCTAAATGTTCATCCAATGACACAATTGAACTTATTGGATGCACAAGATTGGTTAAAAACCCTAATGGGACAAGAATAAGCCTAGGGAGGACGAAAAAGACCTCAATGTTCATCCAACGTCACAAACACACCTATTGGAGGCACAAGATTGGTTAGAAACCCTAATTGGACAAGAATAAGCCTAGGGAGGACGAAAATGACCTAAATGTTAATCCAATGACACAAATAAACTTATTGGATGCACAAGATTGGTTAAAAACCCTAATTGGACAAGAATAAGCCTAGGGAGGACGAAAATGACCTAAATGTTCATCCAATGACACAAACACACCTATTGGATGCACAAGATTGGTTAAAAACCCTAATTGGACAAGAATAAGCCTAGGGAGGAAGAAAATGACCTAAATGTTAATCCAATGACACAAACACACCTATTGGATGCACAAGATTGGTTAAAAACCATAATTGGACAAGAATAAGCCTAGGGAGGACGAAAATGACCTAAATGTACATCCAATGACACAAACACATCTATTGGATGCACAAGATTGGTTAAAAACCCTAATTGGACAAGAATAAGCCTAGGGAGGAAGAAAATGACCTAAACGTTAATCCAATGACACAAACACACCTATTGGATGCACAAGATTGGTTAAAAACCATAATTGGACAAGAATAAGCCTAGGGAGGACGAAAATGACCTAAATGTTAATCCAATGACACAAACACACCTATTGGATGCACAAGATTGGTTAAAAACCCTAATTGGACAAGAATAAGCCTAGGGAGGAAGAAAATGACCTAAATGTTAATCCAATGACACAAACACACCTATTGGATGCACAAAATTGGTTAAAACCCTAATTGGAGAAAAATAAGCCTAGGGAGCAAGAAAATGACCTAAATGTTAATCCAATGACACAAACACACCAATTGGATGCACAAGATTGGTTAAAAACCCTAATTGAAAAGGAATAAGCCTAGGGAGGACGAAAATGACTTAAATGTTCATCCAATGACACAAACGCACCTATTGGATGCACAAGATTGGTTAAAAACCCTAATTGGACAAGAATAAGCCTAGAGAGGACGAAAATGACCTAAATGTTAATCCAATGACACAAACACACCTATTGGATGCACAAGATTGGTTAAAAACCCTAATTGGACAAGAATATGCCTAGGGAGGACGAAAATGACCTATATGTTCCTCCAATGACACAAATGAACTTATTGGAAGCACAAGATTTGTTAAAAACCCTAACTGGACAAGAATAAGCCTAGGAGGACGAAAATGACATAAATGTTAATCCAATGACACAAACACACCTATAGGATGCACAAAATTGGTTAAAACCCTAATTGGAGAAGAATAAGCCTAGGGAGGAAGAAAATGACCTAAATGTTAATCCAATGACACAAACACACCTATTGGATGCACAAGATTGGTTAAAAACCCTAATTGGACAAGAATAAGCCTAGGGAGGACGAAAATGACCAAAATGATAATCCAATGACACAAACACACCTATTGGATGCACAACATTTGTTAAAAACCCTAATTGGACAAGAATAAGCCTAGGGAGGACGAAAATGACCTAAATGTACATCCAATGACACAAATACACCTATTGGATGCACAAGATTGGTTAAAAACCTTAATTAGACAAGAATAAGCCTAGGGAGGACGAAAATGACCTAAATGTTAATCCAATGACACAAATGAACTTATTGGATGCACAAGATTCGTTAAAAACCCTAATTGGACAAGAATAAGCCTATGGAGGACGAAAATGACCTAAATGTTAATCCAATGACATAAACACACCTATTGGATGCACAAGTTGTGTTAAAAACCCTAATTGGACAAGAATATGACTAGGGAGGACGAAAATGACCTATATGTTCCTCCAATGACACAAATGAACTTATTGGAAGCACAAGATTTGTTAAAAACCCTAACTGGACAAGAATAAGCCTAGGAGGACGAAAATGACATAAATGTTAATCCAATGACACAAACACACCTATAGGATGCACAAAATTGGTTAAAACCCTAATTGGAGAAGAATAAGCCTAGGGAGGAAGAAAATGACCTAAATGTTAATCCAATGACACAAACATACCTATTGGATGCACAAGATTGGTTAAAAACCCTAATTGGACAAGAATAAGCCTAGGGAGGAAGAAAATGACCTAAATGTTTATCCATTGACACAAACACACCTATTGGATGCACAAGATTGGTTAAAAACCCTAATTGGTGAAGAATAAGCCTAGGGAGGACGAAAATGAACTAAATGTTAATCCATTGACACAAACACACCTATTGGATGCACAAGATTGGTTAAAAACCCTAATTGGACAAGAATAAGCCTAGGGAGGACGAAAATGACCTAAATGTTAATCCAATGACAAAAACACACCTATTGGATGCACAAGATTGGTTAAAAACCCTAATTGGACAAGAATAAGCCTAGGGAGGACGAAAATGACCTAAATGTTAATCCAATGACACAAACACACCTATTGGATGCACAAGATTGGTTAAAAACCCTAATTGGAGAAGAATAAGCCTAGGGTGGACGAAAATGACCTAAATGTTAATCCAATGACACAAACACACCTATTGGATGCACAAGATTGGTTAAAAACCCTAATTGGACAAGAATAAGCCTAGGGAGGACGAAAATGACCTAAATGTTAATCCAATGAAAAAAACACACCTATTGGATGCACAAGATTGGGCAAAAACCCTAATTGGACAAGAATAAGCCTAGGGAGGACGAAAATGACCTAAATGATAATCCAATGACACAAACACACCTATTGGATGCACAACATTTGTTAAAAACCCTAATTGGAAAAGAATAAGCCTAGGGAGGACGAAAATGACCTAAATGTATATCCAATGACACAAACACACCTATTGGATGCACAAGATTGGTTAAAAACCCTAATTGGACAAGAATATGCCTAGGGAGGACGAAAATGACCTATATGTTCCTCCAATGACACAAATGAACTTATTGGAAGCACAAGATTTGTTAAAAACCCTAACTGGACAAGAATAAGCCTAGGAGGACGAAAATGACATAAATGTTAATCCAATGACACAAACACACCTATAGGATGCACAAAATTGGTTAAAACCCTAATTGGAGAAGAATAAGCCTAGGGAGGAAGAAAATGACCTAAATGTTAATCCAATGACACAAATGAACTTATTGGATGCACAAGATTCGTTAAAAACCCTAATTGGACAAGAATAAGCCTATGGAGGACGAAAATGACCTAAATGTTAATCCAATGACATAAACACACCTATTGGATGCACAAGATTGGTTAAAAACCCTAATTGGACAAGAATAAGCCTAGGGAGGACGAAAATGACCTAAATGTTAATCCAATGACACAAACACACCTATTGGATGCACAAGATTGGTTAAAAACCCTAATTGGAGAAGAATAAGCCTAGGGAGGACGAAAATGACCTAAATGTTAATCCAATGACACAAACACACCTATTGGATGCACAAGATTCGTTAAAAACCCTAATTGGAGAAGAATAAGCCTAGGGAGGACGAAAATGACCTAAATGTTAATCCAATGACACAAACACACCTATTGGATGCACAAGATTGGTTAAAAACCCTAATTGGAGAAGAATTAGCCTAGGGAGAACGAAAATGACATATATGTTCCTCCAATGACACAAATGAACTTATTGGATGCACAAGATTGGTTAAAAACCCTAATAGGACAAGAATAAGCCTTGGGAGTACGAAAATGACCTAAATGTTCATCCAATGACACAAACACACCTATTGGATGCACAAGATTGGTTAAAAACCATAATTGGACAAGAATAATCCTAGGGAGGACGAAAATGACCTAAATGTTAATCCAATGAAACTAACACACCTATTTGATGCACAAGATTGGTTAAAGACCCTAATTGGACCAGAATAAGCCTAGGGAGGACGAAAATGACCTAAATGTTAATCCAATGACACAAACACACCTATTGGATGCACAAGATTGGTTAAAAACCCTAATTGGAGAAGAATAAGCCTAGGGAGGACGAAAATGACCTAAATTTTCATCCAATGACACAAACACACCTATTCGATGCACAAGATTGGTTAAAAACCCTAATTGGACAAGAATAAGCCTAGGGAGGATGAAAATGGCCTAAATGTTAATCCAATGACACAAACACACCTATTGGATGCACAAGATTGGTTAAAAACCCTAATTGGACAAGAATAAGCCTATGGAGGACGAAAATGACCTAAATGTTAACCAATGACATAAACACACCTATTGGATGCACAAGATTGGTTAAAAACCCTAATTGGAAAAGAATAAGCCTAGGGAGGACAAAAATGACCTAAATGTTCATCCAATGACACAAACACACATATTGGATACACAACATTGGTTGAAAACCCTAATTGGACAAGAATAAGCCTAGCGAGGACGAAAATGACGTATATATTCCTCCAATGACACAAATGAACTTATTGGATGCACAAGATTGGTTAAAAACCCTAATTGGACAAGAATAAGCCTTGGGAGGACGAAAGTGACCTAAATGTTAATCCAATGACACTAACACACCTATTGGATGCACAAGATTGGTTAAAAACCCTAATTGGACAAGAATAAGCCTAGGGAGGACGAAAATGACCTAAATGTTAATCCAATGAAAAAAACACACCTATTGGATGCACAAGACTGGTTAAAAACCCTAATTGGACAAGAATAAGCCTTGGGAGGACGAAAATGACCTAAATGTTAATCCAATGACACAAACACACCTATTGGATGCATAAGATTGGTTAAAAACCCTAATTGGACAAGAATAAGCCTAGGGAGGAAGAAAATGACCTAAATGTTTATCCAATGACACAAACACACATATTTGATGCACAAGATTGGTTAAAAACCCTAATTGGACAAGAATAAGCCTAGGGAGGACGAAAATGACCTAAATGTTCATCCTATGACACAAACGCACCTATTGGATGCACAAGATTGGTTAAAAACCCTAATTGGACAAGAATAAGCCTAGGGAGGACGAAAATGACCTAAATGTTTATCCAATGACACAAATACACCAATTGGATGCACAAGATTGGTTAAAAACCCTAATTGGACAAGAATATGCCTAGGGAGGACGAAAATGACCTAAATGTTCATCCAATGACACAAATACACCTATTGGATGCACAAGATTGGTTAAAAACCCTAATTGGACAAGAATAAGCCTAGGGAGGAAAAAAATGACCTAAATGATAATCCAACGACATAAACACACCTATTGGATGCACAAGATTGGTTAAAAACCCTAATTGGAAAGGAATAAGCCTAGGGAGGACGAAAATGACCTAAATGTTCATCCAATGACACAAACGCACCTATTGGATGCACAAGATTGGTTAAAAACCCTAATTGGACAAGAATAAGCCTAGGGAGGACGAAAATGACCTAAATGTTAATCCAATGACACAAACACACCTATTGGATGCACAAGATTGGTTAAAAACCGTAATTGGACAAGAATAAGCCTAGGGAGGACGAAAATGACCTAATTGATCATCCAATGACACAAACACACCTATTGGATGCACAAGATTGGTTAAAAACCCTAATTGGACAAGAATATGCCTAGGGAGGACGAAAATGACCTAAATATTAATTCAATGAAACAAACAAACTTATTGGATTCACAAGATTGGTTAAAAACCCTAATTGGACAAGAATATGCCTAGGGAGGACGAAAATGACCTAATTGATCATCCAATGACACAAACACACCTATTGGATGCACAAGATTGGTTAAAAACCCTAATTGGACAAGAATATACCAAGGGAGGACGAAAATGACCTAATTGATCATCCAATGACACAAACACACCTATTGGATGCACAAGATTGGTTAAAAACCCTAATTGGACAAGAATAAGCCTAGGGAGGACGAAAATGACCTAATTGATCATCCAATGACACAAACACACCTATTGGAT
Organism: Cicer pinnatifidum; assembly: GCA_037974775.1. Classification (NCBI taxonomy): domain Eukaryota; kingdom Viridiplantae; phylum Streptophyta; class Magnoliopsida; order Fabales; family Fabaceae; genus Cicer; species Cicer pinnatifidum. The sequence continues at coordinate 36,374,083 of JBBPBR010000008.1, forward strand.
GCACAAGATTGGTTAAAAACCCTAATTGGACAAGAATAAGCCTAGGGAGGACGAAAATGACCTAATTGATCATCCAATGACACAAACACATCTATTGGAAGCACAAGATTGGTTAGAAACCCTAGTTGGACAAGAATATGCCTAGGGAGGACGAAAATGACCTAATTGATCATCCAATGACACAAATGAACTTATTGGATGCACAAGATTGCTTAAAAACCCTAATTGGACAAAAATAAGCATAGAAAGGACGAAAATGACCTAATTGATCATCCAATGACACAAACACACCTATTGGATGCACAAGATTGGTTAAAAACCCTAATTGGACAAGAATAAGCCTAGGGAGGACGAAAATGACCTAATTGATCATCCAATGACACAAACACACCTATTGGATGCACAAGATTGGTTAAAAACCCTAATTGGACAAGAATAAGCCTAGGGAGGACGAAAATGACCTAATTGATCATCCAATGACACAAACACACCTATTGGATGCACAAGATTGGTTAAAAACCCTAATTGGACAAGAAGATGCCTAGGGAGGACAAAAATGACCTAATTGATCATCGAATGACACAAACACACCTATTGGATGCAAAAGTTTGGTTAAAAACCCTAATTGGACAAGAATAAGCCAAGGGAGAACGAATATGACCTAAATGTTAATCCAATAACACAAATGAACTTATTGGATGCACAAGATTGGTTAAAAACCCTAATTCGACAAGAATAAGCCTAGGGAGGACGAAAATGACCTAATTGATCATCCAATGACACAAACACACCTATTGGATGCACAAGATTGGTTAAAAACCCTAATTGGACAAGAATAAGCCTAGGGAGGACGAAAATGACCTAATTGATCATCCAATGACACAAACACACCTATTGGATGCACAAGATTGGTTAAAAACCCTAATTGGACAAGAATAAGCCTAGGGAGGAAGCAAATGACCTAATTGATCATCCAATGACACAAACACACCTATTGGATGCACAAGATTGGTTAAAAACCCTAGTTGGACAAGAATATGCCTAGGGAGGACGAAAATGACCTAATTGATCATCCAATGACACAAATGAACTTATTGGATGCACAAGATTGGTTAAAAACCCTAATTGGACAAGAATAAGCCTAGGGAGGACGAAAATGACCTAATTGATCATCCAATGACACAAACACACCTATTGGATGCACAAGATTGGTTAAAAACCCTAATTGGGCAAGTATAAGCCTAGGGAGGACGAAAATGACCTAATTGATCATCCAATGACACAAACACACCTACTGGATGCACAAGATTGGTTAAAAACCCTAATTGGACAAGAATAAGCCTAGGCAGGACGAAAATGACCTAATTGATCATCCAATGACACAAACACACCTATTGGATGCACAAGATTGGTTAAAAACCCTAATTGGACAAGAATAAGCCTAGGGAGGACGAAAATGACCTAATTGATCATCCAATGACACAAACACACCTATTGGATGCACAAGATTGGTTAAAAACCCTAATTGGAAAAGAATAAGCCTAGGGAGGACGAAAACGACCTAAATGTTAATCCAATGACACAAACACACCTATTGGATGCACAAGATTGGTTAAAAACCCTAATTGGACAAGAATAAGCCTAGGGAGGACGAAAATGACCTAAATATTAATCCAATGAAAAAAACACACCTATTGGATGCACAAGATTGGTTAAAAACCCTAATTGGACAAGAATAAGCCTAGGGAGGACGAAAATGACCTAAATGATAATCCAATGACACAAACACACCTATTGGATGCACAAAATTGGTTAAAACCCTAATTGGAGAAGAATAAGCCTAGGGAGGAAGAAAATGACCTAAATGTTAATCCAATGACACAAACATACCTATTGGATGCACAAGATTGGTTAAAAACCCTAATTGGACAAGAATAAGCCTAGGGAGGAAGAAAATGACCTAAATGTTTATCCATTGACACAAACACACCTATTGGATGCACAAGATTGGTTAAAAACCCTAATTGGTGAAGAATAAGCCTAGGGAGGACGAAAATGAACTAAATGTTAATCCATTGACACAAACACACCTATTGGATGCACAAGATTGGTTAAAAACCCTAATTGGACAAGAATAAGCCTAGGGAGGACGAAAATGACCTAAATGTTAATCCAATGAAAAAAACACACCTATTGGATGCACAAGATTGGATAAAAACCCTAATTGGACAAGAATAAGCCTAGGGAGGACGAAAATGACCTAAATGATAATCCAATGACACAAACACACCTATTGGATGCACAACATTTGTTAAAAACCCTAATTGGACAAGAATAAGCCTAGGGAGGACGAAAATGACCTAAATGTACATCCAATGACACAAATACACCTATTGGATGCACAAGATTGGTTAAAAACCTTAATTAGACAAGAATAAGCCTAGGGAGGACGAAAATGACCTAAATGTTAATCCAATGACACAAATGAACTTATTGGATGCACAAGATTCGTTAAAAACCCTAATTCGACAAGAATAAGCCTATGGAGGACGAAAATGACCTAAATGTTAATCCAATGACATAAACACACCTATTGGATGCACAAGATTGGTTAAAAACCCTAATTGGACAAGAATATGCCTAGGGAGGACGAAAATGACCTATATGTTCCTCCAATGACACAAATGAACTTATTGGAAGCACAAGATTTGTTAAAAACCCTAACTGGACAAGAATAAGCCTAGGAGGACGAAAATGACATAAATGTTAATCCAATGACACAAACACACCTATAGGATGCACAAAATTGGTTAAAACCCTAATTGGAGAAGAATAAGCCTAGGGAGGAAGAAAATGACCTAAATGTTAATCCAATGACACAAACATACCTATTGGATGCACAAGATTGGTTAAAAACCCTAATTGGACAAGAATAAGCCTAGGGAGGAAGAAAATGACCTAAATGTTTATCCATTGACACAAACACACCTATTGGATGCACAAGATTGGTTAAAAACCCTAATTGGAAAGGAATAAGCCTAGGGAGGACGAAAATGACCTAAATGTTCATCCAATGACACAAACGCACCTATTGGATGCACAAGATTGGTTAAAAACCCTAATTGGACAAGAATAAGCCTAGGGAGGACGAAAATGACCTAAATGTTTATCCAATGACAGAAATGAACTTATTGGATGCACAAGATTTGTTAAAAACCCTAATTGGACAAGAATAAGCCTAGGGAGTACGAAAATGACCTAAATGTTAATCCAATGACACAAACACACCTATTGGATGCACAAGATTGGTTAAAAACCCTAATTGGACAAGAATAAGCCTAGGGAGGACGAAAATGACCTAAATGTTAATCCAATGAAAAAAACACACCTATTGGATGCACAAGATTGGGCAAAAACCCTAATTGGACAAGAATAAGCCTAGGGAGGACGAAAATGACCTAAATGATAATCCAATGACACAAACACACCTATTGGATGCACAACATTTGTTAAAAACCCTAATTGGAAAAGAATAAGCCTAGGGAGGACGAAAATGACCTAAATGTACATCCAATGACACAAACACACCTATTGGATGCACAAGATTGGTTAAAAACCCTAATTGGACAAGAATATGTCTAGGGAGGACGAAAATGACCTATATGTTCCTCCAATGACAAAAATGAACTTATTGGAAGCACAAGATTTGTTAAAAACCATAACTGGACAAGAATAAGCCTAGGAGGACTAAAATGACCTAAATGTTAATCCAATGACACAAACACACCTATTGGATGCACAAAATTGGTTAAAACCCTAATTGGAGAAGAATAAGCCTAGGGAGGAAGAAAATGACCTAAATGTTAATCCAATGACACAAACACACCTATTGGATGCACAAGATTGGTTAAAAACCCTAATTGGACAAGAATAAGCCTAGGGAGGAAGAAAATGACCTAAATGTTAATCCAATGACACAAACACACCTATTGGATGCACAAAATTGGTTAAAACCCTAATTGGAGAAAAATAAGCCTAGGGAGCAAGAAAATGACCTAAATGTTAATCCAATGACACAAACACACCAATTGGATGCACAAGATTGGTTAAAAACCCTAATTGAAAAGGAATAAGCCTAGGGAGGACGAAAATGACTTAAATGTTCATCCAATGACACAAACGCACCTATTGGATGCACAAGATTGGTTAAAAACCCTAATTGGACAAGAATAAGCCTAGAGAGGACGAAAATGACCTAAATGTTAATCCAATGACACAAACACACCTATTGGATGCACAAGATTGGTTAAAAACCCTAATTGGACAAGAATATGCCTAGGGAGGACGAAAATGACCTATATGTTCCTCCAATGACACAAATGAACTTATTGGAAGCACAAGATTTGTTAAAAACCCTAACTGGACAAGAATAAGCCTAGGAGGACGAAAATGACATAAATGTTAATCCAATGACACAAACACACCTATAGGATGCACAAAATTGGTTAAAACCCTAATTGGAGAAGAATAAGCCTAGGGAGGAAGAAAATGACCTAAATGTTAATCCAATGACACAAACACACCTATTGGATGCATAAGATTGGTTAAATACCCTAATTGGACAAGAATAAGCCTAGGGAGGACGAAAATGACCTAAATGATAATCCAATGAAACTAACACACCTATTGGATGCACAAGATTGGTTAAAGACCCTAATTGGACCAGAATAAGCCTAGGGAGGACGAAAATGACCTAAATGTTAATCCAATGACACAAACACACCTATTGGATGCACAAGATTGGTTAAAAACCCTAATTGGAGAAGAATAAGCCTAGGGAGGACGAAAATGACCTAAATTTTCATCCAATGACACAAACACACCTATTGGATGCACAAGATTGGTTAAAAACCCTAATTGGACAAGAATAAGCCTAGGGAGGATGAAAATGGCCTAAATGTTAATCCAATGACACAAAAACACCTATTGGATGCACAAGATTGGTTAAAAACCCTAATTGGACAAGAATAAGCCTATGGAGGACGAAAATGACCTAAATGTTAACCAATGACATAAACACACCTATTGGATGCACAAGATTGGTTAAAAACCCTAATTGGAAAAGAATAAGCCTAGGGAGGACAAAAATGACCTAAATGTTCATCCAATGACACAAACACACATATTGGATACACAACATTGGTTGAAAACCCTAATTGGACAAGAATAAGCCTAGCGAGGACGAAAATGACGTATATATTCCTCCAATGACACAAATGAACTTATTGGATGCACAAGATTGGTTAAAAACCCTAATTGGACAAGAATAAGCCTTGGGAGGACGAAAATGACATAAATGTTAATCCAATGACACAAACACACCTATAGGATGCACAAAATTGGTTAAAACCCTAATTGGAGAAGAATAAGCCTAGGGAGGAAGAAAATGACCTAAATGTTAATCCAATGACACAAACACACCTATTGGATGCATAAGATTGGTTAAATACCCTAATTGGACAAGAATAAGCCTAGGGAGGACGAAAATGACCTAAATGATAATCCAATGACACAAACACACCTATTGGATGCACAACATTTGTTAAAAACCCTAATTGGACAAGAATAAGCCTAGGGAGGACGAAAATGACCTAAATGTACATCCAATGACACAAACACACCTATTGGATGCACAACATTTGTTAAAAACCCTAATTGGACAAGAATAAGCCTAGGGAGGACGAAAATGACCTAAATGTACATCCAATGACACAAATACACCTATTGGATGCACAAGATTGGTTAAAAACCTTAATTAGATAAGAATAAGCCTAGGGAGGACGAAAATTACCTAAATGTTAATCCAATGACACAAATGAACTAATTGGATGCACAAGATTCGTTAAAAACCCTAATTGGACAAGAATAAGCCTATGGAGGACGAAAATGACCTAAATGTTAATCCAATGACACAAACACACCTATAGGATGCACAAAATTGGTTAAAACCATAATTGGAGAAGAATAAGCCTAGGGAGGAAGAAAATGACCTAAATGTTAATCCAATGACACAAACACACCTATTGGATGCACAAGATTGGTTAAAAACCCTAATTGGACAAGAATAAGTCTAGGGAGGAAGAAAATGACCTAAATGTTTATCCATTGACACAAACACACCTATTGGATGCACAAGATTGGTTAAAAACCCTAATTGGTGAAGAATAAGCCTAGGGAGGACGAAAATGAACTAAATGTTAATCCATTGACACAAACACACCTATTGGATGCACAAGATTGGTTAAAAACCCTAATTGGACAAGAATAAGCCTAGGGAGGACGAAAATGACCTAAATGTACATCCAATGACACAAACACACCTATTGGATGCACAAGATTGGTTAAAAACCCTAATTGGACAAGAATAAGCCTATGGAGGAAGAAAATGACCTATATGTTCCTCCAATGACACAAATGAACTTATTGGATGCACAAGATTGGTTAAAAACCCTAATTGGACAAGAATAAGCCTTGGGAGTACGAAAATGACCTAAATGTTCATCCAATGACACAAACACACTTATCGGATGCACAAGATTGGTTAAAAACCCTAATTGGAGAAGAATAAGCCTAGGGAGCACGAAAATGACTTATATGTTCCTCCAATGACACAAATGAACTTATTGGATGCACAAGATTGGTTAAAAACCCTAATTGGACAAGAATAATCCTAGGGAGGACGAAAATGACCTAAATGTTAATCCAATGAAACTAACACACCTATTGGATGCACAAGATTGGTTAAAAACCCTAATTGGACAAGAATAAGCCTAGGGAGGACGAAAATGACCTAAATGTTAATCCAATGACACAAACACACCTATTGGATGCATAAGATTGGTTAAAAACCCTTATTGGAGAAGAATAAGCCTAGGGAGGACGAAAATGACCTAAATGTTAATCCAATGACACAAACACACCTATTGGATGCACAAGATTGGTTAAAAACCCTAATTGGAGAAGAATAAGCCTAGGGAGGACGAAAATGACGTAAATGTTAATCCAATGACACAAACACACCTATTGGATGCACAAGATTGGTTAAAAACCCTAATTGGAGAAGAATAAGCCTAGGGAGGACGAAAATGACCTAAATGTTAATCCAATGACACAAACACACCTATTGGATGCACAAGATTGGTTAAAAACCCTAATTGGAGAAGAATAAGCCTAGGGAGGACGAAAATGACCTAAATGTTAATCCAATGACACAAACACAACTATTGGATGCACAAGATTGGTTAAAAACCCTAATTGGAGAAGAATAAGCCTAGGGAGTACGAAAATGACCTAAATGTTAATCCAATGACACAAACACACCTATTGGATGCACAAGATTGGTTAAAAACCCTAATTGGAGAAGAATAAGCCTAGGGAGGACGAAAATGACCTAAATGTTAATCCAATGACACAAACACACCTATTGGATGCACAAGATTGGTTAAAAACCCTAATTGGAGAAGAATTAGCCTAGGGAGAACGAAAATGACATATATGTTCCTCCAATGACACAAATGAACTTATTGGATGCACAAGATTGGTTAAAAACCCTAATAGGACAAGAATAAGCCTTGGGAGTACGAAAATGACCTAAATGTTCATCCAATGACACAAACACACCTATTGGATGCACAAGATTGGTTAAAAACCATAATTGGACAAGAATAATCCTAGGGAGGACGAAAATGACCTAAATGTTAATCCAATGAAACTAACACACCTATTTGATGCACAAGATTGGTTAAAGACCCTAATTGGACCAGAATAAGCCTAGGGAGGACGAAAATGACCTAAATGTTAATCCAATGACACAAACACACCTATTGGATGCACAAGATTGGTTAAAAACCCTAATTGGAGAAGAATAAGCCTAGGGAGGACGAAAATGACCTAAATTTTCATCCAATGACACAAACACACCTATTCGATGCACAAGATTGGTTAAAAACCCTAATTGGACAAGAATAAGCCTAGGGAGGATGAAAATGGCCTAAATGTTAATCCAATGACACAAACACACCTATTGGATGCACAAGATTGGTTAAAAACCCTAATTGGACAAGAATAAGCCTATGGAGGACGAAAATGACCTAAATGTTAACCAATGACATAAACACACCTATTGGATGCACAAGATTGGTTAAAAACCCTAATTGGAAAAGAATAAGCCTAGGGAGGACAAAAATGACCTAAATGTTCATCCAATGACACAAACACACATATTGGATACACAACATTGGTTGAAAACCCTAATTGGACAAGAATAAGCCTAGCGAGGACGAAAATGACGTATATATTCCTCCAATGACACAAATGAACTTATTGGATGCACAAGATTGGTTAAAAACCCTAATTGGACAAGAATAAGCCTTGGGAGGACGAAAGTGACCTAAATGTTAATCCAATGACACTAACACACCTATTGGATGCACAAGATTGGTTAAAAACCCTAATTGGACAAGAATAAGCCTAGGGAGGACGAAAATGACCTAAATGTTAATCCAATGAAAAAAACACACCTATTGGATGCACAAGACTGGTTAAAAACCCTAATTGGACAAGAATAAGCCTTGGGAGGACGAAAATGACCTAAATGTTAATCCAATGACACAAACACACCTATTGGATGCATAAGATTGGTTAAAAACCCTAATTGGACAAGAATAAGCCTAGGGAGGAAGAAAATGACCTAAATGTTTATCCAATGACACAAACACACATATTTGATGCACAAGATTGGTTAAAAACCCTAATTGGACAAGAATAAGCCTAGGGAGGACGAAAATGACCTAAATGTTCATCCTATGACACAAACGCACCTATTGGATGCACAAGATTGGTTAAAAACCCTAATTGGACAAGAATAAGCCTAGGGAGGACGAAAATGACCTAAATGTTTATCCAATGACACAAATACACCAATTGGATGCACAAGATTGGTTAAAAACCCTAATTGGACAAGAATATGCCTAGGGAGGACGAAAATGACCTAAATGTTCATCCAATGACACAAATACACCTATTGGATGCACAAGATTGGTTAAAAACCCTAATTGGACAAGAATAAGCCTAGGGAGGAAAAAAATGACCTAAATGATAATCCAACGACATAAACACACCTATTGGATGCACAAGATTGGTTAAAAACCCTAATTGGAAAGGAATAAGCCTAGGGAGGACGAAAATGACCTAAATGTTCATCCAATGACACAAACGCACCTATTGGATGCACAAGATTGGTTAAAAACCCTAATTGGACAAGAATAAGCCTAGGGAGGACGAAAATGACCTAAATGTTAATCCAATGACACAAACACACCTATTGGATGCACAAGATTGGTTAAAAACCCTAATTGGACAAGAATAAGCCTAGGGAGGACGAAAATGACATAAATGTTCATCCAATGACACAAATGAACTTTTTGGACGCACAAGATTGCTTAAAAACCCTAATTGGACAAGAATAAGGCTAGGGTGGACGAAAATGACCTAAATGTTCATCCAATGACACAAATGAATTTATTGGATGCACAAGATTGGTTAAAAACCCTAATTGGACAAGAATAAGCCTAGGGAGGACGAAAATGACTTAAAATCTTAATCCAATGACACAAATGAACTTATTGGATGCACAAGATTGCTTAAAACCCTAATTGGACAAGAATAAGACTAGGGAGGACGAAAATGACCTAAATGTTCATCCAATGACACAAACACACCTATTGGATGCACAAGATTGTTTAGAAACCCTAATTGAACAAGAATAAGCCTAGGGAGGACGAAAATGACCTAAATGTTCATCCAATGAAACAAATGAACTTATTGGATTCACAATATTGGTTCGAAACCGTAATTGGACAAGAATAAGCCTAGGGAGGACGAAAATGACCTAAATGTTCATCCAATGACACAAACACACCTATTGGATGCACAAGATTGGTTAAAAACCCTAATTGGACAAGAATAAGCCTAGGGTGGACAAAAATGACCTAAATGTTTATCCAATGACACAAATGAACTTATTGGATGCACAAGATTGCTTAAAAACCCTAATTGGACAAGAATAAGCCTAGGGAGGACGAAAATGACCTAAATGTTCATCCAATGACACAAACGCACCTATTGGATGCACAAGATTGGTTAAAAACCCTAATTGGACAAGAATAAGCCTAGGGAGGACGAAAATGACCTAAATGTTTATCCAATGACACAAATGAAGTTATTGGATGCACAAGATTTGTTAAAAACCCTAATTTGACAAGAATAAGCCTAGGGAGGACGAAAGTGACCTAAATGTTAATCCAATGACACAAACACACCTATTGGATGCACAAGATTGGTTAAAAACCCTAATTGGACAAGAATAAGCCTAGGGAGGATGAAAATGACCTAAATGTTAATCCAATGAAAAAAACACACCTATTGGATGCACAAGATTGGTTAAAAACCCTAATTGGACAAGAATAAGCCTAGGGAGGACGAAATTGACCTAAATGATAATCCAATGACACAAACACACCTATTGGATGCACAACATTTGTTAAAAACCCTAATTGGACAAGAATAAGCCTAGGGAGGACGAAAATGACCTAAATGTACATCCAATGACACAAATACACCTATTGGATGCACAAGATTGGTTAAAAACCTTAATTAGACAAGAATAAGCCTAGGGAGGACGAAAATGACCTAAATGTTAATCAAATGACACAAATGAACTTATTGGATGCACAAGATTCGTTAAAAACCCTAATTGGACAAGAATAAGCCTATGGAGGACGAAAATGACCTAAATGTTAATCCAATGACATAAACACACCTATTGGATGCACAAGATTGGTTAAAAACCCTAATTGGACAAGAATATGCCTAGGGAGGACGAAAATGACCTATATGTTCCTCCAATGACACAAATGAACTTATTGGAAGCACAAGATTTGTTAAAAACCCTAACTGGACAAGAATAAGCCTAGGAGGACGAAAATGACATAAATGTTAATCCAATGACACAAACACACCTATAGGATGCACAAAATTGGTTAAAACCCTAATTGGAGAAGAATAAGCCTAGGGAGGAAGAAAATGACCTAAATGTTAATCCAATGACACAAACACACCTATTGGATGCAAAAGATTGGTTAAAAACCCTAATTGGACAAGAATAAGCCTAGGGAGGACGAAAATGACCTAAATGATAACCCAATGACACAAACACACCTATTGGATGCACAACATTTGTTAAAAACCCTAATTGGACAAGAATAAGCATAGGGAGGACGAAAATGACCTAAATGTACATCCAATGACACAAATACACCTATTGGATGCACAAGATTGGTTAAAAACCTTAATTAGACAAGAATAAGCTTAGGGAGGACGAAAATGACCTAAATGTTAATCCAATGACACAAATGAACATATTGGATGCACAAGATTCGTTAAAAACCCTAATTGGACAAGAATAAGCCTATGGAGGACGAAAATGACCTAAATGTTAATCCAATGACATAAACACACCTATTGGATGCACAAGATTGGTTAAAAACCCTAATTGGACAAGAATATGCCTAGGGAGGACGAAAATGACCTATATGTTCCTCCAATGACACAAATGAACTTATTGGAAGCACAAGATTTGTTAAAAACCCTAACTGGACAAGAATAAGCCTAGGAGGACGAAAATGACATAAATGTTAATCCAATGACACAAACACACCTATAGGATGCACAAAATTGGTTAAAACCCTAATTGGAGAAGAATAAGCCTAGGGAGGAAGAAAATGACCTAAATGTTAATCCAATGACAGAAACATACCTATTGGATGCACAAGATTGGTTAAAAACCCTAATTGGACAAGAATAAGCCTAGGGAGGAAGAAAATGACCTAAATGTTTATCCATTGACACAAACACACCTATTGGATGCACAAGATTGGTTAAAAACCCTAATTGGTGAAGAATAAGCCTAGGGAGGACGAAAATGAACTAAATGTTAATCCATTGACACAAACACACCTATTGGATGCACAAGATTGGTTAAAAACCCTAATTGGACAAGAATAAGCCTAGGGAGGACGAAAATGACCTAAATGTTAATCCAATGAAAAAAACACACCTATTGGATGCACAAGATTGGATAAAAACCCTAATTGGACAAGAATAAGCCTAGGGAGGACGAAAATGACCTAAATGATAATCCAATGACACAAACACACCTATTGGATGCACAACATTTGTTAAAAACCCTAATTGGACAAGAATAAGCCTAGGGAGGACGAAAATGACCTAAATGTACATCCAATGACACAAATACACCTATTGGATGCACAAGATTGGTTAAAAACCTTAATTAGACAAGAATAAGCCTAGGGAGGACGAAAATGACCTAAATGTTAATCCAATGACACAAATGAACTTATTGGATGCACAAGATTCGTTAAAAACCCTAATTCGACAAGAATAAGCCTATGGAGGACGAAAATGACCTAAATGTTAATCCAATGACATAAACACACCTATTGGATGCACAAGATTGGTTAAAAACCCTAATTGGACAAGAATATGCCTAGGGAGGACGAAAATGACCTATATGTTCCTCCAATGACACAAATGAACTTATTGGAAGCACAAGATTTGTTAAAAACCCTAACTGGACAAGAATAAGCCTAGGAGGACGAAAATGACATAAATGTTAATCCAATGACACAAACACACCTATAGGATGCACAAAATTGGTTAAAACCCTAATTGGAGAAGAATAAGCCTAGGGAGGAAGAAAATGACCTAAATGTTAATCCAATGACACAAACATACCTATTGGATGCACAAGATTGGTTAAAAACCCTAATTGGACAAGAATAAGCCTAGGGAGGAAGAAAATGACCTAAATGTTTATCCATTGACACAAACACACCTATTGGATGCACAAGATTGGTTAAAAACCCTAATTGGAAAGGAATAAGCCTAGGGAGGACGAAAATGACCTAAATGTTCATCCAATGACACAAACGCACCTATTGGATGCACAAGATTGGTTAAAAACCCTAATTGGACAAGAATAAGCCTAGGGAGGACGAAAATGACCTAAATGTTTATCCAATGACAGAAATGAACTTATTGGATGCACAAGATTTGTTAAAAACCCTAATTGGACAAGAATAAGCCTAGGGAGTACGAAAATGACCTAAATGTTAATCCAATGACACAAACACACCTATTGGATGCACAAGATTGGTTAAAAACCCTAATTGGACAAGAATAAGCCTAGGGAGGACGAAAATGACCTAAATGTTAATCCAATGAAAAAAACACACCTATTGGATGCACAAGATTGGGCAAAAACCCTAATTGGACAAGAATAAGCCTAGGGAGGACGAAAATGACCTAAATGATAATCCAATGACACAAACACACCTATTGGATGCACAACATTTGTTAAAAACCCTAATTGGAAAAGAATAAGCCTAGGGAGGACGAAAATGACCTAAATGTACATCCAATGACACAAACACACCTATTGGATGCACAAGATTGGTTAAAAACCCTAATTGGACAAGAATATGTCTAGGGAGGACGAAAATGACCTATATGTTCCTCCAATGACAAAAATGAACTTATTGGAAGCACAAGATTTGTTAAAAACCATAACTGGACAAGAATAAGCCTAGGAGGACTAAAATGACCTAAATGTTAATCCAATGACACAAACACACCTATTGGATGCACAAAATTGGTTAAAACCCTAATTGGAGAAGAATAAGCCTAGGGAGGAAGAAAATGACCTAAATGTTAATCCAATGACACAAACACACCTATTGGATGCACAAGATTGGTTAAAAACCCTAATTGGACAAGAATAAGCCTAGGGAGGAAGAAAATGACCTAAATGTTAATCCAATGACACAAACACACCTATTGGATGCACAAAATTGGTTAAAACCCTAATTGGAGAAAAATAAGCCTAGGGAGCAAGAAAATGACCTAAATGTTAATCCAATGACACAAACACACCAATTGGATGCACAAGATTGGTTAAAAACCCTAATTGAAAAGGAATAAGCCTAGGGAGGACGAAAATGACTTAAATGTTCATCCAATGACACAAACGCACCTATTGGATGCACAAGATTGGTTAAAAACCCTAATTGGACAAGAATAAGCCTAGAGAGGACGAAAATGACCTAAATGTTAATCCAATGACACAAACACACCTATTGGATGCACAAGATTGGTTAAAAACCCTAATTGGACAAGAATATGCCTAGGGAGGACGAAAATGACCTATATGTTCCTCCAATGACACAAATGAACTTATTGGAAGCACAAGATTTGTTAAAAACCCTAACTGGACAAGAATAAGCCTAGGAGGACGAAAATGACATAAATGTTAATCCAATGACACAAACACACCTATAGGATGCACAAAATTGGTTAAAACCCTAATTGGAGAAGAATAAGCCTAGGGAGGAAGAAAATGACCTAAATGTTAATCCAATGACACAAACATACCTATTGGATGCACAAGATTGGTTAAAAACCCTAATTGGACAAGAATAAGCCTAGGGAGGAAGAAAATGACCTAAATGTTTATCCATTGACACAAACACACCTATTGGATGCACAAGATTGGTTAAAAACCCTAATTGGTGAAGAATAAGCCTAGGGAGGACGAAAATGAACTAAATGTTAATCCATTGACACAAACACACCTATTGGATGCACAAGATTGGTTAAAAACCCTAATTGGACAAGAATAAGCCTAGGGAGGACGAAAATGACCTAAATGTTAATCCAATGAAAAAAACACACCTATTGGATGCACAAGATTGGATAAAAACCCTAATTGGACAAGAATAAGCCTAGGGAGGACGAAAATGACCTAAATGATAATCCAATGACACAAACACACCTATTGGATGCACAACATTTGTTAAAAACCCTAATTGGACAAGAATAAGCCTAGGGAGGACGAAAATGACCTAAATGTACATCCAATGACACAAATACACCTATTGGATGCACAAGATTGGTTAAAAACCTTAATTAGACAAGAATAAGCCTAGGGAGGACGAAAATGACCTAAATGTTAATCCAATGACACAAATGAACTTATTGGATGCACAAGATTCGTTAAAAACCCTAATTGGACAAGAATAAGCCTATGGAGGACGAAAATGACCTAAATGTTAATCCAATGACATAACCACACCTATTGGATGCACAAGATTGGTTAAAAACCTTAATTGGACAAGAATATGCCTAGGGAGGACGAAAATGACCTATATGTTCCTCCAATGACACAAATGAACTTATTGGAAGCACAAGATTTGTTAAAAACCCTAACTGGACAAGAATAAGCCTAGGAGGACGAAAATGACATAAATGTTAATCCAATGACACAAACACACGTATAGGATGCACAAAATTGGTTAAAACCCTAATTGGAGAAGAATAAGCCTAGGGAGGAAGAAAATGACCTAAATGTTAATCCAATGACACAAACACACCTATTGGATGCACAAGATTGGTTAAAAACCCTAATTGGAAAAGAATAAGCCTAGGGAGGACAAAAATGACCTAAATGTCCATCCAATGACACAAACACACCTATTGGATACACAACATTGGTTGAAAACCCTAATTGGACAAGAATAAGCCTAGCGAGGACGAAAATGACGTATATGTTCCTCCAATGACACAAATGAACTTATTGGATACACAAGATTGGTTAAAAACCCTAATTGGACAAGAATAAGCCTTGGGAGGACGAAAATGACCTAAATGTTAATCCAATGACACAAACACACCTATTGGATGCACAAGATTGGTTAAAGACCCTAATTGGACAAGAATAAGCCTAAGGAGGACAAAAATGACCTAAATGTTAATCCAATGACACAAACACACCTATTGGATGCACAAGATTGGTTAAAAACCCTAATTGGACAAGAATAAGCCTAGGGAGGACGAAAATGACCTAAATGTTAATCCAATGACACAAACACACCTATTGGATGCATAAGATTGGTTAAAAACCCTAATTGGACAAGAATAAGCCTAGGGAGGAAGAAAATGACCTAAATGTTTATCCAATGACACAAACACACATATTTGATGCACAAGATTGGTTAAAAACCCTAATTGGACAAGAATAAGCCTAGGGAGGACGAAAATGACCTAAATGTTCATCCTATGACACAAACGCACCTATTGGATGCACAAGATTGGTTAAAAACCCTAATTGGACAAGAATAAGCCTAGGGAGGACGAAAATGACCTAAATGTTTATCCAATGACACAAATACACCAATTGGATGCACAAGATTGGTTAAAAACCCTAATTGGACAAGAATATGCCTAGGGAGGACGAAAATGACCTAAATGTTCATCCAATGACACAAATACACCTATTGGATGCACAAGATTGGTTAAAAACCCTAATTGGACAAGAATAAGCCTAGGGAGGAAAAAAATGACCTAAA
>JBBPBR010000008.1:36394782-36412932 GCA_037974775.1 Cicer pinnatifidum
CAAGATTGGTTAAAAACCCTAATTGGACAAGAATAAGCCTAGGGAGGAAGAAAATGACCTAAATGTTTATCCATTGACACAAACACACCTATTGGATGCACAAGATTGGTTAAAAACCCTAATTGGAAAGGAATAAGCCTAGGGAGGACGAAAATGACCTAAATGTTCATCCAATGACACAAACGCACCTATTGGATGCACAAGATTGGTTAAAAACCCTAATTGGACAAGAATAAGCCTAGGGAGGACGAAAATGACCTAAATGTTTATCCAATGACAGAAATGAACTTATTGGATGCACAAGATTTGTTAAAAACCCTAATTGGACAAGAATAAGCCTAGGGAGTACGAAAATGACCTAAATGTTAATCCAATGACACAAACACACCTATTGGATGCACAAGATTGGTTAAAAACCCTAATTGGACAAGAATAAGCCTAGGGAGGACGAAAATGACCTAAATGTTAATCCAATGAAAAAAACACACCTATTGGATGCACAAGATTGGGCAAAAACCCTAATTGGACAAGAATAAGCCTAGGGAGGACGAAAATGACCTAAATGATAATCCAATGACACAAACACACCTATTGGATGCACAACATTTGTTAAAAACCCTAATTGGAAAAGAATAAGCCTAGGGAGGACGAAAATGACCTAAATGTACATCCAATGACACAAACACACCTATTGGATGCACAAGATTGGTTAAAAACCCTAATTGGACAAGAATATGTCTAGGGAGGACGAAAATGACCTATATGTTCCTCCAATGACAAAAATGAACTTATTGGAAGCACAAGATTTGTTAAAAACCATAACTGGACAAGAATAAGCCTAGGAGGACTAAAATGACCTAAATGTTAATCCAATGACACAAACACACCTATTGGATGCACAAAATTGGTTAAAACCCTAATTGGAGAAGAATAAGCCTAGGGAGGAAGAAAATGACCTAAATGTTAATCCAATGACACAAACACACCTATTGGATGCACAAGATTGGTTAAAAACCCTAATTGGACAAGAATAAGCCTAGGGAGGAAGAAAATGACCTAAATGTTAATCCAATGACACAAACACACCTATTGGATGCACAAAATTGGTTAAAACCCTAATTGGAGAAAAATAAGCCTAGGGAGCAAGAAAATGACCTAAATGTTAATCCAATGACACAAACACACCAATTGGATGCACAAGATTGGTTAAAAACCCTAATTGAAAAGGAATAAGCCTAGGGAGGACGAAAATGACTTAAATGTTCATCCAATGACACAAACGCACCTATTGGATGCACAAGATTGGTTAAAAACCCTAATTGGACAAGAATAAGCCTAGAGAGGACGAAAATGACCTAAATGTTAATCCAATGACACAAACACACCTATTGGATGCACAAGATTGGTTAAAAACCCTAATTGGACAAGAATATGCCTAGGGAGGACGAAAATGACCTATATGTTCCTCCAATGACACAAATGAACTTATTGGAAGCACAAGATTTGTTAAAAACCCTAACTGGACAAGAATAAGCCTAGGAGGACGAAAATGACATAAATGTTAATCCAATGACACAAACACACCTATAGGATGCACAAAATTGGTTAAAACCCTAATTGGAGAAGAATAAGCCTAGGGAGGAAGAAAATGACCTAAATGTTAATCCAATGACACAAACATACCTATTGGATGCACAAGATTGGTTAAAAACCCTAATTGGACAAGAATAAGCCTAGGGAGGAAGAAAATGACCTAAATGTTTATCCATTGACACAAACACACCTATTGGATGCACAAGATTGGTTAAAAACCCTAATTGGTGAAGAATAAGCCTAGGGAGGACGAAAATGAACTAAATGTTAATCCATTGACACAAACACACCTATTGGATGCACAAGATTGGTTAAAAACCCTAATTGGACAAGAATAAGCCTAGGGAGGACGAAAATGACCTAAATGTTAATCCAATGAAAAAAACACACCTATTGGATGCACAAGATTGGATAAAAACCCTAATTGGACAAGAATAAGCCTAGGGAGGACGAAAATGACCTAAATGATAATCCAATGACACAAACACACCTATTGGATGCACAACATTTGTTAAAAACCCTAATTGGACAAGAATAAGCCTAGGGAGGACGAAAATGACCTAAATGTACATCCAATGACACAAATACACCTATTGGATGCACAAGATTGGTTAAAAACCTTAATTAGACAAGAATAAGCCTAGGGAGGACAAAAATGACCTAAATGTTAATCCAATGACACAAATGAACTTATTGGATGCACAAGATTCGTTAAAAACCCTAATTGGACAAGAATAAGCCTATGGAGGACGAAAATGACCTAAATGTTAATCCAATGACATAAACACACCTATTGGATGCACAAGATTGGTTAAAAACCCTAATTGGACAAGAATATGCCTAGGGAGGACGAAAATGACCTATATGTTCCTCCAATGACACAAATGAACTTATTGGAAGCACAAGATTTGTTAAAAACCCTAACTGGACAAGAATAAGCCTAGGAGGACGAAAATGACATAAATGTTAATCCAATGACACCAACACACCTATAGGATGCACAAAATTGGTTAAAACCCTAATTGGAGAAGAATAAGCCTAGGGAGGAAGAAAATGACCTAAATGTTAATCCAATGACACAAACACACCTATTGGATGCACAAGATTGGTTAAAAACCCTAATTGGACAAGAATAAGCCTAGGGAGGACGAAAATGACCTAAATGATAATCCAATGACACAAACACACCTATTGGATGCACAACATTTGTTAAAAACCCTAATTGGACAAGAATAAGCCTAGGGAGGACGAAAATGACCTAAATGTTCATCCAATGACACAAATACACCTATTGGATGCACAAGATTGGTTAAAAACCTTAATTAGACAAGAATAAGCCTAGGGAGGACGAAAATGACCTAAATGTTAATCCAATGACACAAATGAACTTATTGGATGCACAAGATTCGTTAAAAACCCTAATTGGACAAGAATAAGCCTATGGAGGACGAAAATGACCTAAATGTTAATCCAATGACATAAACACACCTATTGGATGCACAAGATTGGTTAAAAACCCTAATTGGACAAGAATATGCCTAGGGAGGACGAAAATGACCTATATGTTCCTCCAATGACACAAATGAACTTAATGGAAGCACAAGATTTGTTAAAAACCCTAACTGGACAAGAATAAGCCTAGGAGGACGAAAATGACATAAATGTTAATCCAATGACACCAACACACCTATAGGATGCACAAAATTGGTTAAAACCCTAATTGGAGAAGAATAAGCCTAGGGAGGAAGAAAATGACCTAAATGTTAATCCAATGACACAAACACACCTATTGGATGCACAAGATTGGTTAAAAACCCTAATTGGACAAGAATAAGCCTAGGGAGGAAGAAAATGACCTAAATGTTAATCCAATGACACAAACACACCTATTGGATGCACAAAATTGGTTAAAACCCTAATTGGAGAAAAATAAGCCTAGGGAGCAAGAAAATGACCTAAATGTTAATCCAATGACACAAACACACCAATTGGATGCACAAGATTGGTTAAAAACCCTAATTGGAAAGGAATAAGCCTAGGGAGGACGAAAATGACCTAAATGTTCATCCGATGACACAAACGCACCTATTGGATGCACAAGATTGGTTAAAAACCCTAATTGGACAAGAATAAGCCTAGAGAGGACGAAAATGACCTAAATGTTAATCCAATGTCACAAACACACCTATTGGATGCACAAGATTGGTTAAAAACCCTAATTGGACAAGAATATGCCTAGGGAGGACGAAAATGACCTATATGTTCCTCCAATGACACAAATGAACTTATTGGAAGCACAAGATTTGTTAAAAACCCTAACTGGACAAGAATAAGCCTAGGAGGACGAAAATGACATAAATGTTAATCCAATGACACAAACACACCTATAGGATGCACAAAATTGGTTAAAACCCTAATTGGAGAAGAATAAGCCTAGGGAGGAAGAAAATGACCTAAATGTTAATCCAATGACACAAACATACCTATTGGATGCACAAGATTGGTTAAAAACCCTAATTGGACAAGAATAAGCCTAGGGAGGAAGAAAATGACCTAAATGTTTATCCATTGACACAAACACACCTATTGGATGCACAAGATTGGTTAAAAACCCTAATTGGTGAAGAATAAGCCTAGGGAGGACGAAAATGAACTAAATGTTAATCCATTGACACAAACACACCTATTGGATGCACAAGATTGGTTAAAAACCCTAATTGGACAAGAATAAGCCTAGGGAGGACGAAAATGACCTAAATGTTAATCCAATGAAAAAAACACACCTATTGGATGCACAAGATTGGTTAAAAACCCTAATTGGACAAGAATA
Source organism: Cicer pinnatifidum (assembly GCA_037974775.1). Taxonomy (NCBI): domain Eukaryota; kingdom Viridiplantae; phylum Streptophyta; class Magnoliopsida; order Fabales; family Fabaceae; genus Cicer; species Cicer pinnatifidum. Next base: position 36,399,206 of record JBBPBR010000008.1, read on the forward strand.
AGCCTAGGGAGGACGAAAATGACCTAAATGATAATCCAATGACGTAAACACACCTATTGGATGCACAACATTGGTTAAAAACCCTAATTGGACAAGAATAACCCTAGGGAGGACGAAAATGACCTAAATGTACATCGAATGACCCAAACACACCTATTGGATGCACAAGATTGGTTAAAAACCTTAATTAGACAAGAATAAGCCTAGGGAGGACGAAAATGACCTAAATGTTAATCCAATGACACAAATGAACTTATTGGATGCACAAGATTCGTTAAAAACCCTAATTGGACAAGAATAAGCCTAGGGAGGACGAAAATGACCTAAATGTTAACCCATTGACATAAACACACCTATTGGATGCACAAGATTGGTTAAAAACCCTAATTGGACAAGAATATGCCTAGGGAGGACGAAAATGACCTATATGTTCCTCCAATGACACAAATGAACTTATTGGATGCACGAGATTGGATAAAAACAATAATTGGACAAGAATAAGCCTTGGGAGTACGAAAATGACCTAAATCATCATCCAATGACACCAACACACTTATCGGATGCACAAGATTGGTTAAAAACCTAATTGGAGAAGAATAAGCCTAGGGAGGACGAAAATGACCAATATGTTCCTCCAATGACACAAATGAACTTATTGGATGCACAAGATTGGTTAAAAACCCTAATTGGACAAGAAGAAGCCTAGGGAGGACGAAAATGACCTAAATGTTAACCCATTGACATAAACACACCTATTGGATGCACAAGATTGGTTAAAAACCCTAATTGGACAAGAATATGCCTAGGGAGGACGAAAATGACCTATATGTTCCTCCAATGACACAAATGAACTTATTGGATGCACGAGATTGGATAAAAACCCTAATTGGACAAGAATAAGCCTTGGGAGTACGAAAATGACCTAAATCTTCATCCAATGACACCAACACACTTATCGGATGCACAAGATTGGTTAAAACCCTAATTGGAGAAGAATAAGCCTAGGGAGGACGAAAATGACCTATATGTTCCTCCAATGACACAAATGAACTTATTGGATGCACAAGATTGGTTAAAAACCCTAATTGGACAAGAATAAGCCTTGGTAGTACGAAAATGACCTAAATGTTAATCCAATGACACAAACTCACCTATTGGATGCACAAGATTGGTTAAAAACCCTAATTGGACAAGAATAAGCCTAGGGAGGACGAAAATGACCTAAATGTACATCCAATGACACAAACACACCTATTGGATGCACAAGATTGGTTAAAAACCCTAATTGGACAAGAAAAAGCCTAGGGAGGACGAAAATGACCTATATGTTCCTCCAATGAGACAAATGAACTTATTGGATGCACAAGATTGGTTAAAAACCCTAATTGGACAAGGATAACCCTAGGAAGGACGACAATGACCTAAATGTTAATCCAATGACACAAACACACCTATTAGATGCACAAGATTGGTTAAAAACCATAATTGGACAAGAATAAGCCTAGGGAGGACGAAAACGACCTAAATGTACATCCAATGACACAAACACACCTATTGGATGCACAAGATTGGTTAAAAACCCTAATTGGACAAGAATAAGCCTAGGGAGGACGAAAATGACCTAAATGTACATCCAATGACACAAACACACCTATTGGATGCACAAGATTGGTTAAAAACCGTAATTGGACAAGAATAAGCCTAGGTAGGACAAAAATGACCTAAATGTTAATCCAATGACACAAACACACCTATTGGATGCACAAGATTGGTTAAAAACCCTAATTGGACAAGAATAAGCCTAGGGAGGACGAAAATGACCTAAATGTTAATCCAATGACACAAATCAACTTATTGGATGCACAAGATAGGTTAAAAACCCTAATTGGACAAGAATAAGCCTAGGGAGGACGAAAATGACCTAATTGATCATCCAATGACACAAACACACCTATTGGATGCACAAGATTGGTTAAAAACCCTAATTGGACAAGAATAAGCCTAGGGAGGACAACAATGACCTAATTGATCATCCAATGACACAAACACACCTATTGGATGCACAAGATTGGTTAAAAACCCTAATTGGACAAGAATAAGCCTAGGGAGGACGCAAATGACCTAATTGATCATCCAATGACACAAACACACCTATTGGATGCACAAGATTGGTTAAAAACCCTAATTGGACAAGAATAAGCCTAGGGAGGACGAAAATGACCTAATTGATCATCCAATGACACAAACACACCTATTGGATGCACAAGATTGGTTAAAAACCCTAATTGGACAAGAATAAGCCTAGGGAGGACGAAAATGACTTAATTGATCATCCAATGACACAAACACACCTAATGGATGCACAAGATTAGTTAAAAACCCTAATTGGACAAGAATAAGCCTAGGGAGGACGAAAATAACCTAATTGATCATCCAATGACACAAACACACCTATTGGATGCACAGGATTGGTTAAAAATCCTAATTGTTAGACATATGTTCGTTTTTGATGTTATTGACAAGCATCCAATTTGAAATACATCTAACATTGTCAACTGAGAAAAATTTCAGGAACAACAAATTCAATCCTACATACTCGAAACAATTGCTTGGAACTCAAGGAATCAACAAAATCTTGAAGATCCATGAGCACATCGATTAGCACAATCGATTCCATAACAGGGTTGAATAAGTTTACAAAGTTTGGTGTTACCCAATCGATTAGCACAATCGATTTGTACATCCTTAAAGAAAACAAAAGGGCTATCAATCGATTCTCCAAATCGATTGGTACACATATTGGAAAATAAATTGTACAAGTCAGAGAGCCAGTTTGCCACAAATCGATTAGGCACATCGATTGAGTGAATCACCAAGACTAAACTGATTGTTTAAATCGATTGGACAAATCGATTGACATGCTTACTGAATTTAAAATGTGCAAGTCAGTAGCACGTTTTGCAGGCAATCGATTTGGTAAATCGATTGAAATAATCATTTCTTTAATTGTGTTTTTGTCTACATCGATTGAAACAATCGATTGTTAATGTCCCAGAGCCAAACCTGTTTACTAAATCGATTAGGCCAATCGATTCACCAAAACAAGTTTCAAAATAACTCAGGTCTGGAACATACACAATCGATTACTACAATCTGTTTATATACATCTGTGTAATAAAAGTTGGTATCAATCGACTTGGTAAATCGATTGAATAACCCAACTGATGAAAAGTACTTCAGACTTAAAATCCACAATCGATTGGCACAATCGATTGACATAAAAGTTTTATAAACAGAGATGACTGAATGGTAAAATCGATTAAGCACATCGATGGTTTTGATCTCGTTGTTTGAACAAAACACATCAAGTCGATTCTGCAAATCGATTTAATCATATACTGTCATCAAAGTTTGAAGAACTACTTAAAATAATCGATTGAGCAAATCGATTAGTATGTACAGTTTCAAGATTCAAGAAAAACAAGACTCGCGAAATCGATTGAGGAAATCGATTAAGCAGCATTATGACTTTAATGAATCGATTGGATAAATCGATGCATATGTTGTTTTTCCTGAAACTATATAAACTGTTTTTCAGTCTCTTCTTAATACACACAACAACATACACATAACTTTCTGACATCATTGTTTCTCACTGTGAAATAACTTTGAACATTACTTTTTCTGTCATGAAGATTCATCTTTCATGATCCACAAGAACTGAGAAAGATTGCTGGAGAAACAACTTTAGAGAAGAAGACTGCTGAAGAAATTTCTGTGTAATTTCTGATTAGATACATCTGTAAACAAATTCTTAAAACAAATAACATTGAGAAATCCAGTCTTAACTGGTAGTTATCTTCTGTGATTGAGAGGTCTCATCAAGAAGAAACTTGACTGTAATCTTGGAAGAGTTTATGGGAGATAAACTCTGGGATTCAGGGAGATAAGAATAGAATAAGAAGAATCGTTTTAGATTGATAGGCGAGGAGCTAGAACATCTGTAAACGGATTCTGAGATATTCTATTGGAAAGGCCAAGATTGGATTTGATCTTGGGACTGGATGTAGGTCGTTCAACAACGGCTGAACCAGTATAAATCACTGCGTACAATCTTTCTTACCCTTATCTCTTTTTAATTTCTGCAGTGTGTATTTGTTTGATATTGATTGAGTACTTGAATATCTTTCTGCATATTTTGATATTACATGAAAGACTGTTTTAAGCATGATTGTAAGTGAACCAATATCTTGAACAATAAACGTAACTGGTGCATCTCTCAATATATTCTTTGATCCATATACTTTGTGCATTCATTTGTATTGTAGTTTTGGGACCTTATTCTGATGCTGTGTTTAATAAATGTACGATTTGTTAAACTGCTGCGCATATCTCTAAAAATAGATAATCTTCCGCATAATTTTCATTTAACAGAGGTTACTGGTACCAACAAATAAGCCTAGGGAGGACGAAAATGACCTAAATGTTCATCCTATGACACAAACACACCTATTGAATGCACAAGATTGGTTAAAAACCCTAATTGGACAAGAATAAGCCTAGGGAGGACGAAAATGACCTAAATGTTTATCCAATGACATAAACACACCAATTGGATGCACAAGATTGGTTAAAAACCCTAATTGGACAAGAATAAGCCTAGGGAGGACGAAAATGACCTAAATGTTCATCCAATGACACAAATACACCTATTGGATGCACAAGATTGGTTAAAAACCCTAATTGGACAAGAATAAGCCTAGGGAGGACAAAAATGACCTAAATGATAATCCAACGACATAAACACACCTATTGGATGCACAAGATTGGTTAAAAACCCTAATTGGAAATGAATAAGCCTAGGGAGGACGAAAATGACCTAAATGTTCATCCAATGACACAAACGCACCTATTGGATGCACAAGATTGGTTAAAAACCCTAATTGGACAAGAATAAGCCTAGGGAGGACGAAAATGACCTAAATGTTTATCCAATGACAGAAATGAACTTATTGGATGCACAAGATTTGTTAAAAACCCTAATTGGACAAGAATAAGCCTAGGGAGTACGAAAATGACCTAAATGTTAATCCAATGACACAAACACACCTATTGGATGCACAAGATTGGTTAAAAACCCTAATTGGACAAGAATAAGCCTAGGGAGGACGAAAATGACCTAAATGTTAATCCAATGAAAAAAACACACCTATTGGATGCACAAGATTGGGCAAAAACCCTAATTGGACAAGAATAAGCCTAGGGAGGACGAAAATGACCTAAATGATAATCCAATGACACAAACACACCTATTGGATGCACAACATTTGTTAAAAACCCTAATTGGAAAAGAATAAGCCTAGGGAGGACGAAAATGACCTAAATGTACATCCAATGACACAAACACACCTATTGGATGCACAAGATTGGTTAAAAACCCTAATTGGACAAGAATATGCCTAGGGAGGACGAAAATGACCTATATGTTCCTCCAATGACAAAAATGAACTTATTGGAAGCACAAGATTTGTTAAAAACCCTAACTGGACAAGAATAAGCCTATGAGGACGAAAATGACCTAAATGTTAATCCAATGACACAAACACACCTATTGGATGCACAAAATTGGTTAAAACCCTAATTGGAGAAGAATAAGCCTAGGGAGGAAGAAAATGACCTAAATGTTAATCCAATGACACAAACACACCTATTGGATGCACAAGATTGGTTAAAAACCCTAATTGGACAAGAATAAGCCTAGGGAGGAAGAAAATGACCTAATTGTTAATCCAATGACACAAACACACCTATTGGATGCACAAAATTGGTTAAAACCCTAATTGGAGAAAAATAAGCCTAGGGAGCAAGAAAATGACCTAAATGTTAATCCAATGACACAAACACACCTATTGGATGCACAAGATTGGTTAAAAACCCTAATTAGAAAGGAATAAGCCTAGGGAGGACGAAAATGACCTAAATGTTCATCCAATGACACAAACGCACCTATTGGATGCACAAGATTGGTTAAAAACCCTAATTGGACAAGAATAAGCCTAGGGAGGACGAAAATGACCTAAATGTTAATCCAATGACACAAACACACCTATTGGATGAACAAAATTGGTTAAAACCCTAATTGGAGAAAAATAAGCCTAGGGAGCAAGAAAATGACCTAAATGTTAATCCAATGACACAAACACACCTATTGGATGCACAAGATTGGTTAAAAACCCTAATTGGAAAGGAATAAGCCTAGCGAGGACGAAAATGACCTAAATGTACATCCAATGACACAAACACACCTATTGGATGCACAAGATTGGTTAAAAACCCTAATTGGACAAGAATAAGCCTAGGGAGGTAGAAAATGACCTATATGTTCCTCCAATGACACAAATGAACTTATTGGATGCACAAGATTGGTTAAAAACCCTAATTGGACAAGAATAAGCCTTGGGAGTACGAAAATGACCTAAATGTTCATCCAATGACACAAACACACTTATCGGATGCACAAGATTGGTTAAAAACCCTAATTGGAGAAGAATAAGCCTAGGGAGGACGAAAATAACTTATATGTTCCTCCAATGACACAAATGAACTTATTGGATGCACAAGATTGGTTAAAAACCCTAATTGGACAAGAATAATCCTAGGGAGGACGAAAATGACCTAAACGTTCATCCAATACACAAACACACTTATCGGATGCACAAGACTGGTTAAAACCCCTAATTGGAGAAGAATAAGCCTAGGGAGAACGAAAATGACTTATATGTTCCTCCAATGACACAAATGAACTTATTGGATGCACAAGATTGGTTAAAAACCATAATAGGACAAGAATAAGCCTTGGGAGTACGAAAATGACCTAAATGTTCATCCAATGACACAAACACACTTATCAGATGCACAAGATTGGTTAAAAACCCTAATTGGAGAAGAATAAGACTAGGGAGAACGAAAATGACTTATACGTTCCTCCAATGACACAAATGAACTTATTGGATGCACAAGATTGGTTAAAAACCCCAATTGGACAAGAATAAGCCTAGGGAGGACGAAAATGACCTAAATGTTAATCCAATGAAACAAACACACCTATTGGATGCACAAGATTGGTTAAAAACCCTAATTGGACAAGAATAAGCCTAGGGAGGTAGAAAATGACCTATATGTTCCTCCAATGACACAAATGAACTTATTGGATGCACAAGATTGGTTAAAAACCCTAATTGGACAAGAATAAGCCTTGGGAGTACGAAAATGACCTAAATGTTCATCCAATGACACAAACACACTTATCGGATGCACAAGATTGGTTAAAAACCCTAATTGGAGAAGAATAAGCCTATGGAGGACGAAAATGACTTATATGTTCCTCCAATGACACAAATGAACTTATTGGATGTACAAGATTGGTTAAAAACCCTAATTGGACAAGAACAATCCTAGGGAGGATGAAAATGACCTAAATGTTAATCCAACGAAACTAACACACCTATTGGATGCACAAGATTGGTTAAAAATCCTAATTGGACAAGAATAAGCCTAGGGAGGACGAAAATGACCTAAATGTTAATCCAATGACACAAACACACCTATTGGATGCACAAGATTGGTTAAAAACCCTAATTGGAGAAGAATAAGCCTAGGGAGGACGAAAATGACCTAAATGTTAATCCAATGACACAAACACAACTATTGGATGCACAAGATTGGTTAAAAACCCTAATTGGAGAAGAATAAGCCTAGGGAGTACGAAAATGACCTAAATGTTAATCCAATGACACAAACACACCTATTGGATGCACAAGATTGGTTAAAAACCCTAATTGGAGAAGAATAAGCCTAGGGAGGACGAAAATGACCTAAATGTTAATCCAATGACACAAACACACCTATTGGATGCACAAGATTGGTTAAAAACCCTAATTGGAGAAGAATAAGCCTAGGGAGGAAGAAAATGACCTAAATGTTAATCCAATGACACAAACACACCTATTGGATGCACAAGATTGGTTAAAAACCCAAATTGGAGAAGAATAAGCCTAGGGAGGACGAAAATGACTTATATGTTCCTCCAATGACACAAATGAACTTATTGGATGCACAAGATTGGTTAAAAACCCTAATTGGACAAGAATAATCCTAGGGAGGACGAAAATGACCTAAATGTTAATCCAATGAAACTAACACACCTATTGGATGCACAAGATTGGTTAAAAACCCTAATTGGACAAGAATAAGCCTAGGGAGGACGAAAATGACCTAAATGTTAATCCAATGACACAAACACACCTATTGGATGCACAAGATTGGGTAAAAACCCTAATTGGACAAGAATAAGCCTAGGGAGGACGAAAATGACCTAATTGATCATCCAATGACACAAACACACCTATTGGATGCACAAGATTGGTTAAAAACCCTAATTGGACAAGAATAAGCCTAGGGAGGACGAAAATGACCTAATTGATCATCCAATGACACAAACACACCTATTGGATGCACAAGATTGGTTAAAAACCATAATTGGACAAGAATAAGCCTAGGGAGGACGAAAATGACCTAATTAATCATCCAATGACACAATCACACCTATTGGATGCACAAAATTGGTTAAAAACCCTAATTGGACAAGAATATGCCTAGGGAGGACGGATATGACCTAAATGTTAATTCAATGACACAAATGAACTTATTGGATACACAAGAATGGTTAAAAACCCTAATTGGACAACAATAAGCCTTGGGAGGACGAAAATGACCTAATTGATCATCCAATGACACAAACACACCTATTGGATGCACAAGAATGGTTAAAAACCCTAATTGGACAAGAATATGCCTAGGGAGGACGAAAATGACCTAAATATTAATTCAATGACACAAACAAAGTTATTGGATGCACAAGATTGGTTAAAAACCCTAATTGGACAAGAATATGCCTAGGGAGGACGAATATGACCTAAATGTTAATCCAATAACACAAATGAACTTATTGGATGCACAAGATTGGTTAAAAACCCTAATTGGACAAGAATATGCCTAGGGAGGACTGATATGACCTAAATGTTAATCCAATGACACAAATGAACTTATTGGATGCACAAGATTGGTTAAAAACCCTAATTGGACTTGAATAAGCCTAGGGAGGACGAAAATGACCTAATTGATCATCCAATGAAACAAACACACCTATTGGATGCACAAGATTGGTTAAAAACCCTAATTGGACAAGAATAAGCCTAGGGAGGACGAAAATGACCTAATTGATCATCCAATGACACAAACACACCTATTGGATGCACAAGATTGGTTAAAAACCCTAATTGGACAAGAATAAGCCTAGGGAGGACGAAAATGACCTAATTGATCATCCAATGACACAAACACACCTATTGGATGCACAAGATTGGTTTAAAACCCTAGTTGGACAAGAATATGCCTATGGAGGACGAAAATGACCAAATTTATCATCCAATGACACAAATGAACTTATTGGATGCACAAGATTGGTTAAAAACCCTAATTGGACAAGAATAAGCCTAGGGAGGACGAAAATGACCTAATTGATCATCCAATGACACAAACACACCTATTGGATGCACAAGATTGGTTAAAAACCCTAATTGGACAAGAATAAGCCTAGGGAGGACGAAAATGACCTAATTGATCATCCAATGACACAAACACACCTATTGGATGCACAAGATTGGTTAAAAACCCAAATTGGACAAGAATATGCCTAGGGAGGACGAAAATGACCTCATTGATCATCCAATGACACAAACACACCTATTGGATGCACAAGATTGGTTAAAAACCCTAATTGGACAAGAATAAGCCTAGGGAGAACGAAAATGACCTAAATGTTAATCCAATGACACAACTCAACTTATTGGATGCACAAGATTGGTTAAAAACCCTAATTGGACAAGAATAAGCCTAGGGAGGACGAAAATGACCTAATTGATCATCCAATGACACAAACGAACCTATTGGATGCACAAGATTGGTTAAAAACCCTAGTTGGACAAGAATAAGCCTAGGGAGGACGAAAATGACCTAATTGATCATCCAATGACACAAATGAACTTATTGGATGCACAAGATTTGTTAAAAACCCTAATTGGACAAGAATAAGCCTAGGGAGGACGAAAATGACCTAATTGATCATCCAATGACACAAACACACCTATTGGATGCACAAGATTGGTTAAAAACCCTAATTGGACAAGAATAAGCCTAGGGAGGACGAAAATGACCTAATTGATCATCCAATGACACAAACACACCTATTGGATGCACAAGATTGGTTAAAAACTGTAATTGGACAAGAATAAGCCTAGGGAGGACAAAAATGACCTAATTGATCATCCAATGACACAAACACACCTATTGGATGCACAAGATTGGTTAAAAACCCTAATTGGACAAGAATAAGCCTAGGGAGGGCGAAAATGACCTAATTGACCATCCAATGACACAAACACACCTATTGGATGCACAAGATTGGTTAAAAACCCTAATTGGACAAGAATAAGCCTAGGGAGGACGAAAATGACCTAATTGATCATCCAATGACACAAACACACCTATTGGATGCACAAGATTGGTTAAAAACCCTAATTGGACAAGAATATGCCTAGGAAGGACGAAAATGACCTAATTGATCATCCAATGGCACAAACACACCTATTGGATGCACAAGATTGGTTAAAAACCCTAATTGGACAAGAATAAGCCTAGGGAGGACGAAAATGACCTAATTGATCATCCAATGACACAAACACACCTATTGGATGCACAAGATTGGTTTAAAACCCTAGTTGGACAAGAATATGCCTAGGGAGGACGAAAATGACCTAATTGATCATCCAATGACACAAATGAATTTATTGGATGCACAAGATTGGTTAAAAACCCAAATTGCACAAGAATAAGCCTAGGGAGGACGAAAATGACCTAATTGATCATCCAATGACACAAACACACCTATTGGATGCACAAGATTGGTTAAAAACCCTAATTGGACAAGAATAAGCCTAGGGAGGACGAAAATGACCTAATTGATCATCCAATGACACAAACACACCTATTGGATGCACAAGATTGGTTTAAAACCCTAGTTGGACAAGAATATGCCTAGGGAGGACGAAAATGACCTAATTGTTCATCCAATGACACAAACACACCTATTGGATGCACAAGATTGGTTAAAAACCCTAATTGGACAAGAATAAGCCTAGGGAGGACGAAAATGACCTAATTGATCATCCAATGACACAAACACACCTATTGGATGCACAAGATTGGTTAAAAACCCTAATTGGACAAGATGATGCCTAGGGAGGACGAAAATGAACTAAATATTAATTCAATGACACAAACAAACTTATTGGATGCACAAGATTGGTTAAAAACCCTAATTGGACAAGAATAAGCCTAGGGAGGACGAAAATGAGCAAATTGATCATCCAATGACACAAACACACCTATTGGATGCACAAGATTGGTTAAAAACCCTAATTGGACAAGAATAAGCCTAGGGAGGACGAAAATGACCTAATTGATCATCCAATGACACAAACACACCTATTGGATGCACAAGATTGGTTAAAAACCCTAATTGGACAAGAATAAGCCTAGGGAGGACGAAAATGACCTAATTGATCATCCAATGACACAAACACACCTATTGGATGCACAAGATTGGTTAAAAACCCTAATTGGGCAAGAATATGCCTAAGGAGGACGAAAAAGACCTAAATGTTAATTCAATGACACAAACAAACTTATTGGATGCACAAGATTGGTTAAAAACCCTAATTGGACAAGAATAAGCATAGGGAAGACGGAAATGACCTAATTGATCATCCAATGACACAAACACACCTATTGGATGCACAAGATTGGTTAAAAACCCTAATTGGACAAGAATATGCCTAGGAAGGACGAAAATGACCTAATTGATCATCCAATGACACAAACACACCTATTGGATGCACAAGATTGGTTAAAAACCCTAATTGGACAAGAATATGCCTAGGGAGGACGAAAATGACCTAAATATTAATTCAATGACACAAACAAAGTTATTGGATGCATAAGATTGGTTAAAAACCCTAATTGGACAAGAATAAGCCTAGGGATGACGAAAATGACCTAATTGATCATCCAATGACACAAACACACCTATTGGATGCACAAGATTGGTTAAAAACCCTAATTGGACAAGAATAAGCCTAGGGAGGACGAAAATGACCTAATTGATCATCCAATGACACAAACACACCTATTGGATGCACAAGATTGGTTTAAAACCCTATATCTACAAGAATAAGCCTAGGGAGGACGAAAATGACCTAATTGATCATCCAATGAAACAAACACACCTATTGGATGCACAAGATTGGTTAAAAACCCTAATTGGACAAGAATAAGCCTAGGGAGGACGAAAATGACCTAAATGTTAATCCAATGACACAAACACACCTATTGGATGCACAAGATTGGTTAAAAACCCTAATTGGAGAAGAATAAGCCTATTGAGGACGAAAATGACCTAAATGTTAATCCAATGACACAAACACAACTATTGGATGCACAAGATTGGTTAAAAACCCTAATTGGAGAAGAATAAGCCTAGGGAGTACGAAAATGACGTAAATGTTAATCCAATGACACAAACACACCTATTGGATGCACAAGATTGGTTAAAAACCCTAATTGGAGAAGAATAAGCCTAGGGAGGACGAAAATGACCTAAATGTTAATCCAATGACACAAACACACCTATTGGATGCACAAGATTGGTTAAAAACCCTAATTGGAGAAGAATAAGCCTAGGGAGGACGAAAATGACCTAAATGTTAATCCAATGACACAAACACAACTATTGGATGCACAAGATTGGTTAAAAACCCTAATTGGAGAAGAATAAGCCTAGGGAGTACGAAAATGACCTAAATGTTAATCCAATGACACAAACACACCTATTGGATGCCCAAGATTGGTTAAAAACCCTAATTGGAGAAGAATAAGCCTAGGGAGGACGAAAATGACCTAAATGTTAATCCAATGACACAAACACACCTATTGGATGCACAAGATTGGTTAAAAACCCTAATTGGATAAGAATAAGCCTAGGGAGGACGAAAATGACCTAAATGTACATCCGATGACACAAACACACCTATTGGATGCACAAGATTGGTTAAAAACCCTAATTGGACAAGAATAAGCCTAGGGAGGACGAAAATGACCTATTTGTTCCTCCAATGACACAAATGAACTTATTGGATGCACGAGATTGGTTAAAAACCCTAATAGGACAAGAATAAGCCTTGGGAGTACGAAAATGACCTAAACGTTCATCCAATGACACAAACACACTTATCGGATGCACAAGATTGGTTAAAACCCCTAATTGGAGAAGAATAAGCCTAGGGAGAACGAAAATGACTTATATGTTCCTCAAATGACACAAATGAACTTATTGGATGCACAAGATTGGTTAAAAACCCTAATAGGACAAGAATAAGCCTTGGGAGTACGAAAATGACCTAAATGTTCATCCAATGACACAAACACACTTATCAGATGCACAAGATTGGTTAAAAACCCTAATTGGAGAAGAATAAGACTAGGGAGAACGAAAATGACTTATATGTTCCTCCAATGACACAAATGAACTTATTGGATGCACAAGATTGGTT
>JBBPBR010000008.1:36413053-36511746 GCA_037974775.1 Cicer pinnatifidum
GAGGACGAAAATGACCTATTTGTTCCTCCAATGACACAAATGAACTTATTGGATGCACAAGATTGGTTAAAAACCCTAATAGGACAAGAATAAGCCTTGGGAGTACGAAAATGACCTAAACGTTCATCCAATGACACAAACACACTTATCGGATGCACAAGATTGGTTAAAAACCCTAATTGGAGAAGAATAAGACTAGGGAGAACGAAAATGACTTATATGTTCCTCCAATGACACAAATGAACTTATTGGATGCACAAGATTGGTTAAAAACCCCAATTGGACAAGAATAAGCCTAGGGAGGACGAAAATGACCTAAATGTTAATCCAATGAAACAAACACACCTATTGGATGCACAAGATTGGTTAAAAACCCTAATTGGACAAGAATAAGCCTAGGGAGGTAGAAAATGACCTATATGTTCCTCCAATGACACAAATGAACTTATTGGATGCACAAGATTGGTTAAAAACCCTAATTGGACAAGAATAAGCCTTGGGAGTACGAAAATGACCTAAATGTTCATCCAATGACACAAACACACTTATCGGATGCACAAGATTGGTTAAAAACCCTAATTGGAGAAGAATAAGCCTATGGAGGACGAAAATGACTTATATGTTCCTCCAATGACACAAATGAACTTATTGGATGTACAAGATTGGTTAAAAACCCTAATTGTACAAGAATAATCCTAGGGAGGACGAAAATGACCTAAATGTTAATCCAATGAAACTAACACACCTATTGGATGCACAAGATTGGTTAAAAACCCTAATTGGACAAGAATAAGCCTAGGGAGGACGAAAATGACCTAAATGTTAATCCAATGACACAAACACACCTATTGGATGCACAAGATTGGGTAAAAACCCTAATTGGACAAGAATAAGCCTAGGGAGGACGAAAATGACCTAATTGATCATCCAATGACACAAACACACCTATTGGATGCACAAGATTGGTTAAAAACCCTAATTGGACAAGAATAAGCCTAGGGAGGACGAAAATGACCTAATTGATCATCCAATGACACAAACACACCTATTGGATGCACAAGATTGGTTAAAAACCCTAATTGGACAAGAATAAGCCTAGGGAGGACGAAAATGACCTAATTGATCATCCAATGACACAAACACACCTATTGGATGCACAAGATTGGTTTAAAACCCTAGTTGATCAAGAATATGCCTAGGAAGGACGAAAATGACCTAATTGATCATCCAATGACACAAATGAACTTATTGGATGCACAAGATTGGTTAAAAACCCTAATTGGACAAGAATAAGCCTAGGGAGGACGAAAATGACCTAATTGATCATCCAATGACACAAACACACCTATTGGATGCACAAGATTGGTTAAAAACCCTAATTGGACAAGAATAAGCCTAGGGAGGACGAAAATGACCTAATTGATCATCCAATGACACAAACACACCTATTGGATGCACAAGATTGGTTAAAAACCCTAATTGGACAAGAATAAGCCTAGGGAGGACGAAAATGACCTAATTGATCATCCAATGACACAAACACATCTATTGGAAGCACAAGATTGGTTAGAAACCCTAGTTGGACAAGAATATGCCTAGGGAGGACGAAAATGACCTAATTGATCATCCAATGACACAAATGAACTTATTGGATGCACAAGATTGCTTAAAAACCCTAATTGGACAAAAATAAGCATAGAAAGGACGAAAATGACCTAATTGATCATCCAATGACACAAACACACCTATTGGATGCACAAGATTGGTTAAAAACCCTAATTGGACAAGAATAAGCCTAGGGAGGACGAAAATGACCTAATTGATCATCCAATGACACAAACACACCTATTGGATGCACAAGATTGGTTAAAAACCCTAATTGGACAAGAATAAGCCTAGGGAGGACGAAAATGACCTAATTGATCATCCAATGACACAAACACACCTATTGGATGCACAAGATTGGTTAAAAACCCTAATTGGACAAGAATAAGCCTAGGGAGGACGAAAATGACCTAATTGATCATCCAATGACACAAACACACCTATTGGATGCACAAGATTGGATAACAACCCTAATTGGACAAGAATAAGCCTAGGGAGGACGAAAATGACCTAATTGATCATCCAATGACACAAACACACCTATTGGATGCACAAGATTGGTTAAAAACCCTAATTGGACAAGAATATGCCTAGGGAGGACGAAAATGACCTTATTGATCATCCAATAACACAAACACACCTATTGGATGCACAAGATTGGTTAAAAACCCTAATTGGACAAGAATAAGCCTAGGGAGGACGAAAATGACCTAATTGATCATCCAATGACACAAACACACCTATTGGATGCACAAGATTGGTTAAAAACCCTAATTGGTAAAGAATATGCCTAGGGAGGACGAAAATGACCTAAATGTTAATCCAATGACACAAATGAACTTATTGGATGCACAAGATTGGTTAAAAACCCTAATTGGACAAGAATAAGCCTAGGGAGGACGAAAATGACCTAAATGTTAATCCAATGAAACAAACACACCTATTGGATGCACAAGATTGGTTAAAAGCCCTAATTAGACAAGAATAAGCCTAGGGAGGACGAAAATGACCTAAATGTTAATCCAATGACACAAACACACCTATTGGATGCACAAGATTGGTTAAAAACCCTAATTGGACAAGAATAAGCCTAGGGAGGACGAAAATGACATAAATGTTTATCCAATGACACAAACACACCTATTGGATGCACAAGATTGGTTAAAAACCCTAATTGGACAAGAATAAGCCTAGGGAGGACGAAAATGACCTAAATGTTAATCCAATGACACAAACACACCTATTGGATGCACAAGATTGGTTAAAAACCCTAATTGGAGAAGAATAAGCCTATTGAGGACGAAAATGACCTAAATGTTAATCCAATGACACAAACACAACTATTGGATGCACAAGATTGGTTAAAAACCCTAATTGGAGAAGAATAAGCCTAGGGAGTACGAAAATGACCTAAATGTTAATCCAATGACACAAACACACCTATTGGATGCACAAGATTGGTTAAAAACCCTAATTGGAGAAGAATAAGCCTAGGGAGGACGAAAATGACCTAAATGTTAATCCAATGACACAAACACACCTATTGGATGCACAAGATTGGTTAAAAACCCTAATTGGAGAAGAATAAACCTAGGGAGGACGAATATGACTTATATGTTCCTCCAATGACACAAATGAACTTATTGGATGCACAAGATTGGTTAAAAACCCTAATTGGACAAGAATAATCCTAGGGAGGACGAAAATGACCTAAATATTAATCCAATGAAACTAACACACCTATTGGATGCACAAGATTGGTTAAAAACCCTAATTGGGAAAGAATAAGCCTAGGGAGGACGAAAATGACCTAAATGTTAATCCAATGACACAAACACACCTATTGGATGCACAAGATTGGTTAAAAACCCTAATTGGAGAAGAATAAGCCTAGGGAGGACGAAAATGACCTAAATGTTAATCCAATGACACAAACACACCTATTGGATGCACAAGATTGGTTAAAAACCCTAATTGGAGAAGAATAAGCCTAGGGAGGACGAAAATGACCTAAATGTTAAGCCAATGACACAAACACACCTATTGGATGCACAAGATTGGTTAAAAACCCTAATTGGATAAGAATAAGCCTAGGGAGGACGAAAATGACCTAAATGTACATCCGATGACACAAACACACCTATTGGATGCACAAGATTGGTTAAAAACCCTAATTGGACAAGAATAAGCCTAGGGAGGACGAAAATGACCTATTTGTTCCTCCAATGACACAAATGAACTTATTGGATGCACAAGATTGGTTAAAAACCCTAATAGGACAAGAATAAGCCTTGGGAGTACGAAAATGACCTAAATGTTCATCCAATGACACAAACACACTTATCAGATGCACAAGATTGGTTAAAAACCCTAATTGGAGAAGAATAAGACTAGGGAGAACGAAAATGACTTATATGTTCCTCCAATGACACAAATGAACTTATTGGATGCACAAGATTGGTTAAAAACCCTAATAGGACAAGAATAAGCCTTGGGAGTACGAAAATGACCTAAACGTTCATCCAATGACACAAACACACTTATCGGATGCACAAGATTGGTTAAAACCCCTAATTGGAGAAGAATAAGCCTAGGGAGAACGAAAATGACTTATATGTTCCTCAAATGACACAAATGAACTTATTGGATGCACAAGATTGGTTAAAAACCCTAATAGTACAAGAATAAGCCTTGGGAGTACGAAAATGACCTAAATGTTCATCCAATGACACAAACACACTTATCAGATGCACAAGATTGGTTAAAAACCCTAATTGGAGAAGAATAAGACTAGGGAGAACGAAAATGACTTATATGTTCCTCCAATGACACAAATGAACTTATTGGATGCACAAGATTGGTTAAAAACCCTAATTGGACAAGAATAAGCCTAGGGAGGACGAAAATGACCTAAATGTTAATCCAATGAAACAAACACACCTATTGGATGCACAAGATTGGTTAAAAACCCTAATTGGAGAAGAATAAGCCTAGGGAGGACGAAAATGACTTATATGTTCCTCCAATGACACAAATGAACTTATTGGATGCACAAGATTGGTTAAAAACCCTAATTGGACAAGAATAATCCTAGGGAGGACGAAAATGACCTAAATGTTAATCCAATGAAACTAACACACTTATTGGATGCACAAGATTGGTTAAAAACCCTAATTGGACAAGAATAAGCCTAGGGAGGACGAAAATGACCTAAATGTTAATCCAATGACACAAACACACCTATTGGATGCACAAGATTGGTTAAAAACCCTAATTGGAGAAGAATAAGCCTAGGGAGGACGAAAATGACCTAAATGTTAATCCAATGACAAAACACAACTATTGGATGCACAAGATTGGTTAAAAACCCTAATTGGAGAAGAATAAGCCTAGGGAGGACGAAAATGACCTAAATGTTAATCCAATGACACAAACACACCTATTGGATGCACAAGATTGGTTAAAAACCCTAATTGGAGAAGAATAAGCCTAGGGAGGACGAAAATGACCTAAATGTTAAGCCAATGACACAAACACACCTATTGGATGCACAAGATTGGTTAAAAACCCTAATTGGATAAGAATAAGCCTAGGGAGGACGAAAATGACCTAAATGTACATCCGATGACACAAACACACCTATTGGATGCACAAGATTGGTTAAAAACCCTAATTGGACAAGAATAAGCCTAGGGAGGACGAAAATGACCTATTTGTTCCTCCAATGATACAAATGAACTTATTGGATGCACAAGATTGGTTAAAAACCATAATAGGACAAGAATAAGCCTTGGGAGTATGAAAATGACCTAAACGTTCATCCAATGACACAATCACACTTATCGGATGCACAAGATTGGATAAAACCCCTAATTGGAGAAGAATAAGCCTAGGGAGAACGAAAATGACTTACATGTTCCTCCAATTACACAAATGAACTTATTGGATGCACAAGATTGGTTAAAAACCCTAATAGGACAAGAATAAGCCTTGGGAGTACGAAATTGACCTAAATGTTCATCCAATGACACAAACACACTTATCAAATGCACAAGATTGGTTAAAAATCCTAATTGGAGAAGAATAAGACTAGGGAGAACGAAAATGACTTATATGTTCCTCCAATGACACAAATGAACTTATTGGATGCACAAGATTGGTTAAAAACCCTAATTGGACAAGAATAAGCCTAGGGAGGACGAAAATGACCTAAATGTTAATCCAATGAAACAAACACACCTATTGGATGCACAAGATTGGTTAAAAGCCCTAATTAGACAAGAATAAGCCTAGGGAGGACGAAAATGACCTAAATGTTAATCCAATGACACAAACACACCTATTGGATGCACAAGATTGGTTAAAAACCCTAATTGGACAAGAATAAGCCTAGGGAGGACGAAAGTGACCTAAATGTTAATCCAATGACTTAAACACACCTATTGGATGCACAAGATTGGTTAAAAACCCTAATTGGAAAAGAATAAGCCTAGGGATGGCAAAAATGACCTAAATGTTTATCCAATGACACAAACACACCTATTGGATGCACAAGATTGGTTAAAAACCCTAATTGGACAAGAATAAGCCTAGGGAAGACGAAAATGACCTAAATGTTAATCCAATGAAACAAACACACCTATTGGAAGCACAAGATTGGTTAAAAACCCTAATTGGACAAGAATAAGCCTAGGGAGGACGAAAATGACCTAAATGTTAATCCAATGACACTAACACACCTATTGGATGCACAAGATTGGTTAAAAATCCTAATTGGGCAAGAATAAGCCTTGGGAGGACGAAAATGACCTAAATGTTAATCCAATGACATAAACAAACCTATCGGATGCACAAGATTGGTTAAAAACCCTAATTGGACAAGAATAAGCCTAGGGAGGACGAAAATGACCTAAATGATAATCCAATGACACAAACACACCTATTGGATGCACAAGATTGGTTAAAAACCCTAATTGGACAAGAATAAGCCTAGCGAGGACGAAAATGACCTAAATGATAATCCAATAACACAATCACACCTATTGGATGCACAAGATTGGTTAAAAACCCTAATTGGACAAGAATAAGCCTAGGGAGGACGAAAATGACCTATATGTTCCTCCAATGACAAAAACACACCTATTGGATGCACAAGATTGGTTAAAAACCCTAATTGGACAAGAATAAGCCTAAGGAGGACGAAAATGACCTAAATGTTAATCCAATGACACAAACACACCTATTGGATGCACAAGATGGTTAAAAACCCTAATTGGAGAAGAATAAGCCTAGGGAGGACGAAAATGACTTATATGTTCCTACAATGACACAAATGAACTTATTGGATGCACAAGATTGGTTAAAAACCCTAATTGGACAAGAATAAGCCTAGGGAGGACGAAAATGACCTAAATATTAATCCAATGACACAATTACACCTATTGGATGCACAAGATTGGTTAAAAACCCTAATTGGACAAGAAGAAGCCTAGGGAGGACGAAAATGACCTATATGTTCCTCCAATGACCAAATGAACTTATTGGATGCACAAGATTGGTTAAAAACCCTAATTGGAGAAGAATAAGCCTTGGGAGTATGAAAATGACCTAAATGTTCATCCAATGACACAAACACACTTATCAGATGCACAAGATTGGTTAAAAACCCTAATTGGACAAGAATAAGCCTAGGGAGGACGAAAATGACTTATATGTTCCTCAAATGACACAAATGAACTTATTGGATGCACAAGATTGGTTAAAAACCCTAATTGGACAAGAATAAGCCTAGGGAGGACGAAAATGACCTAAAGGTTAATCCAATGAAACAAACACACCTATTGGATGCACAAGATTGGTTAAAAACCCTAATTGGACAAGAATAAGCCTAGGGAGGACGAAAATGACCTAAATGTTAATCCAATGACACAAACACACCTATTGGATGCACAAGATTGGTTAAAAACCCTAATTGGACAAGAAGAAGCCTAGGGAGGACGAAAATGACCTAAATGTTAATCCAATGACACAAACACACCTATTGGATGAACAAGATTGGTTAAAAACCCTAATTGGACAAGAATAAGCCTAGGGAGGACGAAAATGACCTAAATGTTAATCCAATGACATAAACACACCTATTGGATGCACAAGATTGGTTAAAAACCCTAATTGGACAAGAATAAGCCTAGGGAGGACGAAAATGACCTAAATGGTAATCCAATTACATAAACACACCTATTGGATGCATAAGATGGTTAAAAACCCTAATTGGAGAAGAATAAGCCCAGGGAGGACGAAAATGACTTATATGTTCCTCCAATGACACAAATGAACTTATTGGATGCACAAGATTGGTTAAAAACCCTAATTGGACAAGAATAAGCCTAGGGAGGACGAAAATGACCTAAATGTTAATCCAATGAAACAAACACACCTATTGGATGCACAAGATTGGTTAAAAGCCCTAATTAGACAAGAATAAGCCTAGGGAGGACGAAAATGACCTAAATGTTAATCCAATGACACAAACACACCTATTGGATGCACAAGATTGGTTAAAAACCCTAATTGGACAAGAATAAGCCTAGGGAGGACGAAAGTGACCTAAATGTTAATCCAATGACTTAAACACACCTATTGGATGCACAAGATTGGTTAAAAACCCTAATTGGAAAAGAATAAGCCTAGGGATGGCAAAAATGACCTAAATGTTTATCCAATGACACAAACACACCTATTGGATGCACAAGATTGGTTAAAAACCCTAATTGGACAAGAATAAGCCTAGGGAAGACGAAAATGACCTAAATGTTAATCCAATGAAACAAACACACCTATTGGAAGCACAAGATTGGTTAAAAACCCTAATTGGACAAGAATAAGCCTAGGGAGGACGAAAATGACCTAAATGTTAATCCAATGACACAAACACACCTATTGGATGCACAAGATTGGTTAAAAACCCTAATTGGACAAGAATATGCCAAGGGAGAACGAAAATGACCTAAATGTTAATCCAATGACACGAATGAACTTATTGGATGCACAAGATTGGTTAAAAACCCTAATTGGACAAGAATAAGCCTAGGGAGAACGAAAATGACCTAAATGCTAATCCAATGACACAACTCAACTTATTGGATGCACAAGATTGGTTAAAAACCCTAATTGGTCAAGAATAAGCCTAGGGAGGACGAAAATGACCTAATTGATCATCCAATGACACAAACACACCTATTGGATGCACAAGATTGGTTAAAAACCCTAATTGGACAAGAATAAGCCTAGGGAGGACGAAAATGACCTAAATGTTAATCCAATGACACAAACACACCTATTGGATGCACAAGATTGGTTAAAAACCCTAATTGGACAAGAATAAGCCTAGGGATGACGAAAATGACCTAAAGGTACATCCAATGACACAAACACACCTATTGGATGCACAAGATTGGTTAAAAACCCTAATTGGACAAGAATAAGCCTAGGGAGGACGAAAATGACCTAAATGTTAATCCAATGACACAAACACACCTATTGGATGCACAAGATTGGTTAGAAACCCTAATTGGACAAGAATAAGCCTTGGGAGGACATAAATGACCTAAATGTTCATCCAATGACACAAATGAACATATTGGATGCACAAGATTGGTTAAAAACCCTAATTGGATAAGAATATGCCTAGGGAGGATGAAAATGACCTAAATATTCATCCAATGACACAAATGAACTTATTGGATGCACAAGATTGCTTAAAACCCTAATTGGACAAGAATAAGCCTAGGGAGGACGAAAATGACCTAAATGTTCATCCAATGACACAAACACACCTATTGGATGCACAAGATTGGTTAAAAACCCTAATTGGACAAGAATAAGCCTAGGGAGGATGAAAATGACCTAAATGTTCATCCAATGACACAAACACACCTATTGGATGCACAAGACTGGTTAGAAACCCTAATTGGACAAGAATAAGCCTAGGGAGGACGCAAATGACCTAAATGTACATCCAATGACACAAATAAACTTATTGGATACACAAGATTGATTTAAAACCCTAATTGGACAAGAATAAGCCTAAGAAGGACGAAAATGACCTAAATGTTCATCCAATGACACAAACACACCTATTGGATGCACAAGATTGGTTAAAAACCCTAATTGGACAAGAATAAGCCTAGGGAGGACGAAAATGACCTAAATGTTCATCCAATGACACAAATGAACTTATTGGATGCACAACATTGGTTAGAAACCCTAATTGGACAAGAATAAGCCTAGGGAGGATGAAAATGACCTAAATGTTCATCCAATGACACAAACACACCTATTGGATGCACAAGATCGGTTAAAAACCCTAATTGGACAAGAATAAGCCTAGGGAGGACGAAAATGACCTAAATGTTCATCCAATGACACAAACACACCTATTGGATGCACAAGATTGGTTAAAAACCCTAATTGGACAAGAATAAGCCTAGGGAGGACGAAAATGACCTAAATGTTCATCCAATGATACAAATGAACTTATTGGATGCACAAGATTGGTTAAAAACCCTAATTGAACAACAATAAGCCTAGGGAGGACGAAAATGACCTAAATGTTCATCCAATGACACAAACGCACCTATTGGGTGCACAAGATTGGCTTAAAACCCTAATAGGACAAGAATAAGACTTGGGAGGACGAAAATGACCTAAATGTTCATCCAATGACACAAACACACCTATTGGATGCACAAGATTGGTTAAAAACCCTAATTGGACAACAATAAGCCTAGGGAGGATGAAAATGACCTAAATGTTCATCTAATGACACAAACGCACCTATTGGATGCACAAGATTGGTTAAAAACCCTAATTGCACAAAACTAAGCCTAGTGAGGACGAAAATAACCTAAATGTTCATCCAATGACACAAATGAACTTATTGGATGCACAAGATTGCTTAAAACCCTAATTGGACAAGAATAAGACTAGGGAGGACGAAAATGACCTAAATGTTCATCCAATGACACAAACACACCTATTGGATGCACAACATTGGTTAGAAACCCTAATTGAACAAGAATAAGCCTAGGGAGGACGAAAATTACCTAAATGTTCATCCAATGAAACAAATGAACTTATTGGATTCACAAGATTGCTTAAAAACCCTAATTGGGCAAGAATAAGCCTAGGGAGGACGAAAATGACCTAAATGTTCATCCAATGACACAAATGAACTTGTTGGATGCACAAGATTGGTAAAAAACCCTAATTGGACAAGAATAAGCCTAGGGAGGACGAAAATGACCTAAATGTTCAATCAATGACACAAACACACCTATTGGATGCACAAGATTGGTTAAAAACCCTAATTGGACAAGAATAAGCCTAGGGAGGACGAAAATGACCTAAATGTTCATCCAATGACACAAATGAACTTATTGGATGCACAAGATTGGTTAGTAACCCTAATTGGACAAGAATAAGCCTAGGGAGGACGAAAATGACCTAAATGTTCATCCAATGACACAAACACACCTATTGGATGCACAAGATTGGTTAAAAACCCTAATTGGACAAGAATAAGCCTAGGGAGGACGAAAATGACCTAAATGTTCATCCAATGACACAAATGAACTTATTTGATGCACAACATTGCTTAAAAACCCTAATTGGACAAGAATAAGCCTAGGGAGGACGAAAATGACCTAAATGTTCATCCAATGACACAAATACACCTATTGGATGCACAAGATTGGTTAAAAACCCTAATTGGACAAGAATAAGCCTAGGGAGGACGAAAATGACCTAAATGTTCATCCAATGACACAAACACACCTATTGGATGCACAAGATTGGTTAAAAACCCTAATTGGACAAGAATAAGCCTAGGGAGGACGAAAATGACGTAAATGTTCATCCAAAGACACAAATGAACTTATTGGATGCACAAGATTGCTTAAAAACCCAAATTGGACAAGAATAAGCCTAATGAGGACGAAAATGACCTAAATGTTCATTCAATGACACAAATACACCTATTGGATGCAAAAGATTGGTTAGAAACCCTAATTTGACAAGAATAAGCCTAGGGAGGACGAAAATGACCTAAATGTTCATCCAATGACACAAACACACCTATTGGATGCACAAGATTGGTTAAAAACCCTAATTGGACAAGAATAAGCCTAGGGAGGACGAAAATGACCTAAATGTTCATCCAATGACACAAACACACCTATTGGATGCACAAGATTGGTTAAAAACCCTAATTGGACAAGAATAAGCCTAGGGAGGACGAAAATGACGTAAATGCTCATCCAATGACACAAATGAACTTATTGGATGCACAAGATTGCTTAAAAACCCAAATTGGAAAAGAATAAGCCTAATGAGGACGAAAATGACCTAAATGTTCATCCAATGACACAAATACACCTATTGGATGCAAAAGATTGGTTAGAAACCCTAATTTGACAAGAATAAGCCTAGGAAGGACGAAAATGACCTAAATGTTCATCCAATGACACAAACACACCTATTGGATGCACAAGATTGGTTAAAAACCCTAATTGGACAAGAATAAGCCTAGGGAGGACGAAAATGACCTAAATGTTAATCCAATGACACAAGCACACCTATTGGATGCACAAGATTGGTTAAAAACCCTAATTGGACAAGAATAAGCCTAGGGATGACGAAAATGACCTAAATGTTAATCCAATGACACAAACACACCTATTGGATGCACAAGATTGGTTAAAAACCCTAATTGGACAAGAATAAGCCTAGGGAGGACGAAAATGACCTAAATGTTAATCCAATGACACAAACACACCTATTGGATGCACAAGATTGGTTAAAAACCCTAATTGGACAAGAATAAGACTAGGGAGGACGAAAATGACCTAAATGTTCATCCAATGACACAAACACACCTATTGGATTCACAAGATTGGTTAGAAACCCTAATTGGACAAGAATAAGCCTAGGGAGGACGAAAATGACCTAAATGTTCATCCAATGACACAAATGAACATATTGGATGCACAAGATTGGTTAAAAACCCTAATTGGACAACAATAAACCTAGGGTGGACGAAAATGACCTAAATGTTTCATCCAATGACACAAATGAACTTATTCGATGCACAAGATTGGTTAATAACCCTAATTGGACAAGAATAAGCCTAGGGAGGACGAAAATGACCTAAATGTTCATCCAATGACACAAACACACCTATTGGATGCACAAGATTGGTTAAAAACCCTAATTGGACAAGAATAAGCCTAGGGAGGACGAAAATGACCTAAATGTTCATCCAATGACACAAAGAAACCTATTGGATGCACAAGATTGGTTAAAAACCCTAATTGGACAAGAATAAGCCTAGGGAGGACGAAAATGACCTAAATGTTCATCCAATGACACAAACACACCTATTGGATGCACAAGATTGGTTAAAAACCCTAATTGGACAAGAATAAGCCTAGGGAGGACGAAAATGACCTAAATGTTTATCCAATGACACAAATGAACTTATTGGATGGACAAGATTGGTTAAAAACCCTAATTGGACAAGAATAAGCCTAGGGAGGACGAAAATGACCTAAATGTTCATCCAATGACACAAACACACCTATTGGATGCACAAGATTGGTTAAAAACCCTAATTGGACAAGAATAAGCCTAGGGAGGACGAAAATGACCTAGATGTTCATCCAATGACACAAACACACCTATTGGATGCACAAGATTGGTTAAAAACCCTAATTGGACAAGAATAAGCATAAGGAGGACGAAAATGACCTAAATGTTCATCCAATGACACAAATGAACTTATTGGATGCACAAGATTGGTTAAAAACCCTAATTGGACAAGAATAAGACTAGGGAGGACGAAAATGACCTAAATGTTCATCCAATGACACAAACACACCTATTGAATGCACAAGATTGGTTAGAAACCCTAATCGGACAAGAATAAGCCTAGGAAGGACGAAAATGACCTAAATGTTAATCCAATGACACAAATGAACTTATTGGATGCACAAGATCGGTTTAAAACCCTAATTGGACAAGAATAAGCCTAGGGAGGACGAAAATGACCTAAATGTTCATCCAATGACACAAACACACCTATTGGATGCACAAGATTGGTTAAAAACCCTAATTGGACAAGAATAAGCCTAGGGAGGACGAAAATGACCTAAATGTTCATCCAATGACACAAACACACCTATTGGATGCACAAGATTGGTTAAAAACCCTAATTGGACAAGAATAAGCCTAGGGAGGACGAAAATGACGTAAATGTTCGTCCAATGACACAAACACACCTATTGGATGCACAAGATTGCATAAAAACCCTAATTGGACAAGAATAAGACTAGGGAGGACGAAAATGACCTAAATGTTCATCCAATGACACAAATGAACTTATTGGATGCACAAGATTGGTTAAAATCCCTAATTGGATAAGAATAAGCCTAGGGAGGACGAAAATGACCTAAATGTTCGTCCAATGACACAAACACACCTATTGGATGCACAAGATTGCATAAAAACCCTAATTGGACAAGAATAAGACTAGGGAGGACGAAAATGACCTAAATGTTCATCCAATGACACAAATGAACTTATTGAATGCACAAGATTGGTTAAAAACCATAATCGGACAGGAATAAGCCTAGGGAGGATGAAAATTACCTAAATGTTCGTCCAATGACACAAACACACCTATTGGATGCACAAGATTGCATATAAACCCTAATTGGACAAGAATAAGACTAGGGAGGACGAAAATGACCTAAATGTTCCTCCAATGACACAAATGAACTTATTGGATGCACAAGATTGGTTAAAAACCCTAATTGGACAAGAATAAGCCTAGGGAGGACGAAAATGACCTAAATGTTTATCCAATGACACAAATGAACTTATTGTATGCACAAGATTGGTTAAAAACCCTAATTGGAGAAGAATAAGCCTAGGGAGGACGAAAATGACTTATATGTTCCTCCAATGACACAAATGAACTTATTGGATGCACAAGATTGGTTAAAAACCCTAATTGGACAAGAATAAGCCTTGGGAGTACGAAAATGACCTAAATGTTCATCCAATGACACAAACACACTTATCGGATGCACAAGATTGGTTAAAAACCCTAAT
This sequence comes from Cicer pinnatifidum, assembly GCA_037974775.1. Classification (NCBI taxonomy): domain Eukaryota; kingdom Viridiplantae; phylum Streptophyta; class Magnoliopsida; order Fabales; family Fabaceae; genus Cicer; species Cicer pinnatifidum. Next base: position 36,427,829 of record JBBPBR010000008.1, read on the forward strand.
TGGAGAAGAATAAGCCTAGGGAGGACGAAAATGACCAATATGTTCCTCCAATGACACAAATGAAACTATTAGATGCACAAGATTGGTTAAAAACGCTAATTGGAGAAGAATAAGCCTAGGGAGGAAGAAAATGACCTAAATGTTAATCCAATGACACAAACACACCTATTGGATGCACAAGATTGGTTAAAAACCCTAATTGGACAAGAATAAGCCTAGGGAGGAAGAAAATGACCTAAATGTTAATCCAATGACACAAACACACCTATTGGATGCACAAAATTGGTTAAAACCCTAATTGGAGAAAAATAAGCCTAGGGAGCAAGAAAATGACCTAAATGTTAATCCAATGACACAAACACACCTATTGGATGCACAAGATTGGTTAAAAACCCTAATTGGACAAGAATAAGCCTAGGGAGGATGAAAATGGCCTAAATGTTAATCCAATGACACAAACACACCTATTGGATGCACAAGATTGGTTAAAAACCCTAATTGGACAAGAATAAGCCTATGGAGGACGAAAATGACCTAAATGTTAACCAATGACATAAACACACCTATTCGATGCACAAGATTGGTTAAAAACCCTAATTGGAAAAGAATAAGCCTAGGGAGGACAAAAATGACCTAAATGTTCATCCAATGACACAAACACACATATTGGATACACAACATTGGTTGAAAACCCTAATTGGACAAGAATAAGCCTAGCGAGGACGAAAATGACGTATATATTCCTCCAATGACACAAATGAACTTATTGGATGCACAAGATTGGTTAAAAACCATAATTGGACAAGAATAAGCCTTGGGAGGACGAAAGTGACCTAAATGTTAATCCAATGACACTAACACACCTATTGGATGCACAAGATTGGTTAAAAACCCTAATTGGACAAGAATAAGCCTAGGGAGGACGAAAATGACCTAAATGTTCATCCAATGACACAAACACACCTATTGGATGCACAAGATTGGTTAAAAACCCTAATTGGACAAGAATAAGCCTAGGGAGGACGAAAATGACCTAAATGTTAATCCAATGACACAAACACACCTATTGGATGCATAAGATTGGTTAAAAACCCTAATTGGACAAGAATAAGACTAGGGAGGAAGAAAATGACCTAAATGTTTATCCAATGACACAAACACACATATTGGATGCACAAGATTGGTTAAAAACCCTAATTGGACAAGAATAAGCCTAGGGAGGACGAAAATGACCTAAATGTTCATCCTATGACACAAACACACCTATTGGATGCACAAGATTGGTTAAAAACCCTAATTGGACAAGAATAAGCCTAGGGAGGACGAAAATGACCTAAATGTTTATCCAATGACATAAACACACCAATTGGATGCACAAGATTGGTTAAAAACCCTAATTGGACAAGAATAAGCCTAGGGAGGACGAAAATGACCTAAATGTTCATCCAATGACACAAATACACCTATTGGATGCACAAGAATGGTTAAAAACCCTAATTGGACAAGAATAAGCCTAGGCAGGACAAAAATGACCTAAATGATAATCCAACGACATAAACACACCTATTGGATGCACAAGATTGGTTAAAAACCCTAATTGGAAAGGAATAAGCCTAGGGAGGACGAAAATGACCTAAATGTTCATCCAATGACACAAACGCACCTATTGGATGCACAAGAATGGTTAAAAACCCTAATTGGACAAGAATAAGCCTAGGGAGGACGAAAATGACCTAAATGTTTATCCAATGACAGAAATGAACTTATTGGATGCACAAGATTGGTTAAAAACCCTAATTGGACAAGAATAAGCCTAGGGAGGACGAAAATGACCTAAATGTTCATCCAATGACACAAACACACCTATTGGATGCACAAGATTGGTTAAAAACCCTAATTGGACAAGAATAAGCCTAGGGAGGATGAAAATGACCTAAATGTTCATCCAATGACACAAACACACCTAATGGATGCACAAGATTGGTTAAAAACCCTAATTGGACAAGAATAAGCCTAGGGAGGACGAAAATGACCTAAATGTTCATCCAATGACACAAACACACCTATTGGATGCACAAGATTGGTTAAAAACCCTAATTGGACAAGAATAAGCCTAGTAAGGACGAAAATGACCTAAATGTTCATCCAATAACACAAATGAACTTATTGGATGCACAAGATTGCTTAAAAACCCTAATTTGACAAGAAAAAGCCTAGGGAGGACGAAAATGACCTAAATGTTCATCCAATGACACAAATACACCTATTGGATGCACAAGATTGGTTAGAAACCCTAATTGGACAAGAATAAGCCTAGGGAGGACGAAAATGACCTAAATGTTCATCCAATGACACAAACACACCTATTGGATGCACAAGATTGGTTAAAAACCCTAATTGGACAAGAATAAGCCTAGGGAGGATGAAAATGACCTAAATGTTCATCCAATGACACAAATACACCTATTGGATGCACAAGATTGGTTAGAAACCCTAATTGGACAACAATAAGCCTAGGGAGGACGAAAATGACCTAAATGTTCATCCAATGACACAAATACACCTATTGGATGCACAAGATTGGTTAGAAACCCTAATTGGACAAGAATAAGCCTAGGGAGGACGAAAATGACCTAAATGTTCATCCAATGACACAAACACACCTATTGGATGCACAAGATTGGTTAAAAACCCTAATTGGACAAGAATAAGCCTAGGGAGGACGAAAATAACCTAAATTTTCATCCAATGACACAAATACACCTATTGGATGCGCAAGATTGGTTAGAAACCCTAATTGGACAAAAATAAGCCTAGGGAAGACGAAAATGACCTAAATGTTCATTCAATAACACAAATGAACTTATTGGATGCACAAGATTGCTTAAAAACCCTAATTAGACAAGAATAAGCCTAGGGAGAACGAAAATGACCTAAATGTTCTTCCAATGACACAAATACACCTATTGGATGCACAAGATTCGTTAGAAACCCTAATTGGACAAGAATAAGCCTAGGGAGGACGAAACTGACCTAAATGTTCATCCAATGACACAAACACACCTATTGGATGCACAAGATTGGTTAAAAACCCTAATTGGACAAGAATATGCCTAGGGAGGACGAAAATGACCTAAATGTTTATCCAATAACACCAATGAACTTATTGGATGCACAAGATTGCTTAAAAACCCTAATTAGACAAGAATAAGCCTAGGGAGGACGAAAATGACCTAAATGTTCATCCAATGACACAAACACACCTATTGGATGCACAAGATTGGTTAAAAACCCTAATTGGACAAGAATAAGCCTAGGGAGGACGAAAATAACCTAAATTTTCATCCAATGACACAAATACACCTATTGGATGCACAAGATTGGTTAGAAACCCTAATTGGACAAGAATAAGCCTAGGGAGGACGAAAATGACCTAAATGTTCATTCAATAACACAAATGAACTTATTGGATGCACAAGATTGCTTAAAACCCCTAATTAGACAAGAATAAGCCTAGGGAGGACGAAAATGACCTAAATGTTCATCCAATGACACAAATGAACTTATTGGATGCACAAGATTGGTTAAAAACCCTAATTGGACAAGAGTAAGCCTAGGGAGGACGAAAATGACCTAAATGTTCATCCAATGACACAAACACACCTATTGGATGCACAAGATTGGTTAAAAACCCTAATTGGACAAGAATAAGCCTAGGGAGGACGAAAATAACCTAAATTTTCATCCAATGACACAAATACACCTATTGGATGCACAAGATTGGTTGGAAACCCTAATTGGACAAGAATAAGCCTAGGGAGGACGAAAATGACCTAAATGTTCATTCAATAACACAAATGAACTTATTGGATGCACAAGATTGCTTAAAAACCCTAATTAGACAAGAATAAGCCTAGGGAGGACGAAAATGACCTAAATGTTCATCCAATGACACAAACACACCTATTGGATGCACAAGATTGGTGAAAAACCCTAATTGGACAAGAATAAGCCTAGGGAGGACGAAAATGACCTAAATGTTCATCCAATGACACAAATGAACTTATTGGATGCACAAGATTGGTTAAAAACCCTAATTGGACAAGAATAAGCCTTGGGAGTACGAAAATGACCTAAATGTTCATCCAATGACACAAACACACTTATCGGATGCACAAGATTGGTTAAAAACCCTAATTGGAGAAGAATAAGCCTAGGGAGGACGAAAATGACCAATATGTTCCTCCAATGACACAAATGAAACTATTAGATGCACAAGATTGGTTAAAAACGCTAATTGGAGAAGAATAAGCCTAGGGAGGAAGAAAATGACCTAAATGTTAATCCAATGACACAAACACACCTATTGGATGCACAAGATTGGTTAAAAACCCTAATTGGACAAGAATAAGCCTAGGGAGGAAGAAAATGACCTAAATGTTAATCCAATGACACAAACACACCTATTGGATGCACAAAATTGGTTAAAACCCTAATTGGAGAAAAATAAGCCTAGGGAGCAAGAAAATGACCTAAATGTTAATCCAATGACACAAACACACCTATTGGATGCACAAGATTGGTTAAAAACCCTAATTGGACAAGAATAAGCCTAGGGAGGATGAAAATGGCCTAAATGTTAATCCAATGACACAAACACACCTATTGGATGCACAAGATTGGTTAAAAACCCTAATTGGACAAGAATAAGCCTATGGAGGACGAAAATGACCTAAATGTTAACCAATGACATAAACACACCTATTCGATGCACAAGATTGGTTAAAAACCCTAATTGGAAAAGAATAAGCCTAGGGAGGACAAAAATGACCTAAATGTTCATCCAATGACACAAACACACATATTGGATACACAACATTGGTTGAAAACCCTAATTGGACAAGAATAAGCCTAGCGAGGACGAAAATGACGTATATATTCCTCCAATGACACAAATGAACTTATTGGATGCACAAGATTGGTTAAAAACCATAATTGGACAAGAATAAGCCTTGGGAGGACGAAAGTGACCTAAATGTTAATCCAATGACACTAACACACCTATTGGATGCACAAGATTGGTTAAAAACCCTAATTGGACAAGAATAAGCCTAGGGAGGACGAAAATGACCTAAATGTTCATCCAATGACACAAACACACCTATTGGATGCACAAGATTGGTTAAAAACCCTAATTGGACAAGAATAAGCCTAGGGAGGACGAAAATGACCTAAATGTTAATCCAATGACACAAACACACCTATTGGATGCATAAGATTGGTTAAAAACCCTAATTGGACAAGAATAAGACTAGGGAGGAAGAAAATGACCTAAATGTTTATCCAATGACACAAACACACATATTGGATGCACAAGATTGGTTAAAAACCCTAATTGGACAAGAATAAGCCTAGGGAGGACGAAAATGACCTAAATGTTCATCCTATGACACAAACACACCTATTGGATGCACAAGATTGGTTAAAAACCCTAATTGGACAAGAATAAGCCTAGGGAGGACGAAAATGACCTAAATGTTTATCCAATGACATAAACACACCAATTGGATGCACAAGATTGGTTAAAAACCCTAATTGGACAAGAATAAGCCTAGGGAGGACGAAAATGACCTAAATGTTCATCCAATGACACAAACACACCTATTGGATGCACAAGATTGGTTAAAAACCCTAATTGGACAAGAATAAGCCTAGGGAGGACGAAAATGACCAAACTATTCATCCAATGACACAAATGAACTAATTGGATGCACAAGATTGCTTAAAACCCTAATTGGACAAGAATAAGACTAGGGAGGACGAAAATGACCAAAATGTTCATCCAACGACACAAACACACCTATTGGATGCACAAGATTGGTTAGAAACCCTAATTTGACAAGAATAAGCCTAGGGAGGACGAAAATGACCTAACTATTCATCCAATGACACAAATGAACTTATTGGATGCACAAGATTGGTTAAAAACCCTAATTGGACAAGAATAAGCCTAGGGAGGACGAAAATGACCTAAATGTTCATCCAATGACCCAAACACACCTATTGGATGCACTAGATTGGTTAGAAACCCTAATTGGACAAGAATAAGCCTAGGGAGGACGAAAATGACCTAAATGTTAATCCAATGACACAAATGAACTTATTGGATGCACAAGATTGGTTAAAAACCATAATTGGACAAGAATAAGCCTAGGGAGGACGAAAATGACCTAAATGTTAATCCAATGACACAAACACACCTATTGGATGCACAAGATTGGTTAAAAACCCTAATTGGACAAGAATAAGCCTAGGGAGGATGAAAATGGCCTAAATGTTAATCCAATGACACAAACACACCTATTGGATGCACAAGATTGGTTAAAAACCCTAATTGGACAAGAATAAGCCTATGGAGGACGAAAATAACCTAAATGTTAACCAATGACATAAACACACCTATTGGATGCACAAGATTGGTTAAAAACCCTAATTGGAAAAGAATAAGCCTAGGGAGGACAAAAATGACCTAAATGTTCATCCAATGACACAAACACACATATTGGATACACAACATTGGTTGAAAACCCTAATTGGACAAGAATAAGCCTAGCGAGGACGAAAATGACGTATATATTCCTCCAATGACACAAATGAACTTATTGGATGCACAAGATTGGTTAAAAACCATAATTGGACAAGAATAAGCCTTGGGAGGACGAAAGTGACCTAAATGTTAATCCAATGACACTAACACACCTATTGGATGCACAAGATTGGTTAAAAACCCTAATTGGACAAGAATAAGCCTAGGGAGGACGAAAATGACCTAAATGTTAATCCAATGACACAAACACACCTATTGGATGCATAAGATTGGTTAAAAACCCTAATTGGACAAGAATAAGCCTAGGGAGGAAGAAAATGACCTAAATGTTTATCCAATGACACAAACACACCTATTGGATGCACAAGATTGGTTAAAAACCCTAATTGGACAAGAATAAGCCTAGGGAGGACGAAAATGACCTAAATGTTCATCCTATGACACAAACACACCTATTGGATGCACAAGATTGGTTAAAAAACCCTAATTGGACAAGAATAAGCCTAGGGAGGACGAAAATGACCTAAATGTTTATCCAATGACATAAACACACCAATTGGATGCACAAGATTGGTTAAAAACCCTAATTGGACAAGAATAAGCCTAGGGAGGACGAAAATGACCTAAATGTTTATCCAATGACACAAATGAACTTATTGGATGCACAAGATTTGTTAAAAACCCTAATTGGACAAGAATAAGCCTAGGGAGGACGAAAGTGACCTAAATGTTAATCCAATGACACAAACACACCTATTGGATGCACAAGATTGGTTAAAAACCCTAATTGGACAAGAATAAGCCTAGGGAGGACGAAAATGACCTAAATATTAATCCAATGAAAAAAACACACCTATTGGATGCACAAGATTGGTTAAAAACCCTAATTGGACAAGAATAAGCCTAGGGAGGACGAAAATGACCTAAATGATAATCCAATGACACAAACACACCTATTGGATGCACAAGATTGGTTAAAAACCCTAGTTGGACAAGAATATGCCTAGGGAGGACGAAAATGACCTAATTGATCATCCAATGACACAAACACACCTATTGGATGCACAAAATTGGTTAAAAACCCTAATTGGACAAGAATAAGCCTAGGGAGGACGAAAATGACCTAATTGATCATCCATTGCCACAAACACACCTATTGGATGCACAAGATTGGTTAAAAACCCTAATTGGACAAGAATATGCCTATGGAGGACGAAAATGACCTAATTGGTCATCCAATGACACAAACACACCTATTGGATGCACAAGATTGGTTAAAAACCCTAATTGGACAAGAATAAGCCTAGGGAGGACGAAAATGACCTAAATGTTAATCCAATGACACAAACACACCTATTGGATGCATAAGATTGGTTAAAAACCCTAATTGGACAAGAATAAGACTAGGGAGGAAGAAAATGACCTAAATGTTTATCCAATGACACAAACACACATATTGGATGCACAAGATTGGTTAAAAACCCTAATTGGACAAGAATAAGCCTAGGGAGGACGAAAATGACCTAAATGTTCATCCTATGACACAAACACACCTATTGGATGCACAAGATTGGTTAAAAACCCTAATTGGACAAGAATAAGCCTAGGGAGGACGAAAATGACCTAAATGTTTATCCAATGACATAAACACACCAATTGGATGCACAAGATTGGTTAAAAACCCTAATTGGACAAGAATAAGCCTAGGGAGGACGAAAATGACCTAAATGTTAATCCAATGACACAAACACACCTATTGGATGCACAAGATTGGTTAAAAACCCTAATTGGACAAGAAGAAGCCTAGGGAGGACGAAAATGACCTAAATGTTAATCCAATGACACAAACACACCTATTGGATGAACAAGATTGGTTAAAAACCCTAATTGGACAAGAATAAGCCTAGGGAGGACGAAAATGACCTAAATGTTAATCCAATGACATAAACACACCTATTGGATGCACAAGATTGGTTAAAAACCCTAATTGGACAAGAATATGCCTAGGGAGGACGAAAATGACCTATATGTTCCTCCAATGACACAAATGAACTTATTGGAAGCACAAGATTTGTTAAAAACCCTAACTGGACAAGAATAAGCCTAGGAGGACGAAAATGACATAAATGTTAATCCAATGACACAAACACACCTATAGGATGCACAAAATTGGTTAAAACCCTAATTGGAGAAGAATAAGCCTAGGGAGGAAGAAAATGACCTAAATGTTAATCCAATGACAGAAACATACCTATTGGATGCACAAGATTGGTTAAAAACCCTAATTGGACAAGAATAAGCCTAGGGAGGAAGAAAATGACCTAAATGTTTATCCATTGACACAAACACACCTATTGGATGCACAAGATTGGTTAAAAACCCTAATTGGTGAAGAATAAGCCTAGGGAGGACGAAAATGAACTAAATGTTAATCCATTGACACAAACACACCTATTGGATGCACAAGATTGGTTAAAAACCCTAATTGGACAAGAATAAGCCTAGGGAGGACGAAAATGACCTAAATGTTAATCCAATGAAAAAAACACACCTATTGGATGCACAAGATTCGTTAAAAACCCTAATTGGACAAGAATAAGCCTAGGGAGGACGAAAATGACCTAAATGATAATCCAATGACACAAACACACCTATTGGATGCACAAGATTGGTTAAAAACCCTAATTGGAAAAGAATAAGCCTAGGGAGGACAAAAATGACCTAAATGTCCATCCAATGACACAAACACACCTATTGGATACACAACATTGGTTGAAAACCCTAATTGGACAAGAATAAGCCTAGCGAGGACGAAAATGACGTATATGTTCCTCCAATGACACAAATGAACTTATTGGATGCACAAGATTGGTTAAAAACCCTAATTGGACAAGAATAAGCCTTGGGAGGACGAAAATGACCTAAATGTTAATCCAATGACACAAACACACCTATTGGATGCACAAGATTGGTTAAAGACCCTAATTGGACAAGAATAAGCCTAGGGAGGACAAAAATGACCTAAATGTTAGTCCAATGACACAAACACACCTATTGGATGCACAAGATTGGTTAAAAACCCTAATTGGACAAGAATAAGCCTAGGGAGGACGAAAATGACCTAAATGTTAATCCAATGACACAAACACACCTATTGGATGCATAAGATTGGTTAAAAACCCTAATTGGACAAGAATAAGCCTAGGGAGGAAGAAAAAGACCTAAATGTTTATCCAATGACACAAACACACCTATTGGATGCACAAGATTTGTTAAAAACCCTAATTGGACAAGAATAAGCCTAGGGAGGACGAAAATGACCTAAATGTTCATCCTATGACACAAACACACCTATTGGATGCACAAGATTGGTTAAAAAACCCTAATTGGACAAGAATAAGCCTAGGGAGGACGAAAATGACCTAAATGTTTATCCAATGACATAAACACACCAATTGGATGCACAAGATTGGTTAAAAACCCTAATTGGACAAGAATAAGCCTAGGGAGGACGAAAATGACCTAAATGTTCATCCAATGACACAAACACACCTATTGGATGCACAAGATTGGTTAAAAACCCTAATTGGACAAGAATAAGCCTAGGGAGGACGAAAATGACCTAAATGTTCATCCAATGACACAAATGAACTTATTGGATGCAAAAGATTGGTTAAAAACCCTAATTGGACAAGAATAAGCCTAGGGAGGACGAAAATGACCTAAATGTTCATCCAATAACACAAAAACACCTATTGGATGCACAGGATTGCATAAAAACCCTAATTGGACAAGAATAAGCCTAGGGAGGACGAAAATGACCTAAATGTTCGTCTAATGACACAAATGAACTTATTGGATGCACAAGATTGGTTAAAAACCTTAATTGGACAAGAATAAGCCTAGGGAGGACGAAAATGACCTAAATGTTCGTCCAATGACACAAACACACCTATTGGATGCACAAGATTGCATAAAAACCCTAATTGGACAAGAATAAGACTAGGCAGGACAAAAATGACCTAAATGTTCCTCCAATGACACAAATGAACTTATTGGATGCACAAGGTTGGTTAATAACCCTAATTGGACAAGAATAAGCCTAGGGAGGACGAAAATGACCTAAATGTTCCTCCAATGACACAAACACACCTATTGGATGTACAAGAGTGAATAAAAACCCTAATTGGACAAGAATAAGACTAGGGAGGACGAAAATGACCAAAATGTTCGTCCAATGACACAAACACACCTATTGGATGCACAAGATTGCATAAAAACCCTAATTGGACAAAAATAAGACTAGGGAGGACGAAAATGACCTAAATGTTCATCCAATGACACAAATGAACTTATTGGATGCACAAGATTGGTTAAAAACCCTAATTGGACAAGAATAAGCCTAGGGAAGACGAAAATGACCTAAATGTTCATCCAATGACACAAATACACCTATTGGATGCACAAGATTGGTTAAAAACCCTAATTAGTCAAGAATAAGCCTAGGGAGGACGAAAATGACCTAAATGTTCATCCAATGACACAAACACACCTATTGGATGCACAAGATTGGTTAAAAACCCTAATTGGACAAGAATAAGCCTAGGGAGGACGAAAATGACCTAAATGTTCATCAAATGACACAAATGAACTTATTGGATGCACAAGATTGGTTAGAAACCCTAATTGGACAAGAATAAGCCTAGGGAGGACGAAAATGACCTAAATGTTCATCCAATGACACAAACACACCTATTGGATGCACAAGATTGGTTAAAAACCCTAATTGGACAAGAATAAGCCTAGGGAGGACGAAAATGACCTAAATGTTCATAATATAACACAAATACACCTATTGGATGCAAAAGATTGGTTAGAAACCCTAATTGGACAAGAATAAGCCTAGGGAGGACGAAAATGACCTAAATGTTCATCCAATGACACAAACACACCTATTGGATGCACAAGATTGGTTAAAAACCCTAATTGGACAAGAATAAGCCTAGGGAGGAAAAAAATGACCTAAATGATAATCCAACGACATAAACACACCTATTGGATGCACAAGATTGGTTAAAAACCCTAATTGGAAAGGAATAAGCCTAGGGAGGACGAAAATGACCTAAATGTTCATCCAATGACACAAACGCACCTATTGGATGCACAAGATTGGTTAAAAACCCTAATTGGACAAGAATAAGCCTAGGGAGGACGAAAATGACCTAAATGTTAATCCAATGACACAAACACACCTATTGGATGCACAAGATTGGTTAAAAACCCTAATTGGACAAGAATAAGCCTAGGGAGGAAGAAAATGACCTAAATGTTAATCCAATGACACAAACACACCTATTGGATGCACAAAATTGGTTAAAACCCTAATTGGAGAAAAATAATCCTAGGGAGCAAGAAAATGACCTAAATGTTAATCCAATGACACAAACACACCTATTGGATGCACAAGATTGGTTAAAAACCCTAATTGGAAAGGAATAAGCCTAGGGAGGACGAAAATGACCTAAATGTACATCCAATGACACGAACACACCTATTGGATGCACAAGATTGGTTAAAAACCCTAATTGGACAAGAATAAGCCTAGGGAGGTAGAAAATGGCCTATATGTTCCTCCAATGACACAAATGAACTTATTGGATGCACAAGATTGGTTAAAAACCCTAATTGGACAAGAATAAGCCTTGGGAGTACGAAAATGACCTAAATGTTCATCCAATGACACAAACACACTTATCGGATGCACAAGATTGGTTAAAAACCCTAATTGGAGAAGAATAAGCCTAGGGAGGACGAAAATGACCAATATGTTCCTCCAATGACACAAATGAAACTATTAGATGCACAAGATTGGTTAAAAACGCTAATTGGAGAAGAATAAGCCTAGGGAGGAAGAAAATGACCTAAATGTTAATCCAATGACACAAACACACCTATTGGATGCACAAGATTGGTTAAAAACCCTAATTGGACAAGAATAAGCCTAGGGAGGAAGAAAATGACCTAAATGTTAATCCAATGACACAAACACACCTATTGGATGCACAAAATTGGTTAAAACCCTAATTGGAGAAAAATAAGCCTAGGGAGCAAGAAAATGACCTAAATGTTAATCCAATGACACAAACACACCTATTGGATGCACAAGATTGGTTAAAAACCCTAATTGGACAAGAATAAGCCTAGGGAGGATGAAAATGGCCTAAATGTTAATCCAATGACACAAACACACCTATTGGATGCACAAGATTGGTTAAAAACCCTAATTGGACAAGAATAAGCCTATGGAGGACGAAAATGACCTAAATGTTAACCAATGACATAAACACACCTATTCGATGCACAAGATTGGTTAAAAACCCTAATTGGAAAAGAATAAGCCTAGGGAGGACAAAAATGACCTAAATGTTCATCCAATGACACAAACACACATATTGGATACACAACATTGGTTGAAAACCCTAATTGGACAAGAATAAGCCTAGCGAGGACGAAAATGACGTATATATTCCTCCAATGACACAAATGAACTTATTGGATGCACAAGATTGGTTAAAAACCATAATTGGACAAGAATAAGCCTTGGGAGGACGAAAGTGACCTAAATGTTAATCCAATGACACTAACACACCTATTGGATGCACAAGATTGGTTAAAAACCCTAATTGGACAAGAATAAGCCTAGGGAGGACGAAAATGACCTAAATGTTCATCCAATGACACAAACACACCTATTGGATGCACAAGATTGGTTAAAAACCCTAATTGGACAAGAATAAGCCTAGGGAGGACGAAAATGACCTAAATGTTAATCCAATGACACAAACACACCTATTGGATGCATAAGATTGGTTAAAAACCCTAATTGGACAAGAATAAGACTAGGGAGGAAGAAAATGACCTAAATGTTTATCCAATGACACAAACACACATATTGGATGCACAAGATTGGTTAAAAACCCTAATTGGACAAGAATAAGCCTAGGGAGGACGAAAATGACCTAAATGTTCATCCTATGACACAAACACACCTATTGGATGCACAAGATTGGTTAAAAACCCTAATTGGACAAGAATAAGCCTAGGGAGGACGAAAATGACCTAAATGTTTATCCAATGACATAAACACACCAATTGGATGCACAAGATTGGTTAAAAACCCTAATTGGACAAGAATAAGCCTAGGGAGGACGAAAATGACCTAAATGTTCATCCAATGACACAAATACACCTATTGGATGCACAAGATTGGTTAAAAACCCTAATTGGACAAGAATAAGCCTAGGGAGGACAAAAATGACCTAAATGATAATCCAACGACATAAACACACCTATTGGATGCACAAGATTGGTTAAAAACCCTAATTGGAAAGGAATAAGCCTAGGGAGGACGAAAATGACCTAAATGTTCATCCAATGACACAAACGCACCTATTGGATGCACAAGAATAGTTAAAAACCCTAATTGGACAAGAATAAGCCTAGGGAGGACGAAAATGACCTAAATGTTTATCCAATGACAGAAATGAACTTATTGGATGCACAAGATTTGTTAAAAACCCTAATTGGACAAGAATAAGCCTAGGGAGTACGAAAATGACCTAAATGTTAATCCAATGACACAAACACACCTATTGGATGCACAAGATTGGTTAAAAACCCTAATTGGACAAGAATAAGCCTAGGGAGGACGAAAATGACCTAAATGTTAATCCAATGAAAAAAACACACCTATTGGATGCACAAGATTGGGCAAAAACCCTAATTGGAGAAGAATAAGCCTAGGGAGGACGATAATGACCTAAATGATAATCCAATGACACAAACACACCTATTGGATGCACAACATTTGTTAAAAACCCTAATTGGAAAAGAATAAGCCTAGGGAGGACGAAAATGACCTAAATGTACATCCAATGACACAAACACACCTATTGGATGCAAAAGATTGGTTAAAAACCCTAATTGGACAAGAATATGCCTAGGGAGGACGAAAATGACCTATATGTTCCTCCAATGACAAAAATGAACTTATTGGAAGCACAAGATTTGTTAAAAACCCTAACTGGACAAGAATAAGCCTTGGAGGACGAAAATGACCTAAATGTTAATCCAATGACACAAACACACCTATTGGATGCACAAAATTGGTTAAAACCCTAATTGGAGAAGAATAAGCCTAGGGAGGAAGAAAATGACCTAAATGTTAATCCAATGACACAAACACACCTATTGGATGCACAAGATTGGTTAAAAACCCTAATTGGACAAGAATAAGCCTAGGGAGGAAGAAAATGACCTAAATGTTAATCCAATGACACAAACACACCTATTGGATGCACAAAATTGGTTAAAACCCTAATTGGAGAAAAATAAGCCTAGGGAGCAAGAAAATGACCTAAATGTTAATCCAATGACACAAACACACCTATTGGATGCACAAGATTAGTTAAAAACCCTAATTGGAAAGGAATAAGCCTAGGGAGGACGAAAATGACCTAAATGTTCATCCAATGACACAAACGCACCTATTGGATGCACAAGATTGGTTAAAAACCCTAATTGGACAAGAATAAGCCTAGGGAGGACGAAAATGACCTAAATGTTAATCCAATGACACAAACACACCTATTGGATGCACAAGATTGGTTAAAAACCCTAATTGGACAAGAATAAGCCTAGGGAGGAAGAAAATGACCTAAATGTTAATCCAATGACACAAACACACCTATTGGATGCACAAAATTGGTTAAAACCCTAATTGGAGAAAAATAATCCTAGGGAGCAAGAAAATGACCTAAATGTTAATCCAATGACACAAACACACCTATTGGATGCACAAGATTGGTTAAAAACCCTAATTGGAAAGGAATAAGCCTAGGGAGGACGAAAATGACCTAAATGTACATCCAATGACACGAACACACCTATTGGATGCACAAGATTGGTTAAAAACCCTAATTGGACAAGAATAAGCCTAGGGAGGTAGAAAATGGCCTATATGTTCCTCCAATGACACAAATGAACTTATTGGATGCACAAGATTGGTTAAAAACCCTAATTGGACAAGAATAAGCCTTGGGAGTACGAAAATGACCTAAATGTTCATCCAATGACACAAACACACTTATCGGATGCACAAGATTGGTTAAAAACCCTAATTGGAGAAGAATAAGCCTATGGAGGACGAAAATGACTTATATGTTCCTCCAATGACACAAATGAACTTATTGGATGTACAAGATTGGTTAAAAACCCTAATTGTACAAGAATAATCCTAGGGAGGACGAAAATGACCTAAATGTTAATCCAATGAAACTAACACACCTATTGGATGCACAAGATTGGTTAAAAACCCTAATTGGACAAGAATAAGCCTAGGGAGGACGAAAATGACCTAAATGTTAATCCAATGACACAAACACACCTATTGGATGCACAAGATTGGTTAAAAACCCTAATTGGACAAGAATAATTCTAGGGAGGACGAAAATGACCTAAATGTTCATCCAATGACACAAATGAACTTATTGGATGCACAAGATTGATTAGAAACCCTAATTGGACAAGAATAAGCCTAGGGAGGACGAAAATGACCTAAATGTTCATCCAATGACACAAACACACCTATTGGATGCACAAGATTGGTTAAAAACCCTAATTGGACAAGAATAAGCCTAGGGAGGACGAAAATGACCTAAATGTTCATCCAATGACACAAATGAACTTATTGGATGCACAAGATTGGTTAAAAACCCTAATTGGATAAGCATAAGCCAAGGGAGGACGAAAATGACCTAAATGTTCATCCAATGACACAAACACACCTATTGGATGCACAAGATTGGTTAAAAACCCTAATTGGACAAGAATAAGCCTAGGGAGGACGAAAATGACCTAAATGTTCATCCAATGACACAAACACACCTATTGGATGCACAAGATTGGTTAAAAACCCTAATTGGACAAGAATAAGCCTAGGGAGGAAGAAAATGACCTAAATGTTCATCCAATGACACAAACACACCTATTGGATGCACAACTTTGGTTAAAAACCCTAATTGGACAAGAATAAGCCATGGGAGGACGAAAATGACCTAAATGTTCATCCAATGACACAAACTCACCTATTGGATGCACAAGATTCGTTAGAAACCCTAATTGGAAAGAATAAGCCTAGAGAGGATGAAAATGACTTAAATGTTAATCCGATGACACAAATGAACTTATTGGATGCACAAGATTGGTTAAAAACCCTAATTGGACAAGAATAAGCCTAGGGAGGGCGAAAATGACCTAAATGTTCATCCAATGCCACAAACACACCTATTGGATGCACAAGATTGGTTAAAAACCCTAATTGGACAAGAATAAGCCTAGGGAGGACGAAAATGACCTAAATGTTCATCCAATGACACAAACACACCTATTGGATGCACAAGATTGGTTAAAAACCCTAATTGGACAAGAATAAGCCTAGGGAGGACGAAAATGACCTAACTGATCATCCAATGACACAAACACACCTATTGGATGCACAAGATTGGTTAAAAACCCTAATTGGACAAGAATATGCCTAGGTAGGACGAAAATGACCTAATTGATCATCCAATGGCACAAACACACCTATTGGATGCACAAGATTGGTTAAAAACCCTAATTGGACAAGAATATGCCTAGGGAGGACGGATATGACCTAAATGTTAATCCAATGACACAAATGAACTTATTGGATGCACAAGATTGGTTAAAAACCCTAATTGGACAAGAATATGCCTAGGGAGGACTAAAATGACCTAATTGATCATCCAATGACACAAACACACCTATTGGATGCACAAGATTGGTTAAAAACCCTAATTGGACAAGAATATGCCTAGGGAGGACGAAAATGACCTAATTGATCATCCAATGACACAAACACACCTATTGGATGCACAAGAATGGTTAAAAACCCTAATTGGACAAGAATATGCCTAGGGAGGATGAAAATGACCTAAATATTAATTCAATGACACAAACAAAGTTATTGGATGCACAAGATTGGTTAAAAACCCTAATTGGACAAGAATAAGCATAGGGAGGACGAAAATGACCTAATTGATCATCCAATGACACAAACAAACCTATTGGATGCACAAGATTGGTTAAAAACCCTAATTGGACAAGAATAAGCCTAGGGAGGACGAAAATGACCTAAATGTTCATCCAATGACACAAATGAACTTATTGGATGCACAAGATTGGTTAGAAACCCTAATTGGACAAGAATAATTCTAGGGAGGACGAAAATGACCTAAATGTTCATCCAATGACACAAATGAACTTATTGGATCTACAAGATTGGTTAAAAATCCTAATTGGACAAGAATAAGCCTAGGGAGGACGAAAATGACCTAAATGTTCATCCAATGACACAAACACACCTATTGGATGCACAAGATTGGTTAAAAACCCTAATTGGACAAGAATAAGCCTAGGGAGGACGAAAATGACCTAAATGTTCATCCAATGACACAAATGAACTTATTGGATGCACAAGATTGCTTAAAAACCCTAATTGGACCAAAATAAGCCTAGGGAGGACGAAAATGACCTAAATGTTCATCCAATGACACAAATACACCTATTGGATGCACAAGGTTGGTTAGAAACCGTAATTGGACAAGAATAAGCCTAGGGAGGACTAAAATGACCTAAATGTTCATCCAATGAAACAAATGAACTTATTGGATGCACAAGATTGGTTAAAAACCCTAATTGGACAAGAATAAGCCTAGGGAGGACGAAAATGACCTAAATGTTCATCCAATGACACAAACACACCTATTGGATGCACAAGATTGGTTAAAAACCCTAATTGGACAAGAATAAGCCTAGGGAGGACGAAAACGACCTAAATGTTTATCCAATGACATAAACACACCTATTGGATGCACAAGATTTGTTAAAAACCCTAATTGGACAAGAATAAGCCTAGGGAGGAAGAAAATGACCTGAATGTTAATCCAATGATACAAACACACCTATTGTATGCACAAGATTGGTTAAAAACCCTAATTGGACAAGAATAAGCCTAGGGAGGACGAAAATGACCTAAATGTTAATCCAATGACACAAACACACCTATTGGATGCACAAGATTGGTTAAAAACCCTAATTGGACAAGAATAAGCCTAGGGAGGACGAAAATGACCTAAATGTACATCCAATGACACAAACACACCTATTGGATGCACAAGATTGGTTAAAAATCCTAATTGGACAAGAATAAGCCTAGGGAGGACGAAAATGACCTATATGTTCCTCCAATGACACAAATAAACTTATTGGATGCACAAGATTGGTTAAAAACACTAATTGGAGAAGAATAAGCTTAGGGAGGAAGAAAATGACCTAAGTGTTAATCCAATGACACAAACACACCTATTGGATGCACAAGATTGGTTAAAAACCCTAATTGGACAAGAATAAGCCTAGGGAGGAAGAAAATGACCTAAATGTTAATCCAATGACACAAACACACCTATTGGATGCACAAGATTGGTTAAAAACCCTAATTGGACAAGAATAAGCCTAGGGAGGAAGAAAATGACCTAAATGTTAATCCAATGACACAAACACACCTATTGGATGCACAAAATTGGTTAAAACCCTAATTGGAGAAAAATAAGCCTAGGGAGCAAGAAAATGACCTAAATGTTAATCCAATGACACAAACACACCTATTGGATGCACAAGATTGGTTAAAAACCCTAATTGGACAAGAATAAGCCTAGGGAGGATGAAAATGGCCTAAATGTTAATCCAATGACACAAACACACCTATTGGATGCACAAGATTGGTTAAAAACCCTAATTGGACAAGAATAAGCCTATGGAGGACGAAAATGACCTAAATGTTAACCAATGACATAAACACACCTATTCGATGCACAAGATTGGTTAAAAACCCTAATTGGAAAAGAATAAGCCTAGGGAGGACAAAAATGACCTAAATGTTCATCCAATGACACAAACACACATATTGGATACACAACATTGGTTGAAAACCCTAATTGGACAAGAATAAGCCTAGCGAGGACGAAAATGACGTATATATTCCTCCAATGACACAAATGAACTTATTGGATGCACAAGATTGGTTAAAAACCATAATTGGACAAGAATAAGCCTTGGGAGGACGAAAGTGACCTAAATGTTAATCCAATGACACTAACACACCTATTGGATGCACAAGATTGGTTAAAAACCCTAATTGGACAAGAATAAGCCTAGGGAGGACGAAAATGACCTAAATGTTCATCCAATGACACAAACACACCTATTGGATGCACAAGATTGGTTAAAAACCCTAATTGGACAAGAATAAGCCTAGGGAGGACGAAAATGACCTAAATGTTAATCCAATGACACAAACACACCTATTGGATGCATAAGATTGGTTAAAAACCCTAATTGGACAAGAATAAGACTAGGGAGGAAGAAAATGACCTAAATGTTTATCCAATGACACAAACACACATATTGGATGCACAAGATTGGTTAAAAACCCTAATTGGACAAGAATAAGCCTAGGGAGGACGAAAATGACCTAAATGTTCATCCTATGACACAAACACACCTATTGGATGCACAAGATTGGTTAAAAACCCTAATTGGACAAGAATAAGCCTAGGGAGGACGAAAATGACCTAAATGTTTATCCAATGACATAAACACACCAATTGGATGCACAAGATTGGTTAAAAACCCTAATTGGACAAGAATAAGCCTAGGGAGGACGAAAATGACCTAAATGTTCATCCAATGACACAAATACACCTATTGGATGCACAAGATTGGTTAAAAACCCTAATTGGACAAGAATAAGCCTAGGGAGGACAAAAATGACCTAAATGATAATCCAACGACATAAACACACCTATTGGATGCACAAGATTGGTTAAAAACCCTAATTGGAAAGGAATAAGCCTAGGGAGGACGAAAATGACCTAAATGTTCATCCAATGACACAAACACACTTATCGGATGCACAAGAATGGTTAAAAACCCTAATTGGACAAGAATAAGCCTAGGGAGGACGAAAATGACCTAAATGTTTATCCAATGACAGAAATGAACTTATTGGATGCACAAGATTTGTTAAAAACCCTAATTGGACAAGAATAAGCCTAGGGAGTACGAAAATGACCTAAATGTTAATCCAATGACACAAACACACCTATTGGATGCACAAGATTGGTTAAAAACCCTAATTGGACAAGAATAAGCCTAGGGAGGACGAAAATGACCTAAATGTTAATCCAATGAAAAAAACACACCTATTGAATGCACAAGATTGGGCAAAAACCCTAATTGGACAAGAATAAGCCTAGGGAGGACGATAATGACCTAAATGATAATCCAATGACACAAACACACCTATTGGATGCACAACATTTGTTAAAAACCCTAATTGGAAAAGAATAAGCCTAGGGAGGACGAAAATGACCTAAATGTACATCCAATGACACAAACACACCTATTGGAAGCACAAGATTGGTTAAAAACCCTAATTGGACAAGAATATGCCTAGGGAGGACGAAAATGACCTATATGTTCCTCCAATGACAAAAATGAACTTATTGGAAGCACAAGATTTGTTAAAAACCCTAACTGGAGAAGAATAAGCCTAGGAGGACGAAAATGACCTAAATGTTAATCCAATGACACAAACACACCTATTGGATGCACAAAATTGGTTAAAACCCTAATTGGAGAAGAATAAGCCTAGGGAGGAAGAAAATGACCTAAATGTTAATCCAATGACACAAACACACCTATTGGATGCACAAGATTGGTTAAAAACCCTAATTGGACAAGAATAAGCCTAGGGAGGACGAAAATGACCTAAATGTTCATCCTATGACACAAACACACCTATTGGATGCACAAGATTGGTTAAAAAACCCTAATTGGACAAGAATAAGCCTAGGGAGGACGAAAATGACCTAAATGTTTATCCAATGACATAAACACACCAATTGGATGCACAAGATTGGTTAAAAACCCTAATTGGACAAGAATAAGCCTAGGGAGGACGAAAATGACCTAAATGTTAATCCAATGACACAAACACACCTATTGGATGCATAAGATTGGTTAAAAACCCTAATTGGACAAGAATAAGCCTAGGGAGGAAGAAAATGACCTAAATGTTTATCCAATGACACAAACACACATATTGGATGCACAAGATTGGTTAAAAACCCTAATTGGACAAGAATAAGCCTAGGGAGGACGAAAATGACCTAAATGTTCATCCTATGACACAAACACACCTATTGGATGCACAAGATTGGTTAAAAACCCTAATTGGACAAGAATAAGCCTAGGGAGGACGAAAATGACCTAAATGTTTATCCAATGACATAAACACACCAATTGGATGCACAAGATTGGTTAAAAACCCTAATTGGACAAGAATAAGCCTAGGGAGGACGAAAATGACCTAAATGTTCATCCAATGACACAAATACACCTATTGGATGCACAAGATTGGTTAAAAACCCTAATTGGACAAGAATAAGCCTAGGGAGGACAAAAATGACCTAAATGATAATCCAACGACATAAACACACCTATTGGATGCACAAGATTGGTTAAAAACCCTAATTGGAAAGGAATAAGCCTAGGGAGGACGAAAATGACCTAAATGTTCATCCAATGACACAAACGCACCTATTGGATGCACAAGAATAGTTAAAAACCCTAATTGGACAAGAATAAGCCTAGGGAGGACGAAAATGACCTAAATGTTTATCCAATGACAGAAATGAACTTATTGGATGCACAAGATTTGTTAAAAACCCTAATTGGACAAGAATAAGCCTAGGGAGTACGAAAATGACCTAAATGTTAATCCAATGACACAAACACACCTATTGGATGCACAAGATTGGTTAAAAACCCTAATTGGACAAGAATAAGCCTAGGGAGGAAAAAAATGACCTAAATGATAATCCAACGACATAAACACACCTATTGGATGCACAAGATTGGTTAAAAACCCTAATTGGAAAGGAATAAGCCTAGGGAGGACGAAAATGACCTAAATGTTCATCCAATGACACAAACGCACCTATTGGATGCACAAGATTGGTTAAAAACCCTAATTGGACAAGAATAAGCCTAGGGAGGACGAAAATGACCTAAATGTTAATCCAATGACACAAACACACCTATTGGATGCACAAGATTGGTTAAAAACCCTAATTGGACAAGAATAAGCCTAGGGAGGAAGAAAATGACCTAAATGTTAATCCAATGACACAAACACACCTATTGGATGCACAAAATTGGTTAAAACCCTAATTGGAGAAAAATAATCCTAGGGAGCAAGAAAATGACCTAAATGTTAATCCAATGACACAAACACACCTATTGGATGCACAAGATTGGTTAAAAACCCTAATTGGAAAGGAATAAGCCTAGGGAGGACGAAAATGACCTAAATGTACATCCAATGACACGAACACACCTATTGGATGCACAAGATTGGTTAAAAACCCTAATTGGACAAGAATAAGCCTAGGGAGGTAGAAAATGGCCTATATGTTCCTCCAATGACACAAATGAACTTATTGGATGCACAAGATTGGTTAAAAACCCTAATTGGACAAGAATAAGCCTTGGGAGTACGAAAATGACCTAAATGTTCATCCAATGACACAAACACACTTATCGGATGCACAAGATTGGTTAAAAACCCTAATTGGAGAAGAATAAGCCTAGGGAGGACGAAAATGACCAATATGTTCCTCCAATGACACAAATGAAACTATTAGATGCACAAGATTGGTTAAAAACGCTAATTGGAGAAGAATAAGCCTAGGGAGGAAGAAAATGACCTAAATGTTAATCCAATGACACAAACACACCTATTGGATGCACAAGATTGGTTAAAAACCCTAATTGGACAAGAATAAGCCTAGGGAGGAAGAAAATGACCTAAATGTTAATCCAATGACACAAACACACCTATTGGATGCACAAAATTGGTTAAAACCCTAATTGGAGAAAAATAGGCCTAGGGAGCAAGAAAATGACCTAAATGTTAATCCAATGACACAAACACACCTATTGGATGCACAAGATTAGTTAAAAACCCTAATTGGAAAGGAATAAGCCTAGGGAGGACGAAAATGACCTAAATGTTCATCTAATGACACAAACGCACCTATTGGATGCACAAGATTGGTTAAAAACCCTAATTGGACAAGAATAAGCCTAGGGAGGACGAAAATGACCTAAATGTTAATCCAATGACACAAACACACCTATTGGATGCACAAGATTGGTTAAAAACCCTAATTGGACAAGAATAAGCCTAGGGAGGAAGAAAATGACCTAAATGTTAATCCAATGACACAAACACACCTATTGGATGCACAAAATTGGTTAAAACCCTAATTGGAGAAAAATAATCCTAGGGAGCAAGAAAATGACCTAAATGTTAATCCAATGACACAAACACACCTATTGGATGCACAAGATTGGTTAAAAACCCTAATTGGAAAGGAATAAGCCTAGGGAGGACGAAAATGACCTAAATGTACATCCAATGACACGAACACACCTATTGGATGCACAAGATTGGTTAAAAACCCTAATTGGACAAGAATAAGCCTAGGGAGGTAGAAAATGGCCTATATGTTCCTCCAATGACACAAATGAACTTATTGGATGCACAAGATTGGTTAAAAACCCTAATTGGACAAGAATAAGCCTTGGGAGTACGAAAATGACCTAAATGTTCATCCAATGACACAAACACACTTATCGGATGCACAAGATTGGTTAAAAACCCTAATTGGAGAAGAATAAGCCTAGGGAGGACGAAAATGACTTATATGTTCCTCCAATGACACAAATGAACTTATTGGATGCACAAGATTGGTTAAAAACCCTAATTGGACAAGAATAATCCTAGGGAGGACGAAAATGACCTAAATGTTAATCCAATGAAACTAACACACCTATTGGATGCACAAGATTGGTTAAAAACCCTAATTTGACAAGAATAAGCCTAGGGAGGACGAAAATGACCTAAATGTTAATCCAATGACACAAACACACCTATTGGATGCACAAGATTGGTTAAAAACCCTAATTGGAGAAGAATAAGCCTAGGGAGGACGAAAATGACCTAAATGTTAATCCAATGACACAAACACAACTATTGGATGCACAAGATTGGTTAAAAACCCTAATTGGAGAAGAATAAGCCTAGGGAGGACGAAAATGACCTAAATGTGAATCCAATGACACAAACACACCTATTGGATGCACAAGATTGGTTAAAAACCCTAATTGGAGAAGAATAAGCCTAGGGAGGACGAAAATGACCTAAATGTTAATCCAATGACACAAACACACCTATTGGATGCACAAGATTGGTTAAAAACCCTAATTGGATAAGAATAAGCCTAGGGAGGACGAAAATGACCTAAATGTATATCCGATGACACAAACACACCTATTGGATGCACAAGATTGGTTAAAAACCCTAATTGGACAAGAATAAGCCTAGTGAGGACGAAAATGACCTATTTGTTCCTCCAATGACACAAATGAACTTATTGGATGCACAAGATTGGTTAAAAACCCTAATAGGACAAGAATAAGCCTTGGGAGTACGAAAATGACCTAAACGTTCATCCAATGACACAAACACACTTATCGGATGCACAAGACTGGTTAAAACCCCTAATTGGAGAAGAATAAGCCTAGGGAGAACGAAAATGACTTATATGTTCCTCCAATGACACAAATGAACTTATTGGATGCACAAGATTGGTTAAAAACCCTAATAGGACAAGAATAAGCCTTGGGAGTACGAAAATGACCTAAATGTTCATCCAATGACACAAACACACTTATCAGATGCACAAGATTGGTTAAAAACCCTAATTGGAGAAGAATAAGACTAGGGAGAACGAAAATGACTTATATGTTCCTCCAATGACACAAATGAACTTATTGGATGCACAAGATTGGTTAAAAACCCCAATTGGACAAGAATAAGCCTAGGGAGGACGAAAATGACCTAAATGTTAATCCAATGAAACAAACACAACTATTGGATGCACAAGATTGGTTAAAAACCCTAATTGGACAAGAATAAGCCTAGGGAGGTAGAAAATGACCTATATGTTCCTCCAATGACACAAATGAACTTATTGGATGCACAAGATTGGTTAAAAACCCTAATTGGACAAGAATAAGCCTTGGTAGTACGAAAATGACCTAAATGTTCATCCAATGACACAAACACACTTATCTGATGCACAAGATTGGTTAAAAACCCTAATTGGAGAAGAATAAGCCTATGGAGGACGAAAATGACTTATATGTTCCTCCAATGACACAAATGAACTTATTGGATGTACAAGATTGGTTAAAAACCCTAATTGTACAAGAATAATCCTAGGGAGGACGAAAATGACCTAAATGTTAATCCAATGAAACTAACACACCTATTGGATGCACAAGATTGGTTAAAAACCCTAATTGGACAAGAATAAGCCTAGGGAGGACGAAAATGACCTAAATGTTAATCCAATGACACAAATACACCTATTGGATGCACAAGATTGGTTAAAAACCCTAATTGGAGAAGAATAAGCCTATTGAGGACGAAAATGACCTAAATGTTAATCCAATGACACAAACACAACTATTGGATGCACAAGATTGGTTAAAAACCCTAATTGGAGAAGAATAAGCCTAGGGAGTACGAAAATGACGTAAATGTTAATCCAATGACACAAACACACCTATTGGATGCACAAGATTGGTTAAAAACCCTAATTGGAGAAGAATAAGCCTAGGGAGGACGAAAATGACCTAAATGTTAATCCAATGACACAAACACACCTATTGGATGCACAAGATTGGTTAAAAACCCTAATTGGAGAAGAATAAGCCTAGGGAGGACGAAAATGACCTAAATGTTAATCCAATGACACAAACACAACTATTGGATGCACAAGATTGGTTAAAAACCCTAATTGGAGAAGAATAAGCCTAGGGAGTACGAAAATGACCTAAATGTTAATCCAATGACACAAACACACCTATTGGATGCACAAGAATGGTTAAAAACCCTAATTGGAGAAGAATAAGCCTAGGGAGGACGAAAATGACCTAAATGTTAATCCAATGACACAAACACACCTATTGGATGCACAAGATTGGTTAAAAACCCTAATTGGATAAGAATAAGCCGAGGGAGGACGAAAATGACCTAAATGTACATCCGATGACACAAACACACCTATTGGATGCACAAGATTGGTTAAAAACCCTAATTGGACAAGAATAAGCCTAGGGAGGACGAAAATGACCTAAATGTTAATCCAATGACACAAACACACCTATTGGATGCACAAGATTGGTTAAAAACCCTAATTGGAGAAGAATAAGCCTAGGGAGGACGAAAATGACCTAAATGTTAATCCAATGACAAAACACAACTATTGGATGCACAAGATTGGTTAAAAACCCTAATTGGAGAAGAATAAGCCTAGGGAGGACGAAAATGACCTAAATGTTAATCCAATGACACAAACACACCTATTGGATGCACAAGATTGGTTAAAAACCCTAATTGGAGAAGAATAAGCCTAGGGAGGACGAAAATGACGTAAATGTTAATCCAATGACACAAACACACCTATTGGATGCACAAGATTGGTTAAAAACCCTAATTGGATAAGAATAAGCCTAGGGAGGACGAAAATGACCTAAATGTACATCCGATGACACAAACACACCTATTGGATGCACAAGATTGGTTAAAAACCCTAATTGGACAAGAATAAGCCTAGTGAGGACGAAAATGACCTATTTGTTCCTCCAATGACACAAATGAACTTATTGGATGCACAAGATTGGTTAAAAACCCTAATAGGACAAGAATAAGCCTTGGGAGTACGAAAATGACCTAAACGTTCATCCAATGACACAAACACACTTATCGGATGCACAAGACTGGTTAAAACCCCTAATTGGAGAAGAATAAGCCTAGGGAGAACGAAAATGACTTATATGTTCCTCCAATGACACAAATGAACTTATTGGATGCACAAGATTGGTTAAAAACCCTACTAGGACAAGAATAAGCCTTGGGAGTACGAAAATGACCTAAATGTTCATCCAATGACACAAACACACCTATCAGATGCACAAGATTGGTTAAAAACCCTAATTGGAGAAGAATAAGACTAGGGAGAACGAAAATGACTTATATGTTCCTCCAATGACACAAATGAACTTATTGGATGCACAAGATTGGTTAAAAACCCCAATTGGACAAGAATAAGCCTAGGGAGGACGAAAATGACCTAAATGTTAATCCAATGAAACAAACACACCTATTGGATGCACAAGATTGGTTAAAAACCCTAATTGGACAAGAATAAGCCTAGGGAGGTAGAAAATGACCTATATGTTCCTCCAATGACACAAACACACCTATTGGATGCACAAGATTGGTTAAAAACCCTAATTGGACAAGAATAAGCCTAGGGAGGACGAAAATGACCTAAATGTTCATCCAATGACACAAACACACTTATCGGATGCACAAGATTGGTTAAAAACCCTAATTGGAGAAGAATAAGCCTATGGAGGACGAAAATGACTTATATGTTCCTCCAATGACACAAACACACCTATTGGACGCACAAGATTGGTTAAAAACCCTAATTGTACAAGAATAAGCCTAGGGAGGAAGAAAATGACCTAAATGTTAATCCAATGAAACTAACACACCTATTGGATGCACAAGATTGGTTAAAAACCCTAATTGGACAAGAATAAGCCTAGGGAGGACGAAAATGACCTAAATGTTAATCCAATGACACAAACACACCTATTGGATGCACAAGATTGGTTAAAAACCCTAATTGGAGAAGAATAAGCCTATTGAGGACGAAAATGACCTAAATGTTAATCCAATGACACAAACACAACTATTGGATGCACAAGATTGGTTAAAAACCCTAATTGGAGAAGAATAAGCCTAGGGAGTACGAAAATGACCTAAATGTTAATCCAATGACACAAACACACCTATTGGATGCACAAGATTGGTTAAAAACCCTAATTGGAGAAGAATAAGCCTAGGGAGGACGAAAATGACCTAAATGTTAATCCAATGACACAAACACACCTATTGGATGCACAAGATTGGTTAAAAACCCTAATTGGAGAAGAATAAACCTAGGGAGGACGAATATGACTTATATGTTCCTCCAATGACACAAATGAACTTATTGGATGCACAAGATTGGTTAAAAACCCTAATTGGACAAGAATAATCCTAGGGAGGACGAAAATGACCTAAATATTAATCCAATGAAACTAACACACCTATTGGATGCACAAGATTGGTTAAAAACCCTAATTGGGAAAGAATAAGCCTAGGGAGGACGAAAATGACCTAAATGTTAATCCAATGACACAAACACACCTATTGGATGCACAAGATTGGTTAAAAACCCTAATTGGAGAAGAATAAGCCTAGGGAGGACGAAAATGACCTAAATGTTAATCCAATGACACAAACACACCTATTGGATGCACAAGATTGGTTAAAAACCCTAATTGGAGAAGAATAAGCCTAGGGAGGACGAAAATGACCTAAATGTTAATCCAATGACACAAACACAACTATTGGATGCACAAGATTGGTTAAAAACCCTAATTGGAGAAGAATAAGCCTAGGGAGTACGAAAATGACCTAAATGTTAATCCAATGACACAAACACACCTATTGGATGCACAAGAATGGTTAAAAACCCTAATTGGAGAAGAATAAGCCTAGGGAGGACGAAAATGACCTAAATGTTAATCCAATGACACAAACACACCTATTGGATGCACAAGATTGGTTAAAAACCCTAATTGGATAAGAATAAGCCGAGGGAGGACGAAAATGACCTAAATGTACATCCGATGACACAAACACACCTATTGGATGCACAAGATTGGTTAAAAACCCTAATTGGACAAGAATAAGCCTAGGGAGGACGAAAATGACCTAAATGTTAATCCAATGACACAAACACACCTATTGGATGCACAAGATTGGTTAAAAACCCTTACTGGACAAGAATAAGCCTAGGGAGGACGAAAATGACCTAAATGTTCATCCAATGACACAAATGAACTTATTGGATGCACAAGATTGGTTAAAAACCCTAATTGGACAAGAATAAGCCTAGGGAGGACGAAAATGACCTAAATGTTCATCCAATGACACAAATGAACTTATTGGATGCACAAGATTGGTTAAAAACCCTAATTGGACAAGAATAAGCATAGGGAGGACGAAAATGACCTAAATGTTCATCCAATGACACAAACCCACATATTGGATGCACAAGATTGGTTAAAACCCTAATTGGACAAGAATAAGACTATGGAGGACGAAAAAGACCTAAATGTTCCTCCAATGACACAAACACACCTATTGGATGCACAAGATTGCATAAAAACCCTAATTGGACAAGAATAAGACTAGGGAGGACGAAAATGACCTAAATGTTCATCCAATGACACAAATGAACTTATTGGATGCACAAGATTGGTTAAAAACCCTAATTGGACAAGAATAAGCCTAGGGATGACGAAAATGACCTAAATGTTCGTCCAATGACACCAACACACCTATTGGATGCACAAGATTGCATAAAAACCCTAATTGGACAAGAATAAGACTAGGGAGGACGAAAATGACCTAAATGTTCATCAAATGACACAAATGAACTTATTGGATGCACAAGATTGGTTAAAAACCCTAATTGGACAAGAATAAGCCAAGGGATGACGAAAATGACCTAAATGTTCGTCCAATGACACCAACACACCTATTGGATGCACAAGATTGCATAAAAACCCTAATTGGACAAGAATAAGACTAGGGAGGACGAAAATGACCTAAATGTTCATCCAATGACACAAATGAACTTATTGGATGCACAAGATTGGTTAAAAACCCTAATTGGACAAGAATAAGCCTAGGGAGGATGAAAATGACCTAAATGTTCGACCAATGACACAAACACACCTATTGGATGCACAAGATTGCATAAAAACCCTAATTGGACAAGAATAAGACTAGGGAGGACGAAAATGACCTAAATGTTCATCCAATGACACAAATGAACTTATTGGATGCACAAGATTGGTTAAAACCCCTAATTGGACAAGAATAAGCCTAGGGAGGACGAAAATGACCTAAATGTTTGTCCAATGACACAAACACACCTATTGGATGCACAAGATTGCATAAAATCCCTAATTGGACAAGAATAAGACTAGGGAGGACGAAAATGACCTAAATGTTCCTCCAATGACACAAACACACCTATTGGATGCACAAGATTGCATAAAAACCCTAATTCGACAAGAATAAGACTAGGGAGGACGAAAATGACCTAATTGATCATCCAATGACACAAACACACCTATTGGATGCACAAGATTGGTTAAAAACCCTAATTGGACAAGAATAAGCCTAGGGAGGACGAAAATGACCTAAATGTTAATCCAATGAAACAAACACACCTATTGGATGCACAAGATTGGATAAAAACCCTAATTGGACAAGAATAAGCCTAGGGAGGACGAAAATGACCTAAATGTACATCCAATGACACAAACACACCTATTGGATGCACAAGATTGGTTAAAAACCCTAATTGGACAAGAATAAGCCTTGGGAGTACGAAAATGACCTAAATGTTCATCCAATGACACAAACACACTTATCGGATGCACAAGATTGGTTAAAAACCCTAATTGGAGAAGAATAAGCCTAGGGAGGACGAAAAAGACCTATATGTTCCTCCAATGACACAAATGAACTTATTGGATGCACAAGTTTGGTTAAAAACCCTAATTGGACCAGAATAAGCCTATGGAGGACGAAAATGACCTAAATGTACATCCAATGAAACAAACACACCTATTGGATGCACAAGATTGGTTAAAAACCCTAATTGGACAAGAATAAGCCTAGGGAGGACGAAAATGACCTAAATGTACATCCAATGACACAAACACACCTATTGGATGCACAAGATTGGTTAAAAACCCTAATTGGACAAGAATAAGCCTAAGGAGGACGAAAATGACCTAAATGTTAATCAAATGACACAAACACACCTACTGGATGCACAAGATTGGTTAAAAACCCTAATTGGACAAGAATAAGCTTAGCGAGGACGAAAATGACCTAAATGTTTATCCAATGACACAAATGAACTTATTGGAAGCCCAAGATTGGTTCAAAACCCTAATTGGAGAAGAATAAGCCTGGGGAGGACGAAAATGACCTATATGTTCCTCCAATGACACAAATGAACTTATTGGATGCACAAGATTGGTTAAGAACCCTAATTGGACAAGAATAAGCCTTGGGAGTACGAATATGACCTAAATGTTCATCCAATGACACAAACACACTTATCGGATGCACAAGATTGGTTAAAAACCCTAATTGGAGAAGAATAAGCCTAGGGAGGACGAAAAGGACCTATATGTTCCTCCAATGACACAAATGAACTTATTGGATGCACAAGATTGGTTAAAAACCCTAATTGGACAAGAATAAGCCTAGGGAGGACGAAAATGACCTAAATGTTAATCCAATGACATAAACACACCTATTGGATGCACAAGATTGGTTAAAAACCCTAATTGTACAAGAATAAGCCTTGGGAGGATGAAAATGACCTAAATGTTAATCCAATGACACAAACACACCTATTGGATGCACAAGATTGGTTAAAAACCCTAATTGGACAAGAATAAGCCTAGGGAGGACGAAAATGACCTAAATGTTAATCCAATGACACAAACACACCTATTGGATGCACAAGATTGGTTAAAAACCCTAATTGGACAAGAATAAGCCTAGGGAGGACGAAAATGAGCTAAATGTACATCCAATGACACAAACACACCTATTGGATGCACAAGATTGGTTAAAAACCCTAATTGGACAAGAATAAGCCTAGGGAGGACGAAAATGACCTAAATGTACATCCAATGACACAAACACACCTATTGGATGCACAAGATTGGTTAAAAACCCTAATTGGAGAAGAATAAGCCTAGGGAGGACGAAAATGACCTAAATGTTAATCCAATGACACAAACACACCTATTGGATGCACAAGATTGGTTAAAAACCCTAATTGGACAAGAATAAGCCTAGGGAGGACGAAAATGACCTATTTGTTCCTCCAATGACACAAATGAACTTATTGGATGCACAAGATTGGTTAAAAACCCTAATAGGACAAGAATAAGCCTTGGGAGTACGAAAATGACCTAAACGTTCATCCAATGACACAAACACACTTATCGGATGCACAAGATTGGTTAAAACCCCTAATTGGAGAAGAATAAGCCTAGGGAGAACGAAAATGACTTATATGTTCCTCAAATGACATAAATGAACTTATTGGATGCACAAGATTGGTTAAAAACCCTAATAGGACAAGAATAAGCCTTGGGAGTACGAAAATGACCTAAATGTTCATCCAATGACACAAACACACTTATCAGATGCACAAGATTGGTTAAAAACCCTAATTGGAGAAGAATAAGACTAGGGAGAACGAAAATGACTTATATGTTCCTCCAATGACACAAATGAACTTATTGGATGCACAAGATTGGTTAAAAACCCTAATTGGACAAGAATAAGCCTAGGGAGGACGAAAATGACCTAAATGTTAATCCAATGAAACAAACACACCTATTGGATGCACAAGATTGGTTAAAAACCCTAATTGGAGAAAAATAAGCCTAGGGAGGAGGAAAATGACTTATATGTTCCTCCAATGACACAAATGAACTTATTGGATGCACAAGATTGGTTAAAAACCCTAATTGGACAAGAATAATCCTAGGGAGGACGAAAATGACCTAAATGTTAATCCAATGAAACTAACACACCTATTGGATGCACAAGATTGGTTAAAAACCCTAATTGGACAAGAATAAGCCTAGGGAGGACGAAAATGACCTAAATGTTAATCCAATGACACAAACACACCTATTGGATGCACAAGATTGATTAAAAACCCTAATTGGAGAAGAATAAGCCTAGGGAGGACGAAAATGACCTAAATGTTAATCCAATGACACAAACACAACTGTTGGATGCACAAGATTGGTTAAAAACCCTAATTGGAGAAGAATAAGCCTAGGGAGGACGAAAATGACCTAAATGTTAATCCAATGACACAAACACACCTATTGGATGCACAAGATTGGTTAAAAACCCTAATTTGAGAAGAATAAGCCTAGGGAGGAAGAAAATGACCTAAATGTTAATCCAATGACACAAACACACCTATTGGATGCACAAGATTGGTTAAAAACCCTAATTGGAGAAGAATAAGCCTATGGAGGACGAAAATGACTTATATGTTCCTCCAATGACACAAATGAACTTATTGGATGCACAAGATTGGTTAAAAACCCTAATTGGACAAGAATAATCCTAGGGAGGACGAAAATGACCTAAATGTTAATCCAATGAAACTAACACACCTATTGGATGCACAAGATTGGTTAAAAACCCTAATTGGACAAGAATAAGCCTACGGAGGATGAAAATGACCTAAATGTTAATCCAATGACACAAACACACCTATTGGATGCACAAGATTGGTTAAAAACCCTAATTGGAGAAGAATAAGCCTAGGGAGGACGAAAATGACCTAAATGTTAATCCAATGACACAAACACAACTATTGGATGCACAAGATTGGTTAAAAACCCTAATTGGAGAAGAATAAGCCTAGGGAGGACGAAAATGACTTATATGTTCCTCCAATGACACAAATGAACTTATTGGATGCACAAGATTGGTTAAAAACCCTAATTGGACAAGAATAATCCTAGGGAGGACGAAAATGACCTAAATGTTAATCCAATGAAACTAACACACCTATTGGATGCACAAGATTGGTTAAAAACCCTAATTGGACAAGAATAAGCCTAGGGAGGACGAAAATGACCTAAATGTTAATCCAATGACACAAACACACCTATTGGATGCACAAGATTGGTTAAAAACCCTAATTGGACAAGAATAAGCCTAGGGAGCACGAAAATGAGCTAAATGTTAATCCATTGACACAAATGAACTTATTGGATGCACAAGATTGGTTAAAAACCCTAATTGAACAAGAATAAGCCTAGGGAGGACGAAAATGACCTAAATGTTAATCCAATGACACAAACACACCTATTGGATGCACAAGATTGGTTAAAAACCCTAATTGGACAAGAATAAGCCTAGGGAGGACGAAAATGACCTATTTGTTCCTCCAATGACACAAATGAACTTATTGGATGCACAAGATTGGTTAAAAACCCTAATAGGACAAGAATAAGCCTTGGGAGTACGAAAATGACCTAAATGTTCATCCAATGACACAAACACACTTATCAGATGCACAAGATTGGTTAAAAACCCTAATTGGTGAAGAATAAGACTAGGGAGAACGAAAATGACTTATATGTTCCTCCAATGACACAAATGAACTTATTGGATGCACAAGATTGGTTAAAAACCCTAATTGGACAAGAATAAGCCTAGGGAGGACGAAAATGACCTAAATGTTAATCCAATGAAACAAACACACCTATTGGATGCACAAGATTGGTTAAAAACCCTAATTGGAGAAGAATAAGCCTAGGGAGGACGAAAATGACTTATATGTTCCTCCAATGACACAAATGAACTTATTGGATGCACAAGATTGGTTAAAAACCCTAATTGGACAAGAATAAGCCTAGGGAGGACGAAAATGACCTAAATGTTAATCCAATGAAACTAACACACCTATTGGATGCACAAGATTGGTTAAAAACCCTAATTGGACAAGAATAAGCCTAGGGAGGACGAAAATGACCTAAATGTTAATCCAATGACACAAACACACCTATTGGATACACAAGATTTGTTAAAAACCCTAATTGGACAACAATAAGCCAAGGGAGGACGAAAATGACCTAAATGTTTATCCAATGACACAAATGAACTTATTGGATGCACAAGATTTGTTAAAAACCCTAATTGGACAAGAATAAGCCTAGGGAGGACGAAAATGACCCAAATGTTAATCCAATGACACAAACACACCTTTTGGATGCACAAGATTGGTTAAAAACCCTAATTGGACAAGAATAAGCCTAGGGAGGACGAAAATGACCTAAATGTTTATCCAATGACACAAATGAACTTATTGTATGCACAAGATTGGTTAAAAACCCTAATTGGAGAAGAATAAGCCTAGGGAGGACGAAAATGACTTATATGTTCCTCCAATGACACAAATGAACTTATTGGATGCACAAGATTGGTTAAAAACCCTAATTGGACAAGAATAAGCCTTGGGAGTACGAAAATGACCTAAATGTTCATCCAATGACACAAACACACTTATCGGATGCACAAGATTGGTTAAAAACCCTAATTGGAGAAGATTAAGCCTAGGGAGGACGAAAATGACCTATATGTTCCTCCAATGACACAAATGAACTTATTGGATGCACAAGATTGGTTAAAAACCCTAACTGGACAAGAATAAGCCAAGGGAGGACGAAAATGACCTAAATGTACATCCAATGACACAAACACACCTATTGGATGCACAAGATTGGTTAAAAACCCTAATTGGACAAGAATAAGCCTTGGGAGTACGAAAATGACCTAAATGTTCATCCAATGACACAAACACACTTATCGGATGCACAAGATTGGTTAAAAACCCTAATTGGACAAGAATAAGCCTAGGGAGGACGAAAATGACCTATATGTTCCTCCAATGACACAAATGAACTTATTGGATGCACAAGATTGGTTAAAAACCCTAATTGGACAAGAATAAGCCTAGGGAGGACGAAAATGACCTAAATGTTCATCCAATGACACAAACACACCTATTGGATGCACAAGATTGCTTAAAAACCCTTATTGGACAAGAATAAGGCTAGGGTGGACGAAAATGACCTAAATGTTCATCCAATGACACAAATGAATTTATTGGATGCACATGATTGGTTAAAAACCCTAATTCGACAAGAATAAGCCTAGGGAGGACGAAAATGACCTAAATGTTCATCCAATGACACAAATGAACTTATTTGATGCACAAGATTGCTTAAAAACCCTAATTGGACAAGAATAAGCCTAGGGAGGACGAAAATGACCTAAATGTTCATCCAATGACACAAATGAACTTATTGGATGCACAAGATTGGTTAAAAACCCTAATTGGACAAGAATAAGCCTAGGGAGGACGAAAATGACCTAAATGTTCATCCAATGACACAAATGACCTTATTGGATGCACAAGATTGGTTAAAAACCTTAATTGTACAAGAATAAGCCTAGGGAGGACGAAAATGACCTAAATGTTCATCCAATGACACAAATGAACTTATTGGATGCACAAGATTGGTTAAAAACCCTAATTGGACAAGAATAAGCCTAGGGAGGACGAAAATGACCAAAATGTTCATCCAATGACACAAATGAACTTATTGGATGCACAAGATTGGTTAAAAACCCTAATTGTACAAGAATAAGCCTAGGGAGGACGAAAATGACCTAAATGTTCATCCAATGACACAAATGAACTTATTGGATGCACAAGATTGGTTAAAAACCCTAATTGGACAAGAATAAGCCTAGGGAGGACGAAAATGACCTAAATGTTCATCCAATGACACAAACACACCTATTTGATGCACAAGATTGGTTAGAAACCGTAATTGGACAAGAATAAGCCTAGGAAGGACGAAAATGACCTAAATGTTAATCCAATGACACAAATGAACTTATTGGATGCACAAGATTGGTAAAAAACCCTAATTGGACAAGAATAAGCCGAGGGAGGACGAAAATGACCTAAATGTTCATCCAATGACACAAACACACCTATTGGATGCACAAGATTGGTTAAAAACCCTAATTGGACAAGAATAAGCCTAGGGAGGACGAAAATGACCTAAATGTTCATCCAATGACACAAATGAACTTATTGGATGCACAAGATTGGTTAAAAACCCTAATTGGACAAGAATAAGACTAGGGAGGACGAAAATGACCTAAATGTTCATCCAATGACACAAACACACCTATTGGATGCACAAGATTGGTTAAAAACACTAATTGGGCAAGAATAAGCCTAGGGAGGACGAAAATGACCTAAATGTTCATCCAATGACACAAATGAACTTATTGGATGCACAAGATTGGTTAAAAACCCTAATTGGACAAGAATAAGCCTAGGGAGGACGAAAATGACCTAAATGTTAATCCAATGACACAAACACACCTATTGGATGCACAAGATTGGTTAAAAACCCTAATTGGAGAAGAATAAGCCTAGGGAGGACGAAAATGACCTAAATGTTAATCCAATGACAAAACACAACTATTGGATGCACAAGATTGGTTAAAAACCCTAATTGGAGAAGAATAAGCCTAGGGAGGACGAAAATGACCTAAATGTTAATCCAATGACACAAACACACCTATTGGATGCACAAGATTGGTTAAAAACCCTAATTGGAGAAGAATAAGCCTAGGGAGGACGAAAATGACGTAAATGTTAATCCAATGACACAAACACACCTATTGGATGCACAAGATTGGTTAAAAACCCTAATTGGAGAAGAATAAGCCTAGGGAGGACGAAAATGACCTAAATGTTAATCCAATGACACAAACACACCTATTGGATGCACAAGATTGGTTAAAAACCCTAATTGGAGAAGAATAAGCCTAGGGAGGACGAAAATGACCTAAATGTTAATCCAATGACACAAACACAACTATTGGATGCACAAGATTGGTTAAAAACCCTAATTGGAGAAGAATAAGCCTAGGGAGTACGAAAATGACCTAAATGTTAATCCAATGACACAAACACACCTATTGGATGCACAAGAATGGTTAAAAACCCTAATTGGAGAAGAATAAGCCTAGGGAGGACGAAAATGACCTAAATGTTAATCCAATGACACAAACACACCTATTGGATGCACAAGATTGGTTAAAAACCCTAATTGGATAAGAATAAGCCGAGGGAGGACGAAAATGACCTAAATGTACATCCGATGACACAAACACACCTATTGGATGCACAAGATTGGTTAAAAACCCTAATTGGACAAGAATAAGCCTAGGGAGGACGAAAATGACCTAAATGTTAATCCAATGACACAAACACACCTATTGGATGCACAAGATTGGTTAAAAACCCTAATTGGAGAAGAATAAGCCTATTGAGGACGAAAATGACCTAAATGTTAATCCAATGACACAAACACAACTATTGGATGCACAAGATTGGTTAAAAACCCTAATTGGAGAAGAATAAGCCTAGGGAGGACGAAAATGACCTAAATGTTAATCCAATGACACAAACACACCTATTGGATGCACAAGATTGGTTAAAAACCCTAATTGGATAAGAATAAGCCTAGGGAGGACAAAAATGACCTAAATGTACATCCGATGACACAAACACACCTATTGGATGCACAAGATTGGTTAAAAACCCTAATTGGACAAGAATAAGCCTAGGGAGGACGAAAATGACCTATTTGTTCCTCCAATGATACAAATGAACTTATTGGATGCACAAGATTGGTTAAAAACCCTAATAGGACAAGAATAAGCCTTGGGAGTACGAAAATGACCTAAACGTTCATCCAATGACACAATCACACTTATCGGATGCACAAGATTGGATAAAACCCCTAATTGGAGAAGAATAAGCCTAGGGAGAACGAAAATGACTTACATGTTCCTACAATGACACAAATGAACTTATTGGATGCACAAGATTGGTTAAAAACCCTAATAGGACAAGAATAAGCCTTGGGAGTACGAAAATGACCTAAATGTTCATCCAATGACACAAACACACTTATCAAATGCACAAGATTGGTTAAAAACCCTAATTGGAGATGAATAAGACTAGGGAGAACGAAAATGACTTATATGTTCCTCCAATGACACAAATGAACTTATTGGATGCACAAGATTGGTTAAAAACCCTAATTGGACAAGAATAAGCCTAGGGAGGACGAAAATGACCTAAATGTTAATCCAATGAAACAAACACACCTATTGGATGCACAAGATTGGTTAAAAGCCCTAATTAGACAAGAATAAGCCTAGGGAGGACGAAAATGACCTAAATGTTAATCCAATGACACAAACACACCTATTGGATGCACAAGATTGGTTAAAAACCCTAATTGGACAAGAATAAGCCTAGGGAGGACGAAAGTGACCTAAATGTTAATCCAATGACTTAAACACACCTATTGGATGCACAAGATTGGTTAAAAACCCTAATTGGAAAAGAATAAGCCTAGGGATGGCAAAAATGACCTAAATGTTTATCCAATGACACAAACACACCTATTGGATGCACAAGATTGGTTAAAAACCCTAATTGGACAAGAATAAGCCTAGGGAAGACGAAAATGACCTAAATGTTAATCCAATGAAACAAACACACCTATTGGAAGCACAAGATTGGTTAAAAACCCTAATTGGACAAGAATAAGCCTAGGGAGGACGAAAATGACCTAAATGTTAATCCAATGACACAAACACACCTATTGGATGCACAAGATTGGTTAAAAATCCTAATTGGACAAGAATAAGCCTTGGGAGGACGAAAATGACCTGAATGTTAATCCAATGACATAAACACACCTATCGGATGCACAAGATTGGTTAAAAACCCTAATTGGACAAGAATAAGCCTAGGGAGGACGAAAATGACCTAAATGATAATCCAATGACACAAACACACCTATTGGATGCACAAGATTGGTTAAAAACCCTAATTGGACAAGAATAAGCCTAGGGAGGACGAAAATGACCTAATTGATCATCCAATGACACAAACACACCTATTGGATGCACAAGATTGGTTAAAAACCCTAATTGGACAAGAATAAGCATAGAAAGGACGAAAATGACCTAATTGATCATCCAATGACACAAACACACCTATTGGATGCACAAGATTGGTTAAAAACCCTAATTGGACAAGAATATGCCTAGTGAGAACGAAAATGACTTAATGTTAAACCAATGACACAAATGAACTTATTGGATGCACAAGATTGGTTAAAAACCCTAATTGGACAAGAATAAGCCTAGGGAGGACGAAAATGACCTAAATGCTAATCCAATGACATAACTCAACTTATTGGATGCACAAGATTGGTTAAAAACCCTAATTGGACAAGAATATGCCTAGGGAGAACGAAAATGACCTAAATGTTAATCCAATGACACAAATGAACTTATTGGATGCACAAGATTTGTTAAAAACCCTAATTGGACAAGAATAAGCCTAGGGAGGACGAAAATGACCTAAATGCTAATCCAATGACACAACTCAACTTATTGGATGCACAAGATTGGTTAAAAACCCTAATTGGTCAAGAATAAGCCTAGGAGGACGAAAATGACCAAATTGATCATCCATTGCCACAAACACACCTATTGGATGCACAAGATTGGTTAAAAACCCTAATTGGACAAGAATAAGCCTAGGGAGGACGAAAATGACCTAATTGATCATCCAATGCCACAAACACACCTATTGGATGCACAAGATTGGTTAAAAACCCTAATTGGACAAGAATAAGCCTAGGGAGGACGAAAATGACATAATTGATCATCCAATGACACAAACACACCTATTGGATGCACAAGATTGGTTAAAAACCCTAATTGGACAAGAATAAGCCTAGGGAGGACGAAAATGACCTAATTGATCATCCAATGACACAAATGAACTTATTGGATGCACAAGATTTGTTAAAAACCCTAATTGGACAAGAATAAGCCTAGGGAGGACGAAAATGACCTAATTGATCATCCAATGACACAAACACACCTATTGGAAGCACAAGATTGGTTAAAAACCCTAGTTGGACAAGAATATGCCTAGGGAGGACGAAAATGACCTAAAAATTAATTCAATGACACAAACAAAGTTATTGGATGCACAAGATTGGTTAAAAACCCTAATTGGACAAGAATAAGCCTAGGGAGGACGAAAATGACCTAATTGATCATCCAATGACACAAACACACCTATTGGATGCACAAGATTGGTTAAAAACCCTAATTGGACAAGAATATGCCTAGCGATGACGAAAATGACCTAAATATTAATTCAATGACACAAACAAAGTTATTGGATGCACAAGATTGGTTAAAAACCCTAATTGGACAAGAATAAGCCTAGGGAGGACGTAAATGACCTAATTGATCATCCAATGACACAAACACACCTATTGGATGCACAAGATTGGTTAAAAACCCTAATTGGACAAGAATAAGCCTAGGGAGGACGAAAATGACCTAATTGATCATCCAATGACACAAACACACCTATTGGATGCACAAGATTGGTTAAAAACCCTAATTGGACAAGAATATGCCTAGGGAGGACGAAAATGACCTTAATATTAATTCAATAACACAAACAAAGTTATTGGATGCACAAGATTGGTTAAAAACCCTAATTGGACAAGAATAAGCCTAGGGAGGACGTAAATGACCTAATTGATCATCCAATGACACAAACACACCTATTGGATGCACAAGATTGGTTAAAAACCCTAATTGGACAAGAATATGCCTAGGGAGAATGAAAATGACCTAATTATCATCCAATGACACAAACACACCTATTGGATGCACAAGATTGGTTAAAAACCCTAATTGGACAAGAATAAGCCTAGGGAGGACGAAAATAACCTAATTGATCATCCAATGACACAAACACACCTATTGGATGCACAAGATTGGTTAAAACCCCTAATTGGACAAGAGTATGCCTAGGGAGGAAGAAAATGACCTAAATGTTAATCCAATGACACAAATTAACTTATTGGATGCACAAGATTGGTTAAAAACCCTAATTGGATAAGAATAAGCCTAGGAAGGATGGAAATGACCTAAATGTTAATCCAATGACACAACTCAACTTATTGGATGCACAAGATTGGTTAAAAACCCTAATTGGACAAGAATAAGCCTATGGAGGACGAAAATGACCTAATTGATCATCCAATGACACAAACGCACCTATTGGATGCACAAGATTGGTTAAAAACCCTAATTGGACAAGAATAAGCCTAGGGAGGACGAAAATGACCTAAATGTTAATCCAATGACACAAACACACCTATTGGATGCACAAGATTGGTTAAAAACCCTAATTGGACAAGAATAAGCCTAGGGAGGAAGAAAATGACCTAAATGTTAATCCAATGACACAAACACACCTATTGGATGCACAAAATTGGTTAAAACCCTAATTGGAGAAAAATAATCCTAGGGAGCAAGAAAATGACCTAAATGTTAATCCAATGACACAAACACACCTATTGGATGCAC
The DNA here is from genome assembly GCA_037974775.1 of Cicer pinnatifidum. Classification (NCBI taxonomy): domain Eukaryota; kingdom Viridiplantae; phylum Streptophyta; class Magnoliopsida; order Fabales; family Fabaceae; genus Cicer; species Cicer pinnatifidum. The sequence goes on from JBBPBR010000008.1 coordinate 36,470,980, forward strand.
AAGATTGGTTAAAAACCCTAATTGGAAAGGAATAAGCCTAGGGAGGACGAAAATGACCTAAATGTACATCCAATGACACGAACACACCTATTGGATGCACAAGATTGGTTAAAAACCCTAATTGGACAAGAATAAGCCTAGGGAGGTAGAAAATGGCCTATATGTTCCTCCAATGACACAAATGAACTTATTGGATGCACAAGATTGGTTAAAAACCCTAATTGGACAAGAATAAGCCTTGGGAGTACGAAAATGACCTAAATGTTCATCCAATGACACAAACACACTTATCGGATGCACAAGATTGGTTAAAAACCCTAATTGGACAAGAATAAGCATAGGGAGGACGAAAATGACCTAAATGTACATCCAATGACACAAACACACCTATTGGATGCACAAGATTGGTTAAAAACCCTAATTGGACAAGAATAAGCCTAGGGAGGACGAAAATGACCTAAATGTTAATCCAATGAAACAAACACACCTATTGGATGCACAAGATTGGTTAAAAACCATATTTGGACAAGAATAAGCCTAGGGAGGCAAAAATGACCTAAATGTTAATCCAACGACATAAACACACCTATTGGCTGCACAAGATTGGTTAAAAACCCTAATTGGAAAGCAATAAGCCTAGGGAGGACGAAAATGACCTAAATGTTAATCCAATGACACAAACACACCTATTGGATGCACAAGATTGGTTAAAAATCCTAATTGGACAAGAATAAGCCTTGAGAGGACGAAAATGACCTAAATGTTAATCCAATGACATAAACACACCTATCGGATGCACAAGATTGGTTAAAAACCCTAATTGGACAAGAATAAGCCTAGGGAGGACGAAAATGACCTAAATGATAATCCAATGACACAAACACACCTATTGGATGCACAAGATTCGTTAAAAACCCTAATTGGACAAGAATAAGCCTAGCGAGGACGAAAATGACCTAAATGATAATCCAATAACACAATCACACCTATTGGATGCACAAGATTGGTTAAAAACCCTAATTGGACAAGAATAAGCCTAGGGAGGACGAAAATGACCTATATGTTCCTCCAATGACAAAAACACACCTATTGGATGCACAAGATTGGTTAAAAACCCTAATTGGACAAGAATAAGCCTAAGGAGGACAAAAATGACCTAAATGTTAATCCAATGACACAAACACACCTATTGGATGCACAAGATGGTTAAAAACCCTAATTGGAGAAGAATAAGCCTAGGGAGGACGAAAATGACTTATATGTTCCTACAATGACACAAATGAACTTATTGGATGCACAAGATTGGTTAAAAACCACAATTGGACAAGAATAAGCCTAGGGAGGACGAAAAAGACCTAAATATTAATCCAATGACACAATTACACCTATTGGATGCACAAGATTGGTTAAAAACCCTAACTGGACAAGAATAAGCCTAAGGAGGACGAAAATGACCTATATGTTCCTCTAATGACAAAATGAACTTATTGGATGCACAAGATTGGTTAAAAACCCTAATTGGAGAAGAATAAGCCTTGGGAGTATGAAAATGACCTAAATGTTCATCCAATGACACAAACACACTTATCAGATGCACAAGATTGGTTAAAAACCCTAATTGGACAAGAATAAGCCTAGGGAGGACGAAAATGACTTATATGTTCCTCAAATGACACAAATGAACTTATTGGATGCACAAGATTGGTTAAAAACCCTAATTGGACAAGAATAAGCCTAGGGAGGACGAAAATGACCTAAATGTTAATCCAATGAAACAAACACACCTATTGGACGCACAAGATTGGTTAAAAACCCTAATTGGACAAGAATAAGCCTAGGGAGGACGAAAATGACCTAAATGTTAATCCAATGACACAAACACACCTATTGGATGAACAAGATTGGTTAAAAACCCTAATTGGACAAGAATAAGCCTAGGGAGGACGAAAATGACCTAAATGTTAATCCAATGACATAAACACACCTATTGGATGCACAAGATTGGTTAAAAACCCTAATTGGACAAGAATAAGCCTAGGGAGGACGAAAATGACCTAAATGTTAATCCAATTACATAAACACACCTATTGGATGCACAAGATGGTTAAAAACCCTAATTGGAGAAGAATAAGCCCAGGGAGGACGAAAATGACTTATATGTTCCTCCAATGACACAAATGAACTTATTGGATGCACAAGATTGGTTAAAAACCCTAATTGGACAAGAATAAGCCTAGGGAGGACGAAAATGACCTAAATGTTAATCCAATGAAACAAACACACCTATTGGATGCACAAGATTGGTTAAAAACCCTATTTGGACAAGAATAAGCCTAGGGAGGACGAATATGATCTAAATGTTAATCCAATGACACAAACACACCTATTGGATGCACAAGATTGGTTAAAAACCCTATTTGGACAAGAATAAGCCTAGGGAGGACAAAAATGACCTATATGTTCATCCAATGACATAAACACACCTATTGGATGCACAAGATCGGTTAAAAACCCTAATTGGAAAAGAATAAGCCTAGGGAGGACAAAAATGATCTAAATGTTCATCCATTGACCCAAACACACCTATTGGATGCACATGATTGGTTAAAAACCCTAATTGGACAAGAATAAGCCTAGGGAGGACGAAAATGACCTAAATGTTAATCCAATGACACAAACACACCTATTGGATGCACAAGATCGTTAAAAACCCTAATTGGACAAGAATGAGCCTAGGGATGACGAAAATGACCTATATGTTCCTCCAATGACAAAAATAAACCTATTGGATGCACAAGATTGGTTAAAAACCCTAATTGGAAAAGAATAAGCCTTGGGAGGACGAAAATGACCTAAATGTTAATCCAATGACACAAACACACCTATTGGATGCACAAGATTGGTTAAAAACCTTAATTGGACAAGAATAAGCCTAGGGAGGACGAAAATGACCTATATGTTACTCCAATGACACAAATGAACTTATTGGAAGCACAAGATTGGTTAAAAACCCAAATTGGAGAAGAATAAGCCTAGGGAGGACGAAAATGACTTATATGTTCCTCCCATGACACAAATGAACTTGTTGGATGCACAAGATTGGTTAAAAACCCAAATTCGACAAGAATAAGCCTAGGGAGGACGAAAATGACCTAAATGTTAATCCAATGACATAATCACACCTATTGGATGCACAAGATGGTTAAAAACCCTAATTGGTGAAGAATAAGCCTAGGGAGGACGAAAATGACTTATATGTTCCTCCAATGACACAAATGAACTTATTGGATGCACAAGATTGGTTAAAAACCATAATTGGACAAGAATAAGCCTAGGGAGGACGAAAATGACCTAAATGTTAATCCAATGACACAAACACACCTATTGGATGCACAAGATGGTTAAAAACCCTAATTGGAGAAGAATAAGCCTAGGGAGGACGAAAATGACTTATATGTTCCTCCAATGACACAAATGAACTTATTGGATGCACAAGATTGGTTAAAAACCCTAATTGGACAAGAATAAGCCTAGGGAGGACGAAAATGACCTAAATGTTAATCCAATGAAACAAACACACCTATTGGATGCACAAGATTGGTTAAAAACCCTAATTGGACAAGAATAAGCCTAGGGAGGACGAAAATGACCTAAATGTTAATCCAATGACACAAACACACCTATTGGATACACAAGATTGGTTAAAAACCCTAATTGGACAAGAATAAGCCTAGGGAGGACGAAAATGACCTAAATGTTAATCCAATGACACAAACACACCTATTGGATGCACAAGATTGGTTAAAAACCCTAATTGGACAAGAATAAGCCTAGGGAGGACGAAAATGAGCTAAATGTACATCCAATGACACAAACACACCTATTGGATGCACAAGATTGGTTAAAAACCCTAATTGGACAAGAATAAGCCTAGGGAGGACGAAAATGACCTAAATGTACATCCAATGACACAAACACACCTATTGGATGCACAAGATTGGTTAAAAACCCTAATTGGACAAGAATAAGCTTTGGGAGGACGAAAATGACCTAAATGTTCATCGAATGACACAAACACACCTATCGGATGCACAAGATTGGTTAAAAACTCTAATTGGACAAGAATAAGCCTAGGGAGGACGAAAATGACCTAAATGTTTATCCAATTACCCAAATGAACTTATTGGATGCACAAGATTTGTTAAAAACCCTAATTGGACAAGAATAAGCCTAGGGAGGAAGAAAATGACCTAAATCTTAATCCAATGACATAAACACACCTATTGGATGCACAAGATTGGTTAAAAACCCTAATTGGACAAGAATAAGCCTAGGGAGGACGAAAATGACCTAAATGTACATCCAATGACACAAACACACCTATTGGATGCACAAGATTGGTTAAAAATCCTAATTGGACAAGAATAAGCCTAGGGAGGACGAAAATGACCTATATGTTCCTCCAATGACACAAATAAACTTATTGGATGCACAAGATTGGTTAAAAACACTAATTGGAGAAGAATAAGCTTAGGGAGGAAGAAAATGACCTAAGTGTTAATCCAATGACACAAACACACCTATTGGATGCACAAGATTGGTTAAAAACCCTAATTGGACAAGAATAAGCCTAGGGAGGAAGAAAATGACCTAAATGTTAATCCAATGATACAAACACACCTATTGGATGCACAAGATTGGTTAAAAACCCTAATTGGACAAGAATAAGCCTAGGGAGGACGAAAATGACCTAAATGTTAATCCATTGACACAAACACACCTATTGGATGCACAAGATTGGTTAAAAACCCTAATTGGACAAGAATAAGCCTAGGGAGGACGAAAATGACCTAAATGTACATCCAATGACACAAACACACCTATTGGATGCACAAGATTGGTTAAAAACCCTAATTGGACAAGAATAAGCCTAGGGAGGACGAAAATGACCTATATGTTCCTCCAATGACACAAATGAACTTATTGGATGCACAAGATTGGTTAAAAGCCCTAATTGGACAAGAATAAGCCTTGGGAGTACGAAAATGACCTAAATGTTCATCCATAGACACAAACACACTTATCGGATGCACAAGATTGGTTAAAAACCCTAATTGGAGAAGAATAAGCCTATGGAGGACGAAAATGACCTATATATTCCTCCAATGACACAAATGAACTTATTGGATGCACAAGATTGGTTAAAAACACTAATTGGAGAAGAATAAGCTTAGGGAGGAAGAAAATGACCTAAGTGTTAATCCAATGACACAAACACACCTATTGGATGCACAAGATTGGTTAAAAACCCTAATTGGACAAGAATAAGCCTAGGGAGGAAGAAAATGACCTAAATGTTAATCCAATGATACAAACACACCTATTGGATGCACAAGATTGGTTAAAAACCCTAATTGGACAAGAATAAGCCTAGGGAGGACGAAAATGACCTAAATGTTAATCCGTTGACAGAAACACACCTATTGGATGCACAAGATTGGTTAAAAACCCTAATTGGACAAGAATAAGCCTAGGGAGGACGAAAATGACCTAAATGTACATCCAATGACACAAACACACCTATTGGATGCACAAGATTAGTTAAAAACCCTAATTGGACAAGAATAAGCCTAGGGAGGACGAAAATGACCTATATGTTCCTCCAATGACACAAATGAACTTATTGGATGCACAAGATTGGTTAAAAACCCTAATTGAACAAGAATAAGCCTAGGGAGGACGAAAATGACCTAAATGTACATCCAATGACACAAACACACCTATTGGATGCACAAGATTGGTTAAAAACCCTAATTGGACAAGAATAAGCCTAGGGAGGACGAAAATGACCTAAATGTAAATCCAATGACACAAACACACCTATTGGATGCACAAGATTGGTTAAAAACCCTAATTGGACAAGAATAAGCCTAGGGAGGACGAAAATGACCTAAATGTTCATCCAATGACACAAATGAACTTATTGGATGCACAAGATTGCTTAAAAACTCTAATTGGATAAGAATAAGCCTAGGGAGGACGAAAATGACCTAAATGTTCATCCAATGACACTAACACACCTATTGGATGCACAAGATTGGTTAAAAACCCTAATTGGACAAGAATAAGCCTAGGGTGGACGAAAATGACCTAAATGTTCATCCAATGACACAAACACACCTATTGGATGCACAAGATTGGTTAAAAACCCTAATTGGATAACAATAAGCCTTGGTAGTACGAAAATGACCTAAATGTTAATCCAATGACACAAACACACCTATTGGATGCACAAGATTGGTTAAAAACCCTAATTGGACAAGAATAAGCCTAGGGAGGACGAAAATGACCTAAATGTTAATCCAATGAAACAAACACACCTATTGGATGCACAAGATTGGATAAAAACCCTAATTGGACAAGAATAAGCCTAGGGAGGACGAAAATGACCTAAATGTACATCCAATGACACAAACACACCTATTGGATGCACAAGATTGGTTAAAAACCCTAATTGGACAAGAATAAGCCTTGGGAGTACGAAAATGACCTAAATGTTCATCCAATGACACAAACACACTTATCGGATGCACAAGATTGGTTAAAAACCCTAATTGGAGAAGAATAAGCCTAGGGAGGACGAAAAAGACCTATATGTTCCTCCAATCACACAAATGAACTTATTGGATGCACAAGTTTGGTTAAAAACCCTAATTGGACAAGAATAAGCCTATGGAGGACGAAAATGACCTAAATGTACATCCAATGAAACAAACACACCTATTGGATGCACAAGATTGGTTAAAAACCCTAATTGGACAAGAATAAGCCTAGGGAGGACAAAAATGACCTAAATGTACATCCAATGACACAAACACACCTATTGGATGCACAAGATTGGTTAAAAACCCTAATTGGACAAGAATAAGCCTTGGGAGTACGAAAATGACCTAAATGTTCATCCAATGACACAAACACACTTATCGGATGCACAAGATTGGTTAAAAACCCTAATTGGAGAAGAATAAGCCTAGGGAGGACGAAAAAGACCTATATGTTCCTCCAATGACACAAATGAACTTATTGGATGCACAAGTTTGGTTAAAAACCCTAATTGGACCAGAATAAGCCTATGGAGGACGAAAATGACCTAAATGTACATCCAATGAAACAAACACACCTATTGGATGCACAAGATTGGTTAAAAACCCTAATTGGACAAGAATAAGCCTAGGGAGGACGAAAATGACCTAAATGTACATCCAATGACACAAACACACCTATTGGATGCACAAGATTGGTTAAAAACCCTAATTGGACAAGAATAAGCCTAGGGAGGAAGAAAATGACCTATATGTTTCTCCAATGACACAAATGAACTTATTGGATGTACAAGATTGGTTAAAAACCATAATTGGACAAGAATAAGCCTAGGGAGGACGAAAATGACCTAAATGTTAATCCAATGAAACAAACACACCTATTGGATGCACAAGATTGGTTAAAAACCCTAATTGGACAAGAATAAGCCTAGGGAGGACGAAAATGACCTATATGTTCCTCCAATGACACAAACACACCTATTGGAAGCAAAAGATTTGTTGAAAACCCTAATTGGACAAGAATAAGCCTATGGAGGACGAAAATGACCTAAATGTTAATCCAATGACACAAACACACCTATTGGATGCACAAGATTGGTTAAAAACCCTAATTGGACAAGAATAAGCCTAGGAATGAAGAAAATGACCTATATGTTTCTCCAATGACACAAATGAACTTATTGGATGTACAAGTTTGGTTAAAAACCCTAATTGGACAAGAATAAGCCTAGGGAGGACGAAAATGACCTAAATGTTAATCCAATGAAACAAACACACCTATTGGATGCACAAGATTGGTTAAAAACCCTAATTGGACAAGAATAAGCCTAGGGAGGACGAAAATGACCTAAATGTACATCCAATGACACAAACACACCTATTGGATGCACAATATAGGTTAAAACCCTAATTGGAAAAGAATAAGCCTAGGGAGGACGAAAATGACCTATATGTTCCTCCAATGACACAAACACACCTATTGGAAGCAGAAGATTTGTTAAAAACCCTAATTGGACAAGAATAAGCCTATGGAGGACGAGAATGACCTAAATGTTAATCCAACGACACAAACACACCTATTGGATGCACAAGATTGGTTAAAAACCCTAATTGGACAAGAATAAGCCTAGGGAGGACGAAAATGACCTAAATGTTAATCCAATGAAACAAACACACCTATTGGATGCACAAGATTGGTTAAAAACCCTAATTGGACAAGAATAAGCCTAGGGAGGACGAAAATGACCAAAATGTACATCCAATGACACAAACACACCTATTGGATGCACAAGATTGGTTAAAAACCCTAATTGGACAAGAATAAGCCTAGGGAGGACGAAAATGACCTAAATGTTAATCCAATGACACAAACACACCTATTGGATGCACAAGATTGGTTAAAAACCATATTTGGACAAGAATAAGCCTAGGGAGGCAAAAATGACCTAAATGTTAATCCAACGACATAAACACACCTATTGGATGCACAAGATTGGTTAAAAACCCTAATTGGAAAGCAATAAGCTTAGGGAGGACGAAAATGACCTAAATGTTAATCCAATGACACAAACACACCTATTGGATGCACAAGATTGGTTAAAAATCCTAATTGGACAAGAATAAGCCTTGGGAGGACGAAAATGACCTAAATGTTAATCCAATGACATAAACACACCTATCGGATGCACAAGATTGGTTAAAAACCCTAATTGGAGAAGAATAAGCCTAGGGAGGACGAAAATGACTTATATATTCCTCCAATGACACATATGAACTTATTGGATGCACAAGATTGGTTAAAAACCCTAATTGGACAAGAATAAGCCTTGGGAGTACGAAAATGATCTAAATGTTCATCCAAAGACACAAACACACTTATCGGATGCACAAGATTGGTTAAAAACCCTAATTGGAGAAGATTAAGCCTAGGGAGGACGAAAATGACCTATATGTTCCTCCAATGACACAAATGAACTTATTGGATGCACAAGATTGGTTAAAAACCCTAACTGGACAAGAATAAGCCAAGGGAGGACGAAAATGACCTAAATGTACATCCAATGACACAAACACACCTATTGGATGCACAAGATTGGTTAAAAACCCTAATTGGACAAGAATAAGCCTAGGGAGGACGAAAATGACCTAAATGTTAATCCAATGAAACAAACACACCTATTGGATGCACAAGATTGGTTAAAAACCATATTTGGACAAGAATAAGCCTAGGGAGGCAAAAATGACCTAAATGTTAATCCAACGACATAAACACACCTATTGGCTGCACAAGATTGGTTAAAAACCCTAATTGGAAAGCAATAAGCCTAGGGAGGACGAAAATGACCTAAATGTTAATCCAATGACACAAACACACCTATTGGATGCACAAGATTGGTTAAAAATCCTAATTGGACAAGAATAAGCCTTGAGAGGACGAAAATGACCTAAATGTTAATCCAATGACATAAACACACCTATCGGATGCACAAGATTGGTTAAAAACCCTAATTGGACAAGAATAAGCCTAGGGAGGACGAAAATGACCTAAATGATAATCCAATGACACAAACACACCTATTGGATGCACAAGATTCGTTAAAAACCCTAATTGGACAAGAATAAGCCTAGCGAGGACGAAAATGACCTAAATGATAATCCAATAACACAATCACACCTATTGGATGCACAAGATTGGTTAAAAACCCTAATTGGACAAGAATAAGCCTAGGGAGGACGAAAATGACCTATATGTTCCTCCAATGACAAAAACACACCTATTGGATGCACAAGATTGGTTAAAAACCCTAATTGGACAAGAATAAGCCTAAGGAGGACAAAAATGACCTAAATGTTAATCCAATGACACAAACACACCTATTGGATGCACAAGATGGTTAAAAACCCTAATTGGAGAAGAATAAGCCTAGGGAGGACGAAAATGACTTATATGTTCCTACAATGACACAAATGAACTTATTGGATGCACAAGATTGGTTAAAAACCACAATTGGACAAGAATAAGCCTAGGGAGGACGAAAAAGACCTAAATATTAATCCAATGACACAATTACACCTATTGGATGCACAAGATTGGTTAAAAACCCTAACTGGACAAGAATAAGCCTAAGGAGGACGAAAATGACCTATATGTTCCTCTAATGACAAAATGAACTTATTGGATGCACAAGATTGGTTAAAAACCCTAATTGGAGAAGAATAAGCCTTGGGAGTATGAAAATGACCTAAATGTTCATCCAATGACACAAACACACTTATCAGATGCACAAGATTGGTTAAAAACCCTAATTGGACAAGAATAAGCCTAGGGAGGACGAAAATGACTTATATGTTCCTCAAATGACACAAATGAACTTATTGGATGCACAAGATTGGTTAAAAACCCTAATTGGACAAGAATAAGCCTAGGGAGGACGAAAATGACCTAAATGTTAATCCAATGAAACAAACACACCTATTGGACGCACAAGATTGGTTAAAAACCCTAATTGGACAAGAATAAGCCTAGGGAGGACGAAAATGACCTAAATGTTAATCCAATGACACAAACACACCTATTGGATGCACAAGATTGGTTAAAAACCCTAATTGGATAAGAATAAGCCTAGGGAGGACGAAAATGACCTAAATGTACATCCGATGACACAAACACACCTATTGGATGCACAAGATTGGTTAAAAACCCTAATTGGACAAGAATAAGCCTAGGGAGGACGAAAATGACCTATTTGTTCCTCCAATGACACAAATGAACTTATTGGATGCACAAGATTGGTTAAAAACCCTAATAGGACAAGAATAAGCCTTGGGAGTACGAAAATGACCTAAACGTTCATCCAATGACACAAACACACTTATCGGATGCACAAGATTGGTTAAAACCCCTAATTGGAGAAGAATAAGCCTAGGGAGAACGAAAATGACTTATATGTTCCTCAAATGACATAAATGAACTTATTGGATGCACAAGATTGGTTAAAAACCCTAATAGGACAAGAATAAGCCTTGGGAGTACGAAAATGACCTAAATGTTCATCCAATGACACAAACACACTTATCAGATGCACAAGATTGGTTAAAAACCCTAATTGGAGAAGAATAAGACTAGGGAGAACGAAAATGACTTATATGTTCCTCCAATGACACAAATGAACTTATTGGATGCACAAGATTGGTTAAAAACCCTAATTGGACAAGAATAAGCCTAGGGAGGACGAAAATGACCTAAATGTTAATCCAATGAAACAAACACACCTATTGGATGCACAAGATTGGTTAAAAACCCTAATTGGACAAGAATAAGCCTAGGGAGGACGAAAATGACCTAAATGTTAATCCAATGAAACTAACACACCTATTGGATGCACAAGATTGGTTAAAAACCCTAATTGGACAAGAATAAGCCTAGGGAGGACGAAAATGACCTAAATGTTAATCCAATGACACAAACACACCTATTGGATACACAAGATTTGTTAAAAACCCTAATTGGACAACAATAAGCCAAGGGAGGACGAAAATGACCTAAATGTTTATCCAATGACACAAATGAACTTATTGGATGCACAAGATTTGTTAAAAACCCTAATTGGACAAGAATAAGCCTAGGGAGGACGAAAATGACCCAAATGTTAATCCAATGACACAAACACACCTTTTGGATGCACAAGATTGGTTAAAAACCCTAATTGGACAAGAATAAGCCTAGGGAGGACGAAAATGACCTAAATGTTTATCCAATGACACAAATGAACTTATTGTATGCACAAGATTGGTTAAAAACCCTAATTGGAGAAGAATAAGCCTAGGGAGGACGAAAATGACTTATATGTTCCTCCAATGACACAAATGAACTTATTGGATGCACAAGATTGGTTAAAAACCCTAATTGGACAAGAATAAGCCTTGGGAGTACGAAAATGACCTAAATGTTCATCCAATGACACAAACACACTTATCGGATGCACAAGATTGGTTAAAAACCCTAATTGGAGAAGATTAAGCCTAGGGAGGACGAAAATGACCTATATGTTCCTCCAATGACACAAATGAACTTATTGGATGCACAAGATTGGTTAAAAACCCTAACTGGACAAGAATAAGCCAAGGGAGGACGAAAATGACCTAAATGTACATCCAATGACACAAACACACCTATTGGATGCACAAGATTGGTTAAAAACCCTAATTGGACAAGAATAAGCCTTGGGAGTACGAAAATGACCTAAATGTTCATCCAATGACACAAACACACTTATCGGATGCACAAGATTGGTTAAAAACCCTAATTGGAGAAGAATAAGCCTAGGGAGGACGAAAAAGACCTATATGTTCCTCCAATCACACAAATGAACTTATTGGATGCACAAGTTTGGTTAAAAACCCTAATTGGACAAGAATAAGCCTATGGAGGACGAAAATGACCTAAATGTACATCCAATGAAACAAACACACCTATTGGATGCACAAGATTGGTTAAAAACCCTAATTGGACAAGAATAAGCCTAGGGAGGACAAAAATGACCTAAATGTACATCCAATGACACAAACACACCTATTGGATGCACAAGATTGGTTAAAAACCCTAATTGGACAAGAATAAGCTTTGGGAGGACGAAAATGACCTAAATGTTCATCCAATGACACAAACACACCTATCGGATGCACAAGATTGGTTAAAAACTCTAATTGGACAAGAATAAGCCTAGGGAGGACGAAAATGACCTAAATGTTTATCCAATTACCCAAATGAACTTATTGGATGCACAAGATTTGTTAAAAACCCTAATTGGACAAGAATAAGCCTAGGGAGGAAGAAAATGACCTAAATCTTAATCCAATGACATAAACACACCTATTGGATGCACAAGATTGGTTAAAAACCCTAATTGGACAAGAATAAGCCTAGGGAGGACGAAAATGACCTAAATGTACATCCAATGACACAAACACACCTATTGGATGCACAAGATTGGTTAAAAACCCTAATTGGACAAGAATAAGCCTAGGGAGGACGAAAATGACCTATATGTTCCTCGAATGACACAAATGAACTTATTGGATGCACAAGATTGGTTAAAAACCCTAATTGGACAAGAATAAACCTAGGGAGGACGAAAATGACCTAAATGTACATCCAATGACACAAACACACCTATTGGATGCACAAGATTGGTTAAAAACCATAATTGGACAAGAATAAGCCTAGGGAGGACGAAAATGACCTAAATGTTAATCCAATGACATTAACACACCTATTGGATACACAAGATTGGTTAAAAACCCTAATTGGACAAGAATAAGCCTAGGGAGGACGAAAATGTCCTAAATGTTAATCCAATGACACAAACACACCTATTGGAAGCAAAAGGTTTGTTAAAAACCCTAATAGGACAAGAATAAGCCTAGGGAGGACGAAAATGACCTAAATGTTAATCCAATGACACAAATGAACTTATTGGATGCACAAGATTGGTTAAAAACCCTAATTGGACAAGAATAAACCTAGGGAGGACGAAAATGACCTAAATGTACATCCAATGACACAAACACACCTATTGGATGCACAAGATTGGTTAAAAACCATAATTGGACAAGAATAAGCCTAGGGAGGACGAAAATGACCTAAATGTACATCCAATGACACAAACACACCTATTGGATGCACAAGATTGGTTAAAAACCCTAATTGGACAAGAATAAGCCTAGGGAGGACGAAAATGAAAATGACCTAAATGTTAATCCAATGACACAAACACACCTATTGGATGCACAAGATTGGTTAAAAACCCTAATTAGACAAGAATAAGCCTAGGGAGGACGAAAATGACCTAAATGTACATCCAATGACACAAACACACCTATTGGATGCACAAGATTGGTTAAAAACCCTAATTGGACAAGAATAAGCCTAGGGAGGACGAAAATGACCTAAATGTAAATCCAATGACACAAACACACCTATTGGATGCACAAGATTGGTTAAAAACCCTAATTGGACAAGAATAAGCCTAGGGAGGACGAAAATGACCTAAATGTTAATCCAATGACACAAACACACCTATTGGATGAACAAGATTGGTTAAAAACCCTAATTGGACAAGAATAAGCCTAGGGAGGACGAAAATGACCTAAATGTTAATCCAATGACATAAACACACCTATTGGATGCACAAGATTGGTTAAAAACCCTAATTGGACAAGAATAAGCCTTGGGAGGACGAAAATGACCTAAATGTTAATCCAATGACATAAACACACCTATTGGATGCACAAGATTGGTTAAAAACCCTAATTGGACAAGAATAAGCCTAGGGAGGACGAAAATGACCTAAATGTTTATCCAATGACACAAACACACCTATTGGATGCACAAGATTGGTTAAAAACCCTAATTGGACAAGAATAAGCCTAGGGAGGACGAAAATGACCTAAATATTAATCCAATGACACAAACACACCTATTGGATGCACAAGATTGGTTAAAAACCCTAATTGGACAAGAATATGCCTAGGGAGGACGAAAATGACCTAATTGATCATCCAATGACACAAACACACCTATTGGATGCACAAGATTGGTTAAAAACCCTAATTGGACAAGAATATGCCTAGGGAGGACAAAAATGACCTAAATATTAATTCAATGACACAAATAAACTTATCGGATGCACAAGATTGGTTAAAAACCCTAATTGGACAAGAATAAGCCTAGGGAGGACGAAAATGACCTAATTGATCATCCAATGACACAAACACACCTATTGGATGCACAAGATTGGTTAAAAACCCTAATTGGACAAGAATATGCCTAGGGAGGACGAAAATGACCTAAATATTAATTCAATGACACAAACAAAGTTTTTGGATGCACAAGATTGGTTAAAAACCCTAATTGGACAAGAATAAGCATAGAAAGGACGAAAATGACCTAATTGATCATCCAATGACACAAACACACCTATTGGATGCACAAGATTGGTTAAAAACCCTAATTGGACAAGAATATGTCTAGGTAGGACGAAAATGACCTAAATGTTAATCCAATGACACAAATGAACTTATTGGATGCACAAGATTGGTTAAAAACCCTAATTGGACAAGAATAAGCCTAGGGAGGATCAAAGTGACCTAATTGATCATGCAATGACACAAACACACCTATTGGATGCACAAGATTGGTTAAAAACCCTAATTGGACAAGAATATGCCTAGGGAGGACGAAAATGACCTAAATGTTAATCCAATGACACAAATGAACTTATTGGATGCACAAGATTGGTTAAAAACCCTAATTGGACAAGAATAAGCCTAGGGAGGACGAAAATGACCTAATTGATCATCCAATAACACAAACACACCTATTGGATGCACAACATTGGTTAAAAACCCTAATTGGACAAGAATAGGCCTAGGGAGGACGAAAATGACCTAAATGTTAATCCAATGACACAAATGAACTTATTGGATGCACAAGATTGGTTAAAAACCCTAATTGGACAAGAATAAGCCTAGGGAGGACGAAAATGACCTAAATGTTAATCCAATGACACAAACACACTTATTGGATGCACAAGATTGGTTAAAAACCCTAATTGGACAAGAATAAGCCTAGGCAGGACGAAAATGACCTAAATGTACATCTAACGACACAAATGAACTTATTGGATGCACAAGATTGCTTAAAAACCCTAATTGGACAAGAATAAGCCTAAGGAGGACGAAAATGACCTAAATGTACATCCAATGACACAAACACACCTATTGGATGCACAAGATTGGTTAAAAACCCTAATTGGACAAGAATAAGCCTAGGGAGGACGAAAATGACCTAAATGTTAATCCAATGACACAAACACACCTAATGGATGCACCAGATTGGTTAAAAACCCTTATTGGACAAGAATAAGCCTAGGGAGGACGAAAATGACCTAAATATTAATCCAATGACACAAACACACCTATTGGATGCACAAGATTGGTTAAAAATCCTAATTGGACAAGAATAAGCCTAGGGAGGACAAAAATGACCTATATGTTCCTCCAATGAGACAAATGAACTTATTGGATGCGCAAGATTGGTTAAAAACCCTAATTGGACAAGAATAAGCCTAGGGAGGACGAAAATGACCTAAATGTACATCCAATGACACAAACACACCTATTGGATGCACAAGATTGGTTAAAAACCCTAATTGGACAAGAATAAGCCTAGGGAGGACGAAAATGACCTAAATGTTAATCCAATGAAACAAACACACCTATTGGATGCACAAGATTGGTTAAAAACCATATTTGGACAAGAATAAGCCTAGGGAGGCAAAAATGACCTAAATGTTAATCCAACGACATAAACACACCTATTGGCTGCACAAGATTGGTTAAAAACCCTAATTGGAAAGCAATAAGCCTAGGGAGGACGAAAATGACCTAAATGTTAATCCAATGACACAAACACACCTATTGGATGCACAAGATTGGTTAAAAATCCTAATTGGACAAGAATAAGCCTTGAGAGGACGAAAATGACCTAAATGTTAATCCAATGACATAAACACACCTATCGGATGCACAAGATTGGTTAAAAACCCTAATTGGACAAGAATAAGCCTAGGGAGGACGAAAATGACCTAAATGATAATCCAATGACACAAACACACCTATTGGATGCACAAGATTCGTTAAAAACCCTAATTGGACAAGAATAAGCCTAGCGAGGACGAAAATGACCTAAATGATAATCCAATAACACAATCACACCTATTGGATGCACAAGATTGGTTAAAAACCCTAATTGGACAAGAATAAGCCTAGGGAGGACGAAAATGACCTATATGTTCCTCCAATGACAAAAACACACCTATTGGATGCACAAGATTGGTTAAAAACCCTAATTGGACAAGAATAAGCCTAAGGAGGACAAAAATGACCTAAATGTTAATCCAATGACACAAACACACCTATTGGATGCACAAGATGGTTAAAAACCCTAATTGGAGAAGAATAAGCCTAGGGAGGACGAAAATGACTTATATGTTCCTACAATGACACAAATGAACTTATTGGATGCACAAGATTGGTTAAAAACCACAATTGGACAAGAATAAGCCTAGGGAGGACGAAAAAGACCTAAATATTAATCCAATGACACAATTACACCTATTGGATGCACAAGATTGGTTAAAAACCCTAACTGGACAAGAATAAGCCTAAGGAGGACGAAAATGACCTATATGTTCCTCTAATGACAAAATGAACTTATTGGATGCACAAGATTGGTTAAAAACCCTAATTGGAGAAGAATAAGCCTTGGGAGTATGAAAATGACCTAAATGTTCATCCAATGACACAAACACACTTATCAGATGCACAAGATTGGTTAAAAACCCTAATTGGACAAGAATAAGCCTAGGGAGGACGAAAATGACTTATATGTTCCTCAAATGACACAAATGAACTTATTGGATGCACAAGATTGGTTAAAAACCCTAATTGGACAAGAATAAGCCTAGGGAGGACGAAAATGACCTAAATGTTAATCCAATGAAACAAACACACCTATTGGACGCACAAGATTGGTTAAAAACCCTAATTGGACAAGAATAAGCCTAGGGAGGACGAAAATGACCTAAATGTTAATCCAATGACACAAACACACCTATTGGATGCACAAGATTGGTTAAAAACCCTAATTGGACAAGAAGAAGCCTAGGGAGGACGAAAATGACCTAAATGTTAATCCAATGACACAAACACACCTATTGGATGAACAAGATTGGTTAAAAACCCTAATTGGACAAGAATAAGCCTAGGGAGGACGAAAATGACCTAAATGTTAATCCAATGACATAAACACACCTATTGGATGCACAAGATTGGTTAAAAACCCTAATTGGACAAGAATAAGCCTAGGGAGGACGAAAAAGACCTAAATGTTAATCCAATTACATAAACACACCTATTGGATGCACAAGATGGTTAAAAACCCTAATTGGAGAAGAATAAGCCCAGGGAGGACGAAAATGACTTATATGTTCCTCCAATGACACAAATGAACTTATTGGATGCACAAGATTGGTTAAAAACCCTAATTGGACAAGAATAAGCCTATGGAGGACGAAAATGACCTAAATGTTAATCCAATGAAACAAACACACCTATTGGATGCACAAGATTGGTTAAAACCCCTATTTGGACAAGAATAAGCCTAGGGAGGACGAATATGATCTAAATGTTAATCCAATGACACAAACACACCTATTGGATGCACAAGATTGGTTAAAAACCCTATTTGGACAAGAATAAGCCTAGGGAGGACAAAAATGACCTATATGTTCATCCAATGACATAAACACACCTATTGGATGCACAAGATCGGTTAAAAACCCTAATTGGAAAAGAATAAGCCTAGGGAGGACAAAAATGATCTAAATGTTCATCCATTGACCCAAACACACCTATTGGATGCACATGATTGGTTAAAAACCCTAATTGGACAAGAATAAGCCTAGGGAGGACGAAAATGACCTAAATGTTAATCCAATGACACAAACACACCTATTGGATGCACAAGATCGTTAAAAACCCTAATTGGACAAGAATGAGCCTAGGGATGACGAAAATGACCTATATGTTCCTCCAATGACAAAAATAAACCTATTGGATGCACAAGATTGGTTAAAAACCCTAATTGGAAAAGAATAAGCCTTGGGAGGACGAAAATGACCTAAATGTTAATCCAATGACACAAACACACCTATTGGATGCACAAGATTGGTTAAAAACCCTAATTGGACAAGAATAAGCCTTGGGAGGACGAAAATGACCTAAATGTTAATCCAATGATACAAACACACCTATTGGATGCACAAGATTGGTTAAAAACCCTAATTGGACAAGAATAAGCCTAGGGAGGACGAAAATGACCTAAATGTACATCCAATGACACAAACACACCTATTGGATGCACAAGATTGGTTAAAAACCCTAATTGGACAAGAATAAGCTTTGGGAGGACGAAAATGACCTAAATGTTCATCGAATGACACAAACACACCTATCGGATGCACAAGATTGGTTAAAAACTCTAATTGGACAAGAATAAGCCTAGGGAGGACGAAAATGACCTAAATGTTTATCCAATTACCCAAATGAACTTATTGGATGCACAAGATTTGTTAAAAACCCTAATTGGACAAGAATAAGCCTAGGGAGGAAGAAAATGACCTAAATCTTAATCCAATGACATAAACACACCTATTGGATGCACAAGATTGGTTAAAAACCCTAATTGGACAAGAATAAGCCTAGGGAGGACGAAAATGACCTAAATGTACATCCAATGACACAAACACACCTATTGGATGCACAAGATTGGTTAGAAACCCTAATTGGACAAGAATAAGCCTAGGGAGGACGAAAATGACCTAAATGTTAATCCAATGACACAAACACACCTATTGGACGCACAAGATTGGTTAAAAACCCTAATTGGACAAGAATAAGCCTAGGGAGGACGAAAATGACCTAAATGTTAATCCAATGACACAAACACACCTATTGGATGCACAAGATTGGTTAAAAACCCTAATTGGACAAGAATAAGCCTAGGGAGGACGAAAATGACCTAAATGTTAATCCAATTACATAAACACACCTATTGGATGCACAAGATGGTTAAAAACCCTAATTGGAGAAGAATAAGCCCAGGGAGGACGAAAATGACTTATATGTTCCTCCAATGACACAAATGAACTTATTGGATGCACAAGATTGGTTAAAAACCCTAATTGGACAAGAATAAGCCTAGGGAGGACGAAAATGACCTAAATGTTAATCCAATGAAACAAACACACCTATTGGATGCACAAGATTGGTTAAAAACCCTATTTGGACAAGAATAAGCCTAGGGAGGACGAATATGATCTAAATGTTAATCCAATGACACAAACACACCTATTGGATGCACAAGATTGGTTAAAAACCCTATTTGGACAAGAATAAGCCTAGGGAGGACAAAAATGACCTATATGTTCATCCAATGACATAAACACACCTATTGGATGCACAAGATCGGTTAAAAACCCTAATTGGAAAAGAATAAGCCTAGGGAGGACAAAAATGATCTAAATGTTCATCCATTGACCCAAACACACCTATTGGATGCACATGATTGGTTAAAAACCCTAATTGGACAAGAATAAGCCTAGGGAGGACGAAAATGACCTAAATGTTAATCCAATGACACAAACACACCTATTGGATGCACAAGATCGTTAAAAACCCTAATTGGACAAGAATGAGCCTAGGGATGACGAAAATGACCTATATGTTCCTTTAATGACAAAAATAAACCTATTGGATGCACAAGATTGGTTAAAAACCCTAATTGGAAAAGAATAAGCCTTGGGAGCACGAAAATGACCTAAATGTTAATCCAATGACACAAACACACCTATTGGATGCACAAGATTGGTTAAAAACCTTAATTGGACAAGAATAAGCCTAGGGAGGATGAAAATGACCTATATGTTCCTCCAATGACACAAATGAACTTATTGGAAGCACAAGATTGGTTAAAAACCCAAATTGGAGAAGAATAAGCCTAGGGAGGACGAAAATGACTTATATGTTCCTCCCATGACACAAATGAACTTATTGGATGCACAAGATTGGTTAAAAACCCAAATTCGACAAGAATAAGCCTAGGGAGGACGAAAATGACCTAAATGTTAATCCAATGACATAATCACACCTATTGGATGCACAAGATGGTTAAAAACCCTAATTGGTGAAGAATAAGCCTAGGGAGGACGAAAATGACTTATATGTTCCTCCAATGACACAAATGAACTTATTGGATGCACAAGATTGGTTAAAAACCCTAATTGGACAAGAATAAGCCTAGGGAGGACGAAAATGACCTAAATGTTAATCCAATGACACAAACACACCTATTGGATGCACAAGATTCGTTAAAAACCCTAATTGGACAAGAATAAGCCTAGGGAGGACGAAAATGACCTAATTGATCATCCAATGACACAAACACACCTATTGGATGCACAAGATTGGTTAAAAACCCTAATTGGACAAGAATATGCCTAGGGAGGACAAAAATGACCTATTTGATCATCCAATGACACAAATGAACTTATTGGATGCACAAGATTTGTTAAAAACCCTAATTGGACAAGAATAAGCCTAGGGAGGACGAAAATGACCTAATTAATCATCCAATGACACAAACACACCTATTGGATGCACAAGATTGGTTAAAAACCCTAATTGGACAAGAATAAGCATAGAAAGGACGAAAATGACCTAATTGATCATCCAATGACACAAACACACCTATTGGATGCACAAGATTGGTTAAAAACCCTAATTGGACAAGAATATGCCTAGGGTGAACGAAAATGACCTAAATGTTAATCCAATGACACAAATGGACTTATTGGATGCACAAGATTGGTTAAAAACCCTAATTGGACAAGAATAAGCCTAGGGAGGACGAAAATGACCTAAATGCTAATCCAATGACACAACTCAACTTATGTGATGCACAAGATTGGTTAAAAACCCTAATTGGTCAAGAATAAGCCTAGGGAGGACGAAAATGACCTAATTGATCATCCAATGACACAAACACACCTATTGGATGCACAAGATTGGTTAAAAACCCTAATTGGACAAGAATAAGCATAGAAAGGACGAAAATGACCTAATTGATCATCCAATGACACAAACACACCTATTGGATGCACAAGATTGGTTAAAAACCCTAATTGGACAAGAATATGCCTAGGGAGAACGAAAATCACCTAAATGTTAATCCAATGACACAAATGAACTTATTGGATGCACAAGATTGGTTAAAAACCCTAATTGGACAAGAATAAGCCTAGGGAGGACGAAAATGACCTAAATGCTAATCCAATGACACAACTCAAGTTATTGGATGCACAAGATTGGTTAAAAACCCTAATTGGTCAAGAATAAGCCTAGGGAGGACGAAAATGACCTAATTGATCATCCAATGACACAAACACACCTATTGGATGCACAAGATTGGTTAAAAACCCTAATTGGACAAGAATAAGCCTAGGGAGGAAGAAAATGACATAATTGATCATCCAATGACACAAACACACCTATTGGATGCACAAGATTGGTTAAAAACCCTAATTGGACAAGAATAAGCCTAGGGAGGACGAAAATGACCTAATTGATCATCCAATGACACAAACACACCTATTGGATGCACAAGATTGGTTAAAAACCCTAATTGGACAAGAATAAGCATAGAAAGGACGAAAATGACCTAATTGATCATCCAATGACACAAACACACCTATTGGATGCACAAGATTGGTTAAAAACCCTAATTGGACAAGAATATGCCTAGTGAGAACGAAAATGACTTAATGTTAAACCAATGACACAAATGAACTTATTGGATGCACAAGATTGGTTAAAAACCCTAATTGGACAAGAATAAGCCTAGGGAGGACGAAAATGACCTAAATGCTAATCCAATGACATAACTCAACTTATTGGATGCACAAGATTGGTTAAAAACCCTAATTGGACAAGAATATGCCTAGGGAGAACGAAAATGACCTAAATGTTAATCCAATGACACAAATGAACTTATTGGATGCACAAGATTTGTTAAAAACCCTAATTGGACAAGAATAAGCCTAGGGAGGACGAAAATGACCTAAATGCTAATCCAATGACACAACTCAACTTATTGGATGCACAAGATTGGTTAAAAACCCTAATTGGTCAAGAATAAGCCTAGGAGGACGAAAATGACCAAATTGATCATCCATTGCCACAAACACACCTATTGGATGCACAAGATTGGTTAAAAACCCTAATTGGACAAGAATAAGCCTAGGGAG
The DNA here is from genome assembly GCA_037974775.1 of Cicer pinnatifidum. Lineage (NCBI taxonomy): Eukaryota > Viridiplantae > Streptophyta > Magnoliopsida > Fabales > Fabaceae > Cicer > Cicer pinnatifidum. The sequence goes on from JBBPBR010000008.1 coordinate 36,494,009, forward strand.
GACGAAAATGACCTAAATGCTAATCCAATGACACAACTCAACTTATTGGATGCACAAGATTGGTTAAAAACCCTAATTGGACAAGAATATGCCTAGGGAGAACGAAAATGACCTAAATGTTAATCCAATGACACAAATGAACTTATTGGATGCACAAGATTGGTTAAAAACCCTAATTGGACAAGAATAAGCATAGAAAGGACGAAAATGACCTAATTGATCATCCAATGACACAAACACACCTATTGGATGCACAAGATTGGTTAAAAACCCTAATTGGACAAGAATATGCCTAGGGAGGACGAAAATGACCTAAATGTTAATCCAATGACACAAATGAACTTATTGGATGCACAAGATTGGTTAAAAACCCTAATTGGACAAGAATAAGCCTAGGGATGACGAAAATGACCTAAATGCTAATCCAATGACACAACTCAACTTATTGGATGCAAAAGATTGGTTAAAAACCCTAATTGGGCAAGAATAAGCCTAGGGAGGACGAAAATAACCTAATTGATCATCCAATGACACAAACACACCTATTGGATGCACAAGATTGGTTAAAAACCCTAATTGGACAAGAATATGCCTAGGGAGGACGAAAATGACCTAAATGTTAATCCAATGACACAAATGAACTTATTGGATGCACAAGATTGGTTAAAAACCCTAATTGGACAAGAATATGCCTAGGGAGGAAGAAAATGACCTAAATGTTAATCCAATGACACAAATGAACTTATTGGATGCACAAGATTGGTTAAAAACCCTAATTGGACAAGAATAAGCCTAGGGAGAACGAAAATGACCTAAATGTTAATCCAATGACACAACTCAAATTATTGGATGCACAAGATTGGTTAAAAACCCTAATTGGACAAGAATAAGCCTAGGGAGGACGAAAATGACCTAATTGTTCATCCAATGACACAAACACACCTATTGGATGCACAAGATTGGTTAAAAACCCTAATTGGACAACAATAAGCCTAGGGAGGATGAAAATGACCTAAATGTTCGTCTAATGACACAAACACACCTATTGGATGCACAAGATTGGTTAAAAACCCTAATTGGACAAGAATAAGCCTAGGGAGGACGAAAATGACCTAAATGTTTATCCAATGACACAAATGAACTTATTGGATGCACAAGATTGGTTAAAAACCCTTATTGGCGAAGAATAAGCCTAGAGAGGACGAAAATGACCTATATGTTCTTTCAATGACACAAACACACCTATTGGATGCACAAGATTGGTTCAAAACCCTAATTGGACAAGAATAAGCCTAGGGAGGACGAAAATGACCTAAATGTTAATCAAATGACACAAACACACCTATTGGATGCACAAGATTGGTTAAAAACCCTAATTGGACAAGAATAAGCCTAGGGAGGACGAAAATGACCTATATGTTCCTCCAATGACACAAATGAACTTATTTGATGCACAAGATTTGTTAAAACCCCTAATTGGACAAGAATAAGCCTAGGGAGGACGAAAGTGACCTAAATGCTAATCCAATGACACAAAAACACCTATTGCATGCACAAGATTGGTTAAAAACCCTAATTGGACAAGAATAAGCCTAGGGAGGACGAAAATGACCTAAATGTACATCCAATGACGCAAACACACCTATTGGATGCACAAGATTGGTTAAAAACCCTAATTGGACAAGAATAAGCCTAGGGAGGACGAAAATGACCTAAATGTTAATCCAATGACACAAACACACCTATTGGATGCACAAGATTGGTTAAAAACCCTAATTGGACAAGAATAAGCCTAGGGATGACGAAAATGACTTAAATGTACATCCAATGACACAAACACACCTATTGGATGCACAAGATTGGTTAAAAACCCTAATTGGACAAGAATAAGCCTTGGTAGTACGAAAATGACCTAAATGTTAATCCAATGACACAAACACACCTATTGGATGCACAAGATTGGTTAAAAACCGTAATTGGACAACAATAAGCCTAGGGAGGACGAAAATGACCTAAATGTACATCCAATGACACAAACACACCTATTGGATGCACAAGATTGGTTAAAAACCCTAATTGGACAAGAATAAGCCTAGGAAGGACGAAAATGACCTAAATGTTCATCCAATGACACAAATGAACTTATTGGATGCACAAGATTGGTTAAAAACCCTAATTGGACAAGAATAAGCCTTGGGAGTACGAAAATGACCTAAATGTTCATCCAATGACACAAACACACTTATCGGATGCACAAGATTGGTTAAAAACCCTAATTGGAGAAGAATAAGCCTAGGGAGGACGAAAATGACTTATATGTTCCTCCAATGACACAAATGAACTTATTGGATGCACAAGATTGGTTAAAAACCCTAATTGGACAAGAATAAGCCTAGGGAGGACGAAAATGACCTAAATGTTAATCCAATGAAACTAACACACCTATTGGATGCACAAGATTGGTTAAAAACCCTAATTGGACAAGAATAAGCCTAGGGAGGACGAAAATGACCTAAATGTTAATCCAATGACACAAACACACCTATTGGATACACAAGATTTGTTAAAAACCCTAATTGGACAACAATAAGCCAAGGGAGGACGAAAATGACCTAAATGTTTATCCAATGACACAAATGAACTTATTGGATGCACAAGATTTGTTAAAAACCCTAATTGGACAAGAATAAGCCTAGGGAGGACGAAAATGACCCAAATGTTAATCCAATGACACAAACACACCTTTTGGATGCACAAGATTGGTTAAAAACCCTAATTGGACAAGAATAAGCCTAGGGAGGACGAAAATGACCTAAATGTTTATCCAATGACACAAATGAACTTATTGTATGCACAAGATTGGTTAAAAACCCTAATTGGAGAAGAATAAGCCTAGGGAGGACGAAAATGACTTATATGTTCCTCCAATGACACAAATGAACTTATTGGATGCACAAGATTGGTTAAAAACCCTAATTGGACAAGAATAAGCCTTGGGAGTACGAAAATGACCTAAATGTTCATCCAATGACACAAACACACTTATCGGATGCACAAGATTGGTTAAAAACCCTAATTGGAGAAGATTAAGCCTAGGGAGGACGAAAATGACCTATATGTTCCTCCAATGACACAAATGAACTTATTGGATGCACAAGATTGGTTAAAAACCCTAACTGGACAAGAATAAGCCAAGGGAGGACGAAAATGACCTAAATGTACATCCAATGACACAAACACACCTATTGGATGCACAAGATTGGTTAAAAACCCTAATTGGACAAGAATAAGCCTTGGGAGTACGAAAATGACCTAAATGTTCATCCAATGACACAAACACACTTATCGGATGCACAAGATTGGTTAAAAACCCTAATTGGAGAAGAATAAGCCTAGGGAGGACGAAAAAGACCTATATGTTCCTCCAATGACACAAATGAACTTATTGGATGCACAAGTTTGGTTAAAAACCCTAATTGGACAAGAATAAGCCTATGGAGGACGAAAATGACCTAAATGTACATCCAATGAAACAAACACACCTATTGGATGCACAAGATTGGTTAAAAACCCTAATTGGACAAGAATAAGCCTAGGGAGGACGAAAATGACCTAAATGTACATCCAATGACACAAACACACCTATTGGATGCACAAGATTGGTTAAAAACCCTAATTGGACAAGAATAAGCTTTGGGAGGACGAAAATGACCTAAATGTTCATCCAATGACACAAACACACCTATCGGATGAACAAGATTGGTTAAAAACTCTAATTGGACAAGAATAAGCCTAGGGAGGACGAAAATGACCTAAATGTTTATCCAATTACCCAAATGAACTTATTGGATGCACAAGATTTGTTAAAAACCCTAATTGGACAAGAATAAGCCTAGGGAGGAAGAAAATGACCTAAATCTTAATCCAATGACATAAACACACCTATTGGATGCACAAGATTGGTTAAAAACCCTAATTGGACAAGAATAAGCCTAGGGAGGACGAAAATGACCTAAATGTACATCCAATGACACAAACACACCTATTGGATGCACAAGAATGGTTAAAAACCCTAATTGGACAAGAATAAGCCTAGGGAGGACGAAAATGACCTAAATGTTAATCCAATGACACAAACACACCTATTGGATGCACAAGATTGGTTAAAAACCCTAATTGGACAAGAATAAGCCTAGGGAGGAAGAAAATGACCTATATGTTTCTCCAATGACACAAATGAACTTATTGTATGTACAAGATTGGTTAAAAACCCTAATTGGACAAGAATAAGCCTAGGGAGGACGAAAATGACCTAAATGTTAATCCAATGAAACAAACACACCTATTGGATGCACAAGATTGGTTAAAAACCCTAATTGGACAAGAATAAGCCTAGGGAGGACGAAAATGACCTAAATGTACATCCAATGACACAAACACACCTATTGGATGCACAAGATTGGTTAAAAACCCTAATTCGACAAGAATAAGCCTTGGGAGGACGAAAATGACCTAAATGTTCATCCAATGACACAAACACACCTATCGAATGCACATGATTGGTTAAAAACACTAATTGGACAAGAATAAGCCTAGGGAGGACGAAAATGACCTAAATGTTTATACAATGACACAAATGAACTTATTGGATGCACAAGATTCGTTAAAAACCCTAATTGGACAAGAATAAGCCTAGGGAGGACGGAAATGACCTAAATGTTAACCCATTGACATAAACACACCTATTGGATGCACAAGATTGGTTAAAAACCCTAATTCGACAAGAATAAGCCTTGGGAGGACGAAAATGACCTAAATGTTCATCCAATGACACAAACACACCTATCGAATGCACAAGATTGGTTAAAAACCCTAATTGGACAAGAATAAGCCTAGGGAGGACGAAAATGACCTAAATGTTAATCCAATGACACAAACACACCTATTGGATGCACAAGATTGGTTAAAAACCCTAATTGGACAAGAAGAAGCCTAGGGAGGACGAAAATGACCTAAATGTTAATCCAATGACACAAACACACCTATTGGATGAACAAGATTGGTTAAAAACCCTAATTGGACAAGAATAAGCCTAGGGAGGACGAAAATGACCTAAATGTTAATCCAATGACATAAACACACCTATTGGATGCACAAGATTGGTTAAAAACCCTAATTGGACAAGAATAAGCCTAGGGAGGACGAAAATGACCTAAATGGTAATCCAATTACATAAACACACCTATTGGATGCATAAGATGGTTAAAAACCCTAATTGGAGAAGAATAAGCCCAGGGAGGACGAAAATGACTTATATGTTCCTCCAATGACACAAATGAACTTATTGGATGCACAAGATTGGTTAAAAACCCTAATTGGACAAGAATAAGCCTAGGGAGGACGAAAATGACCTAAATGTTAATCCAATGAAACAAACACACCTATTGGATGCACAAGATTGGTTAAAAACCCTAATTGGAGAAGAATAAGCCTAGGGAGGACGAAAATGACTTATATGTTCCTCCAATGACACAAATGAACTTATTGGATGCACAAGATTGGTTAAAAACCCTAATTGGACAAGAATAAGCCTAGGGAGGACGAAAATGACCTAAATGTTAATCCAATGAAACTAACACACCTATTGGATGCACAAGATTGGTTAAAAACCCTAATTGGACAAGAATAAGCCTAGGGAGGACGAAAATGACCTAAATGTTAATCCAATGACACAAACACACCTATTGGATGCACAAGATTGGTTAAAAACCATAATTGGACAAGAATAAGCCTAGGGAGGACGAAAATGACATAAATGTTTATCCAATGACCCAAATGAACTTTTTGGATTCACAAGATTTGTTAAAAACCCTAATTGGATTAGAATAAGCCTAGGGAGGACGAAAATGACCTAAATGTTAATCCAATGACATAAACACACCTATTGGATGCACAAGATTGGTTAAAAACCCTAATTGGACAAGAATAAGCCTAGGGAGGACGAAAATGACATATATGTTCCTCCAATGACAAAAATGAACTTATTGGAAGCATAAGGTTTGTTAAAAACCCTAATTTGACAAGAATAAGCCTAGGGAGGACGAAAATGACCTAAATGTTAATCCAATGACTCAAAACACCTATTGGATGCACAAGATTGGTTAAAAACCCTAATTGGACAAGAATAAGCCTAGGGAGGACGAAAATGACCTAAATGTACATCCAATGACACAAACACACCTATTGGATGCACAAGATTGGTTAAAAACCCTAATTGGACAAGAATAAGCCTAGGGAGGACGAAAATGACCTAAATGTTTATCCAATGACACAAATGAACTTATTGGATGCACAACATTGGTTAAAAACCCTAATTGGACAAGAATAAGCCTAGGGAGGACGAAAATGACCTAAATGTTCATCCAATGACACAAACACACCTATTGGATGCACAAGATTGGCTAAAAACCCTAATTGGACAAGAATAAGCCTAGGGAGGACGAAAATGACCTAAATGTTCATCCAATGACACAAACGCACCTATTGGATGCACAAGATTGGTTAAAAACCCTAATTGGACAAGAATAAGCCTAGGGAGGACGAAAATGACGTAAATGTTCATCCAATGACACAAACACACCTATTGGATGCACAAGATTGGTTAAAAACCCTAATTGGAAAAGAATAAGCCTAGGGAGGACGAAAACGACCTAAATGTTAATCCAATGACATAAACACACCTATTGGATGCAGAAGATTGGTTAAAAACCCTAATTGGAAAAGAATAAGCCTAGGGAGGACGAAAATGACCTATATGTTCCTCCAATGACACAAACACACCTATTGGAAGCACAAGATTTGTTAAAAACCCTAATTGGACAAGAATAAGCCAAGGGAGGAAGAAAATGACCTAAATGTTAATCCAATGACACAAACACACCTATTGGATGCACGAGATTGGTTAAAAACCCTAATTCGACAAGAATAAGCCTTGGGAGGACGGAAATGACCTAAATGTACATCCAATGACGCAAACACACCTATTGGATGCACAAGATTGGTTAAAAACCTTAATTAGACAAGAATAAGCCTAGGGAGGACGAAAATGACCTAAATGTTAATCCAATGACACAAATGAACTTATTGGATGCACAAGATTGGTTAAAAACCCTAATTGGACAAGAATAAGCCTAGGGAGGAAGAAATTGACCTAAATGTTAACCCATTGACATAAACACACCTATTGGATGCACAAGATTGGTTAAAAACCCTAATTGGACAAGAATATGCCTAGGGAGGACGAAAATGACCTATATGTTACTCCAATGACACAAATGAACTTATTGGATGCACGAGATTGGATAAAAACCCTAATTGGACAAAAATAAGCCTTGGGAGTACGAAAATGACCTAAATCTTCATCCAATGACACCAACACACTTATCGGATGCACAAGATTGGTTAAAACCCTAATTGGAGAAGAATAAGCCTAGGGAGGACGAAAATGACCTATATGTTCCTCCAATGACACAAATGAACTTATTGGATGCACAAGATTGGTTAAAAACCCTAATTGGACAAGAATAAGCCTAGGGAGGACGAAAATGACCTAATTGTTAATCCAATGACACAAACACACCTATTGGATGCACAAGATTGGTTAAAAACCCTAATTGGACAAGAATAAGCCTAGGGAGGACGAAAATGACCTATATGTTCCTCCAATGACACAAATGAACTTATTGGATGCACAAGATTGGTTAAAAACCCTAATTGGACAAGAAAAAGCCTAGGTAGGACGAAAATGACCTAAATGTACATCCAATGACACAAACACACCTATTGGATGCTCAAGATTTGTTAAAAACCCTAATTGGACAAGAATAAGCCTAGGGAGGACGAAAATGACCTAAATGTACATCCAATGACACAAACACACCTATTGGATGCACAAGATTGGTTAAAAACCCTAATTGGACAAGAATAAGCCTAGGGAGGACGAAAATGACCTAAATATTAATCCAATGACACAAACACACCTATTGGATGCACAAGATTGGTTAAAAACCCTAATTGGACAAGAATAAGCCTAGGGAGGACGAAAATGACATAAATGTTTATCCAATGACACAAACACACCTATTGGATGCACAAGATTGGTTAAAAACCCTAATTGGACAAGAATAAGCCTAGGGAGGACGAAAATGACCTAAATGTTAATCCAATGACACAAACACACCTATTGGATGCACAAGATTGGTTAAAAACCCTAATTGGAGAAGAATAAGCCTAGGGTGGACGAAAATGACCTAAATGTTAATCCAATGACACAAACACACCTATTGGATGCACAAGATTGGTTAAAAACCCTAATTGGACAAGAATAAGCCTAGGGAGGACGAAAATGACCTAAATGTTAATCCAATGAAACAAACACACCTATTGGATGCACAAGATTGGTTAAAAACACTAATTGGACAAGAATAAGCCTAGGGAGGACGAAAATGACCTAAATGTTAATCCAATGACACAAACACACCTATTGGATACACAAGATTGGTTAAAAACCCTAATTGGACAACAATAAGCCAAGGGAGGACGAAAATGACCTAAATGTTTATCCAATGACACAAATGAACTTATTGGATGCACAAGATTTGTTAAAAACCCTAATTGGACAAGAATAAGTCTAGGGAGGACGAAAATGACCCAAATGTTAATCCAATGACACAAACACACCTTTTGGATGCACAAGATTGGTTAAAAACCCTAATTGGACAAGAATAAGCCTAGGGAGGACGAAAATGACCTAAATGTTTATCCAATGACACAAATGAACTTATCGTATGCACAAGATTGGTTAAAAACCCTAATTGGAGAAGAATAAGCCTAGGGAGGACGAAAATGACTTATATGTTCCTCCAATGACACAAATGAACTTATTGGATGCACAAGATTGGTTAAAAACCCTAATTGGACAAGAATAAGCCTTGGGAGTACGAAAATGACCTAAATGTTCATCCAATGACACAAACACACTTATCGGATGCACAAGATTGGTTAAAAACCCTAATTGGAGAAGAATAAGCCTAGGGAGGACGAAAATGACTTATATGTTCCTCCAATGACACAAATGAACTTATTGGATGCACAAGATTGGTTAAAAACCCTAATTGGACAAGAATAAGCCTTGGGAGTACGAAAATGACCTAAATGTTCATCCAATGACACAAACACACTTATCGGATGCACAAGATTGGTTAAAAACCCTAATTGGACAAGAATAAGCATAGGGAGGACGAAAATGACCTAAATGTACATCCAATGACACAAACACACCTATTGGATGCACAAGATTGGTTAAAAACCCTAATTGGACAAGAATAAGCCTTGGGAGTACGAAAATGACCTAAATGTTCATCCAATGACACAAACACACTTATCGGATGCACAAGATTGGTTAAAAACCCTAATTGGAGAAGAATAAGCCTAGGGAGGACGAAAAAGACCTATATGTTCCTCCAATGACACAAATGAACTTATTGGATGCACAAGTTTGGTTAAAAACCCTAATTGGACCAGAATAAGCCTATGGAGGACGAAAATGACCTAAATGTACATCCAATGAAACAAACACACCTATTGGATGCACAAGATTGGTTAAAAACCCTAATTGGACAAGAATAAGCCTAGGGAGGACGAAAATGACCTAAATGTACATCCAATGACACAAACACACCTATTGGATGCACAAGATTGGTTAAAAACCCTAATTGGACAAGAATAAGCTTTGGGAGGACGAAAATGACCTAAATGTTCATCGAATGACACAAACACACCTATCGGATGCACAAGATTGGTTAAAAACTCTAATTGGACAAGAATAAGCCTAGGGAGGACGAAAATGACCTAAATGTTTATCCAATTACCCAAATGAACTTATTGGATGCACAAGATTTGTTAAAAACCCTAATTGGACAAGAATAAGCCTAGGGAGGAAGAAAATGACCTAAATCTTAATCCAATGACATAAACACACCTATTGGATGCACAAGATTGGTTAAAAACCCTAATTGGACAAGAATAAGCCTAGGGAGGACGAAAATGACCTAAATGTACATCCAATGACACAAACACACCTATTGGATGCACAAGATTGGTTAAAAACATTAATTGGACAAGAATAAGCCTAGGGAGGACGAAAATGACCTAAATGTTAATCCAATGACACAAACACACCTATTGGACGCACAAGATTGGTTAAAAACCCTAATTGGACAAGAATAAGCCTATGGAGGACGAAAATGAGCTAAATGTTTATCCAATGACACAAATGAACTTATTGGATGCACAAGATTTATTAAAAACCCTAATTGGATAAGAATAAGCATAGGGAGGACGAAAATGACCTAAATGTTAATCCAACGACATAAACACACCTATTGGATGCACAAGATTGGTTAAAAACCCTAATTGGACAAGAATAAGCCTAGGGAGGACGAAAATGACCTAAATGTACATCCAATGACACAAACACACCTATTGGATGCACAAGATTGGTTAAAAACCCTAATTGGACAAGAATATGCCTAGGGAGGACGAAAATGACCTATATGTTCCTCCAATGACACAAATGAACTTATTGGATGCACAAGATTGGTTAAAAACCCTAATTGGACAAGAATAAGCCTTGGGAGTACGAAAATGACCTAAATGTTCATCCAATGACACAAACACACTTATCGGATGCACAAGATTCGTTAAAAACCCTAATTGGAGAAGAATAAGCCTAGGGAGGACGAAAATGACCTATATGTTCCTCCAATGACACAAATGAACTTATTGGATGCACAAGATTGGTTAAAAACCCTAATTGGACAAGAATAAGCCTAGGGAGGACGAAAATGACCTAAATGTTTATCCAATGACACAAATGAACTTATTGGATGCACAAGATTGCATAAAAACCCTAATTGGACAAGAATAAGACTAGGGAGGACGAAAATGACCTAAATGTTCATCCAATGACACAAATGAACTTATTGTATGCACAAGATTAGTTAAAAACCCTAATTGGACAAGAATAAGCATAGGGAGGATGAAAATGACCTAAATGTTTATCCAATGACACAAACACACATATTGGATGCACAAGATTGCTTAAAACCCTAATTGGACAAGAATAAGACTAGGGAGGACGAAAATGACCTAAATGTTCATCCAATGACACAAATGAACTTATTGGATGCACAAGATTGGTTAAAAACCCTAATTGGACAAGAATAAGCCTAGGGAGGACGAAAATGACCTAAATGTTTATCCAATGACACAAATGAACTTATTGGATGCACAAGATTGGTTAAAAACCCTAATTGGACAAGAATAAGCCTAGGGAGGACGAAAATAAACTAATGTTTGTCCAATGACACAAACACACCTGTTGGATGCACAAGATTGCATAAAAACCCTAATTGGGCAAGAATAAGACTAGGGAGGACGAAAATGACCTAAATGTTCCTCCTATGACACAAATGAACTTATTGGATGCACAAGGTTGGTTAAAAACCCTAATTGGACAAGAATAAGCCTAGGGAGGACGAAAATGACCTAAATGTTTATCCAATGACACAAACACACCTATTGGATGCACAAGATTGGTTAAAAACCCTAATTGGACAAGAATAAGCATAGGGAGGACGAAAATGACCTAAATGTTCCTCCAATGACACAAACACACCTATTGGATGCACAAGATTTGTTAAAAACACTGATTGGACAAGAATAAGCCTAGGGATGACGAAAATGACCTAAATGTCCGTCCAATGACACAAACACACCTATTGGATGCACAAGATTGCATAAAAACCCTAACTGGACAAGAATAAGACTAGGGAGGACAAAAATGACCTAAATGTTCCTCCAATGACACAAATGAACTTATTGGATGCACAAGATTGGTTAAAAACCCTAATTGGACAAGAATAAGCCTAGGGAGGACGAAAATGACCTAAATGTTCGTCCAATGACACAAATACACCTATTGGATGCACAAGATTGGTTAAAAACCCTAATTGGACAAGAATATGCCTAGGGAGGACGAAAATGACCTAAATGTTAATCCAATGACACAAATGAACTTATTGGATGCACAAGATTGGTTAAAAACCCTAATTGGACAAGAATAAGCCTAGGGAGGACGAAAATGACCTAATTGATCATCCAATGACACAAACACACCTATTGGATGCACAAGATTGTTTAAAAACCCTAGTTGGACAAGAATAAGCCTAGGGAGGACGAAAATGACCTAATTGATCATCCAATGACACAAATGAACTTATTGGATGCACAAGATTGGTTAAAAACCCTAATTGGACAAGAATAAGCCTAGGGAGGACGAAAATGACCTAAATGTTCGTCCAATGACACAAACACACCTATTGGATGCACAAGATTTCATAAAAACCCTAATTGGATAAGAATAAGACTAGGGAGGACAAAAATGACCTAAATGTTCCTCCAATGACACAAACACACCTATTGGATGCACAAGATTGCATAAAAACCCTAATTGGACAAGAATAAGACTAGGGAGGACGAAAATGACCTAAATGTTCATCCAATGACACAAATGAACTTATTGGATGCACAAGATTGGTCAAAAACCCTAATTGGACAAGAATAAGCATAGGGAGGACGAAAATGACCTAAACGTTCATCCAATGACACAAACCCACATATTGGATGCACAAGATTGCTTAAAACCCTAATTGGACAAGAATAAGACTAGGGAGGACGAAAATGACCTAAATGTTCATCCAATGACACAGATGAACTTATTGAATGCACAAGATTGGTTAAAAACCCTAATCGGACAAGAATAAGCCTAGGGAGGATGAAAATGACCTAAATGTTCTTCCAATGACACAAACACACCTATTGGATGCACAAGATTGCATAAAAACCCTAATTGGACAAGAATAAGACTAGGGAGGACAAAAATGACCTAAATGTTCATCCAATGACACAAATGAACTTATTGGATGCACAAGATTGGTTAAAAACCCTAATTGGACAAGAATAAGCATAGGGAGGACGAAAATGACCTAAACGTTCATCCAATGACACAAACCCACATATTGGATGCACAAGATTGCTTAAAACCCTAATTGGACAAGAATAAGACTAGGGAGGACGAAAATGACCTAAATGTTCATCCAATTACACAAATGAACTTATTGAATGCACAAGATTGGTTAAAAACCCTAATCGGACAAGAATAAGCCTAGGGAGGACGAAAATGACCTAAATGTTCTTCCAATGACACAAACACACCTATTGGATGCACAAGATTGCATAAAAACCCTAATTGGACAAGAATAAGACTAGGGGGGACGAAAATGACCTAAATGTTCATCCAAGGACACAAATGAACTTATTGGATGCACAAGATTGGTTAAAAACCCTAATTGGACAAGAATAAGCATAGGGAGGACGAAAATGACCTAAACGTTCATCCAATGACACAAACCCACATATTGGATGCACAAGATTGCTTAAAACCCTAATTGGACAAGAATAAGACTAGGGAGGACGAAAGTGACCTAAATGTTCATCCAATGACACAAATGAACTTATTGAATGCACAAGATTGGTTAAAAACCCTAATCGGACAAGAATAAGCCTAGGGAGGACAAAAATGACCTAAATGTTCTTCCAATGACACAAACACACCTATTGGATGCACAAGATTGCATAAAAACCCTAATTGGACAAGAATAAGACTAGGGAGGACGAAAATGACCTAAATGTTCCTCCAATGACACAAACACACCTATTGGATGCACAAGATTGCATAAAAACCCTAATTGGACAAGAATAAGCATAGGGAGGACGAAAATGACCTAAACGTTCATCCAATGACACAAACCCACATATTGGATGCACAAGATTGCTTAAAACCCTAATTGGACAAGAATAAGGCTAGGGAGGACGAAAATTACCTAAATGTTCATCCAATGACACAAATGAACTTATTGAATGCACAAGATTGGTTAAAAACCCTAATCGGACAAGAATAAGCCTAGGGAGGATGAAAATGACCTAAATGTTCTTCCAATGACACAAACACACCTATTGGATGCACAAGATTGCATAAAAACCCTAATTGGACAAGAATAAGACTAGGGAGGACGAAAATGACCTAAATGTTCCTCCAATGACACAAACACACCTATTGGATGCACAAGATTGCATAAAAACCCTAATTGGACAAGAATAAGACTAGGGAGGACGAAAATGACCTAAATGTTCATCCAATGACACAAATGAACTTATTGGATGCACAAGATTGGTTAAAAACCCTAATTGGACAAGAATAAGCATAGGGAGAACGAAAATGACCTAAATATTCATCCAATGACACAAACATACATATTGGATGCACAAGATTGCTTAAAACCCTAATTGGACAAGAATAAGACTAGGGATGACGAAAATGACCTAAATGTTCGTCCAATGACACAAATGAACTTATTGGATGCACAAGATTGGTTAAAAACCCTAATTGGACAAGAATAAGCCTAGGGAGGACAAAAATGACCTAAATGTTCGTCCAATGACACAAACACACTTATTGGATGCACAAGATTGCATAAAATCCCTAATTGGACAAGAATAAGACTAGGGAGGACGAAAATGACCTAAATGTTCCTGCAATGACACAAACACACCTATTGGATGCACAAGATTGGTTAAAAACCCTAATTGGACAAGAATAAGCCTAGGGATGATGAAAATGACCTAAATGTTCATCCAATGACACAAACACACATTTTGGATGCACAAGATTGCTTAAAACCCTAATTGGACAAGAATAAGACTAGGGAGGACGAAAATGACCTAAATGTTCATCCAATGACACAAATGAACTTATTGGATGCACAAGATTGGTTAAAAACCCTAATTGGACAATAATAAGCTTAGGGAGGACGAAAATTACCTAAATGTTCATCCAATGACACAAACACACATATTGGATGCACAAGATTGGTTAAAAACCCTAATTGGACAAGAATAAGTCTAGGGATGACGAAAATGACCTAAATGTTCATCCAATGACACAAATGAACTTATTGGATGCACAAGATTGGTTAAAAACCCTAATTGGACAAGAATAAGCCTAGGGAGGACGAAAATGACCTAAATGTTCATCCAATGACACAAATGAACTTATTGGATGCACAAGATTGGTTAAAAACCCTAATTGGACCAGAATAAGAATAGGGAGGACGAAAATGACCTAAATGTTCATCCAATGACACAAACACACATATTGGATGCACAAGATTGCTTAAAACCTTAATTGGAGAAGAATAAGACTAGGGAGGACGAAAATGACCTAAATGTTCATCCAATGACACAAATGAACTTATTGGATGCACCAGATTGGTTAAAAACCCTAATTGGACAAGAATAAGCCTAGGGAGGACGAAAATGACCTAAATGTTCATCCAATGACACAAATGAACTTATTGGATGCACAAGATTGGTTAAAAACCCTAATTGGACAAGAATAAGCCTAGGGAGGACGAAAATGACCTAAACGTTTATCCAATGACACAAACACACCTATTGGATGCACAAGATTGGTTAAAAACCCTAATTGGACAAGAATAAGCCTAGGGAGGACGAAAATGACCTAAATGTTAATCCAATGACATAAACACACCTATTGGATGCACAAGATTGGTTAAAAACGTTAATTGGAAAAGAATAAGACTAGGGAGGACGAAAATGATCTAAATGTTCAACCAATGACACAAACACACCTATTGGATGCACATGATTGGTTAAAAACCCTAATTGGACAAGAATAAGCCTAGGGAGGACGAAAATGACCTAAATGTTTATCCAATGACACAAATGAACTTATTGGATGCACAAGATTTGATAAAAACCCTAATTGGACAAGAATAAGCCTAGGGAGGACGAAAATGACCTAAATGTTAATCCATTGACATAAACACACCTATTGGATGCACAAGATTGGTTAAAAACCTTAATTGGACAAGAATAAGCCTAGGGAGGATGAAAATGACCTATATGTTTCTCCAATGACACAAATGAACTTATTGGAAGCACAAGATTTGTTAAAAACCCTAATTGGACAAGAATAAGCCCAAAGAGGACGAAAATAACCTAAATGTTATTCCAATGACACAAACACACCTATTGGATGCACAAGATTGGTTAAAAACCCTAATTGGACAAGAATAAGCCTAGGGAGGAAGAAAATGACCTAAATCTACATCCAATGACACAAACACACCTATTGGATGCACAAGATTGGTTAAAAACCCTAATTGGACAAGAATAAGCCTAGGGAGGACGAAAATGACCTAAATGTTTATCCAATGACACAAATGAACTTATTGGATGCACAAGATTTGATAAAAACCCTAATTGGACAAGAATAAGCCTAGGGAGGACGAAAACGACCTAAATGTTAATCCAATGACACAAACACACCTATTGGATGCACAAGATTGGTTAAAAACCCTAATTGGACAAGAATAAGCCTAGGGAGGACGAAAATGACCTAAATGTTAATCAAATGAAACAAACACACCTATTGGATGCACAAGATTGGTTAAAAACCCTAATTGGACAAGAATAAGGCTTGGGAGGACGAAAATGACCTAAATGTTAATCCAATGACACAAACACACCTATTGGATGCACAAGATTGGTTAAAAACCCTAATTGGACAAGAATAAGCCCAGGGAGGACGAAAATGACCTAAATGTCTATCCAATGACACAAATGAACTTATTGGATGCACAAGATTTGTTAAAAACCCTAATTGGACAAGAATAAGCCTAGGGAGGACGAAAATGACCTAAATGTTAATCCATTGACATAAACACACCTATTGGATGCACAAGATTGGTTAAAAACCTTAATTGGACAAGAATAAGCCTAGGGAGGACGAAAATGACCTATATGTTCCTCCAATGACACAAATGAACTTATTGGAAGCACAAGATTTGTTAAAAACCCTAATTGGACAAGAATAAGCCTAGGGAGGACGAAAATGACCTAAATGTTAATCCATTGACATAAACACACCTATTGGATGCACAAGATTGGTTAAAAACCTTAATTGGACAAGAATAAGCCTAGGGAGGACGAAAATGACCTAAATGTTAATCCATTGACATAAACACACCTATTGGATGCACAAGATTGGTTAAAAACCTTAATTGGACAAGAATAAGCCTAGGGAGGACGAAAATGACCTATATGTTTCTCCAATGACACAAATGAACTTATTGGAAGCACAAGATTTGTTAAAAACCCTAATTGGACAAGAATAAGCCCAAGGAGGACGAAAATAAATTAAATGTTATTCCAATGACACAAACACACCTATTGGATGCACAAGATTGATTAAAAACCATAATTGGACAAGAATAAGCCTAGGGAGGACGAAAATGACCTAAACGTTAATCCAATGACACAAAAACACCTATTGGATGCACAAGATTGGTTAAAAACCCTAATTGGACAAGAATAAGCCTCGGGAGGACGAAAATGACCTAAATGTTAATCCAATGACACAAACACACCAATTGGATGCACAAGATTGGCTAAAAACCCTAATTGGACAAGAATAAGCCTAGGGAGGACGAAAATGACCTAAATGTTAATCCAATGACATAAACACACCTATTGGA
>JBBPBR010000008.1:36512233-36568080 GCA_037974775.1 Cicer pinnatifidum
TAAAAACCCTAATTGGACAAGAATAAGCCTACGGAGGACGAAAATGACCTAAATGAACATCCAATGACACAAACACACCTATTGGATGCACAAGATTGGTTAAAAACCTTAATTAGACAATAATAAGCCTAGGGAGGACGAAAATGACCTAAATGTTAATCCAATGACACAAATGAACTTATCGGATGCACAAGATAGGTTAAAACCCTAATTGGACAAGAATAAGCATAGGGAGGACGAAAATGACCAAAATGTTAATCCAATGACACAAACACACCTATTGAATGCACAAGATTGGTTAAAAACCCTAATTGGACAAGAATAAGCCTAGGGAGGACGAAAATGACCTAAATGTACATCCAATGACACAAAGACACCTATTGGATGCACAACATTGGTTAAAAACCCTAATTGGACAAGAATAATCTTAGGGAGGACGAAAATGAACTAAATGTTAATCCAATGACACAAACACACCTATTGGATGCACAAGATTGGTTAAAAACCCTAATTGGACAAGAATAAGCCTAGGGAGGACGAAAATGACCTAAATGTTAATCCAACGACATAAACACACCTATTGGATGCACAAGATTGGTTAAAAACCCTAATTGGAAAGCAATAAGCCTAGGGAGGACGAAAATAACCTAAATGTTCATCCAATGACACAAACGCACCTATTGGATGCACAAGATTGGTTAAAAACCCTAATTGGACAAGAATAAGCCTTGGGAGTACGAAAATGACCTGAATGTTCATCCAATGACACAAACACACTTATCGGATGCACAAGATTGGTTAAAATCCCTAATTGGAAAAGAATATGCCTAGGGAGGACGAAAATGACCTAAATGTTTATCCAATGACACCAACACACCTATTGGATGGACAAGATTGGTTAAAAACCCTAATTCGACAAGAATAAGCCTAGGGAGGACGAAAATGACCTAAATGTTAATCCAATGACACAAACACACCTATTGGATGCACAAGATTGGTTAAAAACCCTAATTGGACAAGAATAAGCCTAGGGAGGACGAAAGTGACCTATATGTTCCTCCAATGACACAAATGAACTTATTGGATGCACAAAATTGGTTAAAAACCCTAATTGGACAAGAATAAGCCCAAGGAGGACGAAAATAACCTAAATGTTATTCCAATGAAACAAACACACCTATTGGATGCACAAGAATGATTAAAAACCATAATTGGACAAGAATAAGCCTAGGGAGGACGAAAATGACCTAAACGTTAATCCAATGACACAAACACACCTATTGGATGCACAAGATTGGTTAAAAACCCTAATTGGACAACAATAAGCCTCGGGAGGACGAAAATGACCTAAATGTTAATCCAATGACACAAACACACCAATTGGATGCACAAGATTGGCTAAAAACCCTAATTGGACAAGAATAAGCCTAGGGAGGACGAAAATGACCTAAATGTTAATCCAATGACATAAACACACCTATTGGAGGCACAAGATTGGTTAAAAACCCTAATTGGACAAGAATAAGCCTTGGGAGTACGACAATGACCTGAATGTTCATCCAATGACACAAACACACTTATCGGATGCACAAGATTGGTTAAAATCCCTAATTGGAGAAGAATATGCCTAGGGAGGACGAAAATGACCTAAATGTACATCGAATGAAACAAACACACCTATTGGATGCACAAGATTGGTTAAAAACCCTAATTGGACAAGAATAAGCCTAGGGAGGACGAAAATGACCTAAATATACATCCAATGACACAAACACACCTATTGGATGCACAAGATTGGTTAAAAACCCTAATTCGACAAGAATAAGCCTAGGGAGGACGAAAATGACCTATATGTTCCTCCAATGACACAAATGAACTTATTGGATGCACAAAATTGGTTAAAAACCCTAATTGGACAAGAATAAGCCTTGGGAGGACGAAAATGACTTAAATGTTCATCCAATGACACAAACACACCTATTGGATGCACAAGATTGGTTAAAAACCCTAATTGGACAAGAAAAAGCCTAGGGAGGACGAAAATGACCTAAATGTTTATCCAAAGACACAAATGAACTTATTGGATGCACAAGATTTGTTAAAAACCCTAATTGGACAAGAATAAGCCTAGGGAGGACGAAAACGACCTTAATGTTAATCCAATGACACAAACACACCTATTGGATGCACAAGATTTGTTAAAAA
The DNA here is from genome assembly GCA_037974775.1 of Cicer pinnatifidum. Taxonomy (NCBI): domain Eukaryota; kingdom Viridiplantae; phylum Streptophyta; class Magnoliopsida; order Fabales; family Fabaceae; genus Cicer; species Cicer pinnatifidum. The sequence continues at coordinate 36,514,439 of JBBPBR010000008.1, forward strand.
CCATAATTGGACAAGAATAAGCCTAGGGAGGACGAAAATGACCTAAATGTTAATCCTATGACATAAACACACCTATTGGATGCACAAGATTTGTTAAAAACCCTAATTGGACAAGAATAAGCAAGGGAGGACGAAAATGACCTAAATGTTAATTCAATGACACAAACACAGCTATTGGATGCACAAGATTGGTTAAAAACCCTAATTGGACAAGAATAAGCCTTGGGAGGACGAAAATGACCTAAATGTTCATCCAATGACACAAACACACCTATTGGATGCACAAGATTGGTTAAAAACCCTAATTGGACAAGAATAAGCCTAGGGAGGACGAAAATGATCTAAATGTTCATCCAATGACACAAATGAACTTATTGGATGCACAAGATTGCTTAAAAACCCTAATTGGACAAGAATAAGCCTAGGGAGGACGAAAATGACCTAAATCTTCATCCAATGACACAAATACACCTATTGGATGCACAAGATTGGTTAGAAACCCTAGTTGGACAAGAATAAGCCTAGGGAGGACGAAAATGACTTAAATCTTAATCCAATGACACAAATGAACTTATTGGATGCACAAGATTGGTTAAAAACCCTAATTGGACAAGAATAAGCCTAGGGAGGATGAAAATGACATAAATGTTCATCTAATGACACAAACACACCTATTGGATGCACAAGATTGGTTAAAAACCCTAATTGCACAAAACTAAGCCTAGGGAGGACAAAAATAACCTAAATGTTCATCCAATGACACAAATGAACTTATTGGATGCACAAGATTGCTTAAAACCCTAATTGGACAAGAATAAGACTAGGGAGGACGAACTAAATGTTCATCCAATGACACAAACACACCTATTGGATGCACAAGATTGGTTAGAAACCCTAATTGAACAAGAATAAGCCTAGGGAGGACGAAAATGACTTAAATCTTAATCCAATGACACAAATGAACTTATTGGATGCACAAGATTGCTTTAAACCCTAATTGGACAAGGATAAGATTAGGGAGGATGAAAATGACCTAAATGTTCATCTAATGACACAAACACACCTATTGGATGCACAAGATTGGTTAAAAACCCTAATTGCACAAAACTAAGCCTAGTGAGGACGAAAATAACCTAAATGTTCATCCAATGACACAAATGAACTTATTGGATGCACAAGATTGCTTAAAACCCTAATTGGACAAGAATAAGACTAGGGAGGACGAAAATGACCTAAATGTTCATCCAATGACACAAACACACCTATTGGATGCACATGATTGGTTAGAAACCCTAATTGAACAAGAATAAGCCTAGGGAGGACAACAATGACCTAAATGTTCATCCAATGAAACAAATGAACTTATTGGATGCACAAGATTGGTTAAAAACCCTAATTGGACAAGAATAAGCCTAGGGAGGACGAAAATGACCTAAATGTTCATCCAATGACACAAACACACCTATTGGATGCACAAGATTGGTTAAAAACCCTAATTGGACAAGAATAAGCCTAGGGAGGACGAAAACGACCTAAATGTTCATCCAATGACACAAATGAACTTATTGGATGCACAAGATTGCTTAAAAACCCTAATTGGACCAAAATAAGCCTAGGGAGGACGAAAATGACCTAAATGTTCATCCAATGACACAAATACACCTATTGGATGCACAAGGTTGGTTAGAAACCGTAATTGGACAAGAATAAGCCTAGGGAGGACTAAAATGACCTAAATGTTCATCCAATGACACAAACACACCTATTGGATGCACAAGATTGGTTAAAAACCATAATTGGACAAGAATAAGCCTACGGAGGACATAAATGACCTAAATGTTCATCCAATGACACAAATGAACTTATTGGATGCACAAGATTGCTTAAAAACCCTAATTAGACAAGAATAAGCCTAGGGAGGACGAAAATGACCTAAATGTTCATCCAATGACACAAATGAACTTATTGGATGCACAAGATTGGTTAGAAACCCTAAATGGACAAGAATAATTCCAGGGAGTAGGAAAATGACCTAAATGTTCATCCAATGACACAAATGAACTTATTGGATGCACAAGATTGGTTAAAAATCCTAATTGGACAAGAATAAGCCTAGGGAGGACGAAAATGACCTAAATGTTCATCCAATGACACAAACACACCAATTGGATGCACAAGATTGGTTAAAAACCCTAATTGGACAAGAATAAGCCTAGGGAGGACGAAAATGACCTAAATGTTCATCCAATGACACAAATGAACTTATTGGATGCACAAGATTGGTTAAAAACCCTAATCGGACAAGAATAAGCCTAGGGAGGACAAAAATGACCTAAATGTTCGTCCAATGACACAAACACACCTATTGGATGCACAAGATTGCATAAAAACCCTAATTGGACAAGAATAAGACTAGGGAGGACGAAAATGACCTAAATGTTCCTCCAATGACACAAACATACCTATTGGATGCACAAGATTGCATAAAAACCCTAATTGGACAAGAATAAGACTTGGGAGGACGAAAATGACCTAAATGTTCATCCAATGACACTAACGAACTTATTGGATGCACAAGATTGGTTAAAAACCCTAATTGGCCAAGAATAAGCCTAGGGAGGACGAAAATGACCTAAATGTTCGTCCAATGACACAAACACACCTATTGGATGCACAAGATTGCATAAAAACCCTAATTGGACAAGAATAAGACTAGGGAGGACGAAAATGACCTAAATGTTCCTCCAATGACACAAACACACCTATTGGATGCACAAGATTGCATAAAAACCCTAATTGGACAAGAATAAGACTAGAAGGACGAAAATGACCTAAATGTTCATTCAATGACACAAATGAACTTATTGAATGCACAAGATTGGTTAAAAACCCTAATCGGACAAAAATAAGCCTAGGGAGGACGAAAATGACCTAAATGTTCGTCCAATGACACAAACACACCTATTGGATGCACAAGATTGCATAAAAACCCTAATTGGACAAGAATAAGACTAGGGAGGACGAAAATGACCTAAATGTTCCTCCAATGACACAAACACACCTATAGGATGCACAAGATTGCATAAAAACCCTAATTGGACAAGAATAAGCAATAGGGAGGACGAAAATGACCTAAACGTTCATCCAATGACACAAACCCACATATTGGATGCACAAGATTGCTTAAAACTCTAATTGGACAAGAATAAGCCTAGGGAGGACGAAAATGACCTAAATGTTCGTCCAATGACACAAACACACCTATTGGATGCACAAGATTGCATAAAAACCCTAATTGGACAAGAATAAGACTAGGGAGGACGAAAATGACCTAAATGTTCCTCCAATGACACAAACACACCTATTGGATGCACAAGATTGCATAAAAACCCTAATTCGACAAGAATAAGACTAGGGAGGACGAAAATGACCTAAATGTTACTCCAATGACACAAATGAACTTATTGGATGCACAAGATTGGTTAAAAACCCTAATTGGACAAGAATAAGCCTAGGGAGGACGAAAATGACCTAAATGTTCATCCAATGACACAAACACACCTATTGGATGCACAAGATTGGTTAGAAACCCTAATTGGACAAGAATAAGCCTAGGAAGGACGAAAATGACCTAAATGTTCATCCAATGACACAAATGAACTTATTGGATGCACAAGACTGGTTAAAAACCCTAATTGGACAAGAATAAGCCTAGGGAGGACGAAAATGACCTAAATGTTCATCCAATGACACAAACACACCTATTGGATGCACAAGATTGGTTAGAAACCCTAATTGGACAAGAATAAGCCTAGGGAGGATGCTAATGACCTAAATGTTCATCCAATGACACAAACACACCTATTGGATGCACAAGATTGGTTAAAAACCCTAATTGGACAAGAATAAGCCTAGGGAGGACGAAAATGACCTAAATGTTCATCCAATGACACAAATGAACTTACTGGATGCACAAGATTGCTTAAAAACCCTAATTAGACAAGAATAAGCTTAGGGAGGACGAAAATGACCTAAATGTTCATCCAATGAAACAAATACACCTATTGGATGCACAAGATTGGTTAGAAACCCTAATTGGACAAGAATAAGCCTAGGGAGGACGAAAATGACCTAAATGTTCATCCAATGACACAAATACACCTATTGGATGCACAAGATTCCTTAGAAACCCTAATTGGACAAGAATAAGCCTAGGGAGGACGAAACTGACCTAAATGTTCATCCAATGACACAAACACAGCTATTGGATGCACAAGATTGGTTAAAAACCCTAATTGGACAAGAATAAGCCTAGGGAGGACGAAAATGACCTAAATGTTCATCCAATGACACAAACACACCTATTGGATGCACAAGATTGCTTAAAAACCCTAATTGGACAAGAATAAGCCTATGGAGGACGAAAATGACCTAAATGTTCATCCAATGACACAAACACACCTATTGGATGCACAAGATTGGTTAAAAACCCTAATTGGACAAGAATAAGCCTAGGGAGGACGAAAATGACCTAAATGTACATCCAATGACACAAACACATCTATTGGATGCACAAGATTGCTTAAAAACCCTAATTGGACAAGAATAAGCCTTGGGAGGACGAAAATGACCTAAATGTTAATCCAATGACACAAACACACCTATTGGATGCACAAGATTAGCTAAAAACCCGACTTGGATAAGAATAAGCCTAGGGAGGACGAAAATGACCTAAATGTTTATCCAATGACACAAACACATCTATTGGATGCACAAGATTGGTTAAAAACCCTAATTGGACAAGAATACGCCTAGGGAGGACAAAAATGACCTAAATGTTCATCCAATGACACCAACACACCTATTGGATGGACAAGATTGGTTAAAAACCCTAATTCGACAAGAATAAGCCTAGGGAGGACGAAAATGACCTAAATGTTAATCCAATGACACAAACACACCTATTGGATGCACAAGATTGGTTAAAAACCCTAATTGGACAAGAATAAGCCTAGGGAGGACGAAAATGACCTATATGTTTCTCCAATGACACAAATGAACTTATTGGAAGCACAAGATTTGTTAAAAACCCTAATTGGACAAGAATAAGCCCAAGGAGGACGAAAATAACCTAAATGTTATTCCAATGACACAAACACACCTATTGGATGCACAAGAATGATTAAAAACCATAATTGGACAAGAATAAGCCTAGGGAGGATGAAAATGACCTAAACGTTAATCCAATGACACAAACACACCTATTGGATGCACAAGATTGGTTAAAAACCCTAATTGGACAAGAATAAGCCTCGGGAGGACGAAAATGACCTAAATGTTAATCCAATGACACAAACACACCAATTGGATGCACAAGATTGGCTAAAAACCCTAATTGGACAAGAATAAGCCTAGGGAGGACGAAAATGACCTAAATGTTAATCCAATGACATAAACACACCTATTGGATGCACAAGATTGGTTAAAAACCCTAATTGGACAAGAATAAGCCTTGGGAGGACGAAAACGACCTAAATGATAATCCAATGACACAAAAACACCTATTGGATGCACAAGATTGGTTAAAAACCCTAATTGGACAAGAATAAGACTAGGGAGGAGGAAAATGACCTAAATGTTTATCCAATGACACAAACACACCTATTGGATGCACAAGATTGGTTAAAAACCCTAATTGGACAAGAATAAGCCTACGGAGGACGAAAATGACCTAAATGAACATCCAATGACACAAACACACCTATTGGATGCACAAGATTGGTTAAAAACCTTAATTAGACAATAATAAGCCTAGGGAGGACGAAAATGACCTAAATGTTAATCCAATGACACAAATGAACTTATCAGATGCACAAGATAGGTTAAAACCCTAATTGGACAAGAATAAGCATAGGGAGGACGAAAATGACCTAAATGTTAATCCAATGACACAAACACACCTATTGAATGCACAAGATTGGTTAAAACCCTAATTGGACAAGAAAAAGCCTAGGGAGGACGAAAATGACCTAAATGTACATCCAATGACACAAACACACCTATTAGATGCACAAGATTGGTTAAAAACCCTAATTGGACAAGAATAAGCCTAGGGAGGACGAAAATGACCTATATGTTCCTCCAATGACACAAACACACCTATCGAATGCACAAGATTGGTTAAAAACCCTAATTGGACAAGAATAAGCCTAGGGAGGACGAAAATGACCTATATGTTCCTCCAATGACACAAACACACCTATCGGATGCACAAGATTGGTTAAAAACCCTAATTGGACAAGAATAAGCCTAGGGAGGACGAAAATGACCTAAATGTACATCCAATGACACAAACACATCTATTGGATGCACAAGATTGCTTAAAAACCCTAATTGGACAAGAATAAGCCTTGGGAGGACGAAAATGACCTAAATGTTAATCCAATGACACAAACACACCTATTGGATGCACAAGATTAGCTAAAAACCATACTTGGATAAGAATAAGCCTAGGGAGGACGAAAATGACCTAAATGTTTATCCAATGACACAAACACACCTATTGGATGCACAAGATTGGTTAAAAACCCTAATTGGACAAGAAAAAGCCTAGGGAGGACGAAAATGACCTAAATGTACATCCAATGACACAAACACACCTATTGGATGCACAAGATTGGTTAAAAACCCTAATTGGACAAGAATAAGCCTAGGGAGGATGAAAATGACCTATATGTTCCTCCAATGACACAAATGAACTTATTGGATGCACAAGATTGGTTAAAAACCCTAATTGGACAAGAATAAGCCTTGGGAGGACGAAAATGACCAAAATGTTCATCCAATGACACAAACACACCAATCGGATGCACAAGATTGGTTAAAAGCCCTAATTGGACAAGAATAAGCCTAGGGAGGACGAAAATGACCTAAATGATTTTCTAATGACACAAACACACCTATTGGATGAACAAGATTGGTTAAAAACCCTAACTGGACAAGAATAAGCCTAGGGAGGACGAAAATGACCTAAATGTACATCCAATGACACAAACACACCTATTGGATGCACAAGATTGGTTAAAAACCCTAATTGGACAAGAATAACCCTTGGGAGGACGAAAATGACCTAAATGTTTATCCAATGACACAAACACATCTATTGGATGCACAAGATTGGTTAAAAACCCTAATTGGACAAGAAAAAGCCTAGGGAGGACGAAAATGAACTAAATGTACATCCAATGACACAAACACACCTATTGGATGCACAAGATTGGTTAAAAACCCTAATTGGACAAGAATAAGCCTTGGGAGTACGAAAATGACCTAAATGTTCATCCAATGACACAAACACACCTATTGGATGCACAAGATTGGTTAAAACCCCTAATTGGACAAGAATAAGCCTAGGGAGGACGAAAATGACCTATATGTTCCTCCAATGACACAAACACACCTATTGGATGCACAAGATTGGTTAAAAACCCTAATTGGACAAGAATAAGCCTTGGGAGGACGAAAATGACCTAAATGTTCATCCAATGACACAAACACACCTATCGGATGCACAAGAATGGTTAAAAACCCTAATTGGACAAGAATAAGTCTAGGGAGGACAAAAATGACCTAATTGTTCATCCAATGACACAAACACACCTATTGGATGCACAAGATTGGTTAAAAACCCTAATTGGACAAGAATAAGCCTAGGGAGGACGAAAATGACCTATATGTACATCCAATGACACAAACATATTTATTGGATGCACAAGATTGGTTAAAAACCCTAATTGGAAAAGAATAAGCCTTGGGAGGACGAAAATGACCTAAATGTTAATCCAATGACACAAACACACCTATTGGATGCATAAGATTGGTTAAAAACCCTAATTGGAATAGAATAAGCCTAGGGAGGACAAAAATGACCTAAATGTTAATCCAATGACACAAACACACCTATTGGATGCACAAGATTGGTTAAAAACCCTAATTGGACAAGAATAAGCCTAGGGAGGACAAAAATGACCTAAATGTTCATCCAACGACACCAACACACCTATTGAATGGACAAGATTGGTTAAAAACCCTAATTGGACAAGAATAAGCCTAGGGAGGACGAAAATGACCTATATGTTCCTCCAATGACACAAATGAACTTATTGGATGCACAAGATTGGTTAAAAACCCTAATTGGACAAGAATAAGCCTTGGGAGTACGAAAATGACCTAAATGTTCCTCCAATGACACAAACACACCTATTGGATGCACAAGATTTGTTAAAAACCATAATTGGACAAGAATAAGCCTAGGGAGGACGAAAATGACCTATATGTTCCTCCAATGACACAAATGAACTTATTGGATGCACAAGATTGGTTAAAAACCCTAATTGGACAAGAATAAGCCTAGGGAGGACGAAAATGACCTAAATGTACATCCAATGACACAAACACACCTATTGGATGCACAAGATTGGTTAAAAACCCAAATTGGACAAGAATAAGCCTAGGGAGGACGAAAATGACCTATATGTTCCTCCAATGACACAAATGAACTTATTGGATGCACAAGATTGGTTAAAAACCCTAATTGGACAAGAATAAGCCTTGGGAGGACGAAAATGACCTAAATGTTCATCCAATGACACAAACACACCTATCGGATGCACAAGATTGCTTAAAAACCCTAATTGGACAAGAATAAGCCTAGGGAGGACGAAAATGACCTAAATGTACATCCAATGACACAAACACATCTATTGGATGAACAAGATTGGTTAAAATCCCTAATTGAACAAGAATAAGCCTTGGGAGGACGAAAATGACCTAAATGTTAATCCAATGACACAAACACACCTATTGGATGCACAAGATTAGCTAAAAACCCTAATTGGATAAGAATAAGCCTAGGGAGGACGAAAATGACCTAAATGTTTATCCAATGACACAAACACACCTATTGGATGCACAAGATTGGTTAAAAACACTAATTGGACAAGAAAAAGCCTAGGGAGGACGAAAATGACCTAAATGTACATCCAATGACACAAACACACCTATTGGATGCACAAGATTGGTTAAAAACCCTAATTGGACAAGAATAAGCCTAGGGAGGAAAAAAATGACCTATATGTTCCTCCAATGACACAAATGAACTTATTGGATGCACAAGATTGGTTAAAAACCCTAATTGGACAAGAATAAGCCTTGGGAGTACGAAAATGACCTAAATGTTCATCCAATGACACAAACACACCTATTGGATGCACAAGTTTGGTTAAAAACCCTAATTGGACAAGAAAAAGCCTAGGGAGGACGAAAATGACCTATATGTTCCTCCAATGACACAAATGAACTTATTGGATGCACAAGATTGGTTAAAAACCCTAATTGGACAAGAATAAGCCTTGGGAGGACGAAAATGACCTAAATGTTCATCCAATGACACAAACACACTTATCGGATGCACAAGATTGGTTAAAAACCCTAATTGGAGAAGAATAAGCCTAGGGAGGACGAAAATGACCTATATGTTCCTCCAATGACACAAATGAACTTATTGGATGCACAAGATTGGTTAAAAACCCTAATTGGACAAGAATAAGCCTTGGGAGGACGAAAATGACCTAAATGTTCATCCAATGACACAAACACGCCTATCGGATGCACAAGATTGGTTAAAAACCCTAATTGGACAAAAATAAGCCTAGGGAGGACGAAAATGACCTAAATGTACATCCAATGACACAAAAACACCTATTGGATGCACAAGATTGATTAAAAACCCTAATTAGACAAGAATAAGCCTAGGGAGGACGAAAATGACCTATATGTTCCTTCAATGACACAAATGAACTTATTGGATGCACAAGATTGGTTAAAAACCCTAATTGGACAAGAATAAGCCTTGGGAGGACGAAAATGACCTAAATGTTCATCCAATGACACAAACACACCTATCGGATGCACAAGATTGGTTAAAAACCCTAATTGGACAAGAATAAGCCTAGGGAGGACGAAAATGACCTAAATGTACATCCAATGACACAAACACATCTATTGGATGCACAAGATTGCTTAAAAACCCTAATTGGACAAGAATAAACCTTGGGAGGATGAAAATGACCTAAATGTTAATCCAATGACTCAAACACACCTATTGGATGCACAAGATTAGCTAAAAACCCTAATTGGATAAGAATAAGCCTAGGGAGGACGAAAATGACCTAAATGTTTATCCAATGACACAAACACACCTATTGGATGCACAAGATTGGTTAAAAACCCTAACTGGACAAGAAAAAGCCTAGGGAGGACGAAAATGACCTAAATGTACATCCAATGACACAAACACACCTATTAGATGCACAAGATTGGTTAAAAACCCTAATTGGACAAGAATAAGCCTAGGGAGGACGAAAATGACCTATATGTTCCTCCAATGACACAAATGAACTTATTGGATGCACAAGATTGGTTAAAAACCCTAATTGGACAAGAATAAGCCTTGGGAGTACGAAAATGACCTAAATGTTCATCCAATGACACAACACACCTATTGGATGCACAAGATTGGTTAAAAACCCTAATTGGACAAGAATAAGCGTAGGGAGGACGAAAATGACCTATATGTTCCTACAATGACACAAATGAACTTATTGGATGCACAAGATTGGTTAAAAACCCTAATTGGACAAGAATAAGCCTAGGGAGGACGAAAATGACCTAAATGTTAATCAAATGAAACAAACACACCTATTGGATGCACAAGATTGGTTAAAAACCCTAATTGGACAAGAATAAGGCTTGGGAGGACGAAAATGACCTATATGTTCCTCCAATGACACAAACACACCTATCGGATGCACAAGATTGGTTAAAAACCCTAATTGGACAAGAATAAGCCTAGGGAGGACGAAAATGACCTATATGTTTATCCAATGACACAAACACACCTATTGGATGCACAAGATTGGTTAAAAACCCTAATTGGACAAGAAAAAGCCTAGGGAGGACGAAAATGACCTAAATGTACATCCAATGACACAAACACACCTATTAGATGCACAAGATTGGTTAAAAACCCTAATTGGACAAGAATAAGCCTAGGGAGGACGAAAATGACCTATATGTTCCTCCAATGACACAAATGAACTTATTGGATGCACAAGATTGGTTAAAAACCCTAATTGGACAAGAATTAGCCTTGGGAGGACGAAAATGACCTAAATGTTCATCCAATGACACAAACACACCTATCGGATGCACAAGATTGGTTAAAAACCCTAATTGGACAAGAATAAGCCTAGGGAGGACGAAAATGACCTAAATGTTTATCCAATGACACAAATGAACTTATTGGTTGCACAAGATTGGTTAAAAACCCTAATTGGACAAGAATAAGCCTAGGGAGGACGAAAATGACCTAAATGTTCATCCAATGACACAAATGAACTTATTGGATGCACAAGATTGGTTAAAAACCCTAATTGGACAAGAATAAGCCTAGGGAGGACGTAAATGACATAAATGTTCGTCCAATGACACAAACACACATATTGGATGCACAAGATTGCTTAAAACCCTAATTGGACAAGAATAAGACTAGGGAGGACGAAAATGACCTAAATGTTCATCCAATGACACAAATGAACTTATTGGATGCACAAGATTGGTTAAAAACCCTAATTGGACAAGAATAAGCCTAGGGAGGACGAAAATGACCTAAATGTTCATCCAATGACACAAACACACCTATTGGATGCACAAGATTGGTTAGAAACCCTAATTGGACAAGAATAAGCCTAGGGAGGACGAAAATGACCTAAATGTTCATCCAATGTCACAAATGAACTTATTGGATGCACAAGATTGGTTAAAAAGCCTAATTGGACAAGAATAAGCCTAGGGAGGACGAAAATGACCTAAATGTTCATCCAATGACACAAACACACCAATTGGATGCACAAGATTGGTTAGAAACCCTAATTGGACAAGAATAAGCCTAGGGAGGACGAAAATAACCTAAATGTTCATCCAATGACACAAATGAACTTATTGGATGCACGAGATAACTTAAAAACCCTAATTGGACAAGAATAAGCCTAGGGAGGATGAAAATGACCTAAATTTACATCCAATGACACAAATGAACTTATTGGATGCACAAGATTGGTTAAAAACCCTAATTGGACAAGAATAAGCCTAGGGTGGATGAAAATGACTTAAATGTTCATCCAATGACCCAAACACACCTATTGGATGCATAAGATTGGTTAAAAACCCTAATTGGACAAGAATAAGCCTAGGGAGGACGAAAATGACCTAAATGTTCATCCAATGACACAAACACACCTATTGGATGCACAAGATTGGTTAGAAACCCTAATTGGACAAGAATAAGCCTAGGGAGGACGAAAATGACCTAAATGTTCATCCAATGACACAAATGAACTTATTGGATGCACAAGATTGGTTAAAAATCCTAATTGGACAAGAATAAGCCTAGGAAGGACGAAAATGACATAAATGTTAATCCAATGACACAAACACACCTATTGGATGCACAAGATTGGTTAGAAACCCTAATTGGACAAGAATAAGCCTAGGGAGGACGAAAATGACCTAAATGTTAATCCAATGACACAAATGAACTTATTGGATGCACAAGATTGGTTAAAAACCCTAATTGGACAAGAATAAGCCTAGGGAGGACGAAAATGACCTAAATGTTCATCCAATGACACAAACATACCTGTTGGATGCACAAGATTGGTTAAAAACCCTAATTGGACAAGAATAAGCCTAGGGAGGACGAAAATGACCTAAATGTTCATCCAATGACACAAACACACCTATTGGATGCACAAGATTGGTTAGAAACCCTAATTGGACAAGAATAAGCTTAGGGAGGGCGAAAATGAACTAAATGTTCATCCAATGACACAAACACACCTATTGGATGCACAAGATTGTTTAGAAACCCTAATTGGACTAGAATAAGCCTAGGGAGGACGAAAATTACCTAAATGTTCATCCAATGACACAAATGGACATATTGGATGCACAAGATTGGTTAAAAACCCTAATTGGACAAGAATAAGCCTAGGGAGGACGAAAATGACCTAAATGTTCATCCAATGACACAAACACACCTATTGGATGCACAAGATTGGTTAGAAACCCTAATTGGACAAGAATAAGCCTACGGAGGACGAAAATAACCTAAATGTTCATCAAATGACTAAACACACCTATTGGATGCACAAGATTGGTTAGAAACCCTAATTGGACAAGAATAAGCCTAGGGAGGACGAAAATGACCTAAATGTTCACCCAATGACACAAATGAACTTATTGGATGCACAAGATTGGTTAAAAACCCTAATCGGACAAGAATAAGCCTAGGGAGGACGAAAATGACCTAAATGTTCATCCAATGACACAAACACACCTATTGGATGCACAAGATTGGTTAAAAACCCTAATTGGACAAGAATAAGCCTAGGGAGGATGAAAATGACATAAATGTTCATCCAATGACACAAATGAACTTATTGGATGCACAAGATTGGTTAAAAACCCTAATTGGACAAGAATAAGCCTTGGGAGGACGAAAATGACCTAAATGTTCATCCAATGACACAAACACACCTATCGGATGCACAAGATTGGTTAAAAGCCCTAATTGGACAAGAATAAGCCTAGGGAGGACGAAAATGACCTAAATGATTTTCTAATGACACAAACACACCTATTGGATGCACAAGATTGGTTAAAAACCCTAACTGGACAAGAATAAGCCTAGGGAGGACGAAAATGACCTAAATGTACATCCAATGACACAAACACACCTATTGGATGCACAAGATTGGTTAAAAACCCTAATTGGACAAGAATAACCCTTGGGAGGACGAAAATGACCTAAATGTTTATCCAATGACACAAACACACCTATTGGATGCACAAGATTGGTTAAAAACCCTAATTGGACAAGAAAAAGCCTAGGGAGGACGAAAATGAACTAAATGTACATCCAATGACACAAACACACCTATTGGATGCACAAGATTGGTTAAAAACCCTAATTGGACAAGAATAAGCCTTGGGAGTACGAAAATGACCTAAATGTTCATCCAATGACACAAACACACCTATTGGATGCACAAGATTGGTTAAAAACCCTAATTGGACAAGAATAAGCCTAGGGAGGACGAAAATGACCTATATGTTCCTACAATGACACAAACACACCTATTGGATGCACAAGATTGGTTAAAAACCCTAATTGGACAAGAATAAGCCTTGGGAGGACGAAAATGACCTAAATGTTCATCCAATGACACAAACACACCTATCGGATGCACAAGAATGGTTAAAAACCCTAATTGGACAAGAATAAGTCTAGGGAGGACAAAAATGACCTAATTGTTCATCCAATGACACAAACACACCTATTGGATGCACAAGATTGGTTAAAAACCCTAATTGGACAAGAATAAGCCTAGGGAGGACGAAAATGACCTATATGTACATCCAATGACACAAACATATTTATTGGATGCACAAGATTGGTTAAAAACCCTAATTGGAAAAGAATAAGCCTTGGGAGGACGAAAATGACCTAAATGTTAATCCAATGACACAAACACACCTATTGGATGCATAAGATTGGTTAAAAACCCTAATTGGAATAGAATAAGCCTAGGGAGGACAAAAATGACCTAAATGTTAATCCAATGACACAAACACACCTATTGGATGCACAAGATTGGTTAAAAACCCTAATTGGACAAGAATAAGCCTAGGGAGGACAAAAATGACCTAAATGTTCATCCAATGACACCAACACACCTATTGGATGGACAAGATTGGTTAAAAACCCTAATTGGACAAGAATAAGCCTAGGGAGGATGAAAATGACCTATATGTTCCTCCAATGACACAAATGAACTTATTGGATGCACAAGATTGGTTAAAAACCCTAATTGGACAAGAATAAGCCTTGGGAGGACGAAAATGACCTAAATGTTCATCCAATGACACAAACACACTTATCGGATGCACAAGATTGGTTAAAAACCCTAATTGGAGAAGAATAAGCCTAGGGAGGACGAAAATGACCTATATGTTCCTCCAATGACACAAATGAACTTATTGGATGCACAAGATTGGTTAAAAACCCTAATTGGACAAGAATAAGCCTTGGGAGGACGAAAATGACCTAAATGTTCATCCAATGACACAAACACGCCTATCGGATGCACAAGATTGGTTAAAAACCCTAATTGGACAAAAATAAGCCTAGGGAGGACGAAAATGACCTAAATGTACATCCAATGACACAAAAACACCTATTGGATGCACAAGATTGATTAAAAACCCTAATTAGACAAGAATAAGCCTAGGGAGGACGAAAATGACCTATATGTTCCTTCAATGACACAAATGAACTTATTGGATGCACAAGATTGGTTAAAAACCCTAATTGGACAAGAATAAGCCTTGGGAGGACGAAAATGACCTAAATGTTCATCCAATGACACAAACACACCTATCGGATGCACAAGATTGGTTAAAAACCCTAATTGGACAAGAATAAGCCTAGGGAGGACGAAAATGACCTAAATGTACATCCAATGACACAAACACATCTATTGGATGCACAAGATTGCTTAAAAACCCTAATTGGACAAGAATAAGCCTTGGGAGGACGAAAATGACCTAAATGTTAATCCAATGACACAAACACACCTATTGGATGCACAAGATTAGCTAAAAACCATACTTGGATAAGAATAAGCCTAGGGAGGACGAAAATGACCTAAATGTTTATCCAATGACACAAACACACCTATTGGATGCATAAGATTGGTTAAAAACCCTAATTGGACAAGAAAAAGCCTAGGGAGGACGAAAATGACCTAAATGTACATCCAATGACACAAACACACCTATTAGATGCACAAGATTGGTTAAAAACCCTAATTGGACAAGAATAAGCCAAGGGAGGACGAAAATGACCTATATGTTCCTCCAATGACACAAACACACCTATCGAATGCACAAGATTGGTTAAAAACCCTAATTGGACAAGAATAAGCCTAGGGAGGACGAAAATGACCTATATGTTCCTCCAATGACACAAACACACCTATCGGATGCACAAGATTGGTTAAAAACCCTAATTGGATAAGAATAAGCCTAGGGAGGACGAAAATGACCTAAATGTACATCCAATGACACAAACACATCTATTGGATGCACAAGATTGGTTAAAAACCCTAATTGGACAAGAATAAGCCTTGGGAGGACGAAAATGACCTAAATGTTAATCCAATGACACAAACACACCTATTGGATGCACAAGATTAGCTAAAAACCCTACTTGGATAAGAATAAGCCTAGGGAGGACGAAAATGACCTAAATGTTTATCCAATGACTCAAACACACCTATTGGATGCACAAGATTGGTTAAAAACCCTAATTGGACAAGAAAAAGCCTAGGGAGGACGAAAATGACCTAAATGTACATCCAATGACACAAACACACCTATTAGATGCACAAGATTGGTTAAAAACCCTAATTGGACAAGAATAAGCCTAGGGAGGACGAAAATGACCTATATGTTCCTCCAATGACACAAATGAACTTATTGGATGCACAAGATTGGTTAAAAACCCTAATTGGACAAGAATAAGCCTTGGGAGTACAAAAATGACCTAAATGTTCATCCAATGACACAAACACACCTATTGGATGCACAAGATTTGTTAAAAACCATAATTGGGCAAGAATAAGCCTAGGGAGGACGAAAATGACCTATATGTTCCTCCAATGACACAAATGAACTTATTGGATGCACAAGATTGGTTAAAAACCCTAATTGGACAAGAATAAGCCTTGGGAGGGCGAAAATGACCTAAATGTTCATCCAATGACACAAACACACCTATCGGATGCACAAGATTGGTTAAAAACCCTAATTGGACAAGAATAAGCCTAGGGAGGACGAAAATGACCTAAATGTACATCCAATGACACAAACACATCTATTGGATGCACAAGATTGGTAAAAAACCCTAATTGGACAAGAATAATCCTTGGGAGGACGAAAATGACCTAAATGTTAATCCAATGACACAAACACACCTATTGGATGCACAAGATTAGCTAAAAACCCTACTTGGATAAGAATAAGCCTAGGGAGGACGAAAATGACCTAAATGTTTATCCAATGACACAAACACACCTATTGGATGCACAAGATTGGTTAAAAACCCTAATTAGACAAGAAAAAGCCTAGGGAGGACGAAAATGACCTAAATGTACATCCAATGAGACAAACACATCTATTGGATGCACAAGATTGGTTAAAAACCCTAATTGGACAAGAATAAGCCTAGGGAGGATGAAAATGACCTATATGTTCCTCCAATGACACAAATGAACTTATTGGATGCACAAGATTGGTTAAAAACCCTAATTGGACAAGAATAAGCCTTGGGAGGACGAAAATGACCAAAATGTTCATCCAATGACACAAACACACCTATCGGATGCACAAGATTGGTTAAAAGCCCTAATTGGACAAGAATAAGCCTAGGGAGGACGAAAATGACCTAAATGATTTTCTAATGACACAAACACACCTATTGGATGAACAAGATTGGTTAAAAACCCTAACTGGACAAGAATAAGCCTAGGGAGGACGAAAATGACCTAAATGTACATCCAATGACACAAACACACCTATTGGATGCACAAGATTGGTTAAAAACCCTAATTGGACAAGAATAACCCTTGGGAGGACGAAAATGACCTAAATGTTTATCCAATGACACAAACACACCTATTGGATGCACAAGATTGGTTAAAAACCCTAATTGGACAAGAAAAAGCCTAGGGAGGACGAAAATGAACTAAATGTACATCCAATGACACAAACACACCTATTGGATGCACAAGATTGGTTAAAAACCCTAATTGGACAAGAATAAGCCTTGGGAGTACGAAAATGACCTAAATGTTCATCCAATGACACAAACACACCTATTGGATGCACAAGATTGGTTAAAACCCCTAATTGGACAAGAATAAGCCTAGGGAGGACGAAAATGACCTATATGTTCCTCCAATGACACAAACACACCTATTGGATGCACAAGATTGGTTAAAAACCCTAATTGGACAAGAATAAGCCTTGGGAGGACGAAAATGACCTAAATGTTCATCCAATGACACAAACACACCTATCGGATGCACAAGATTGGTTAAAAACCCTAATTGGACAAGAATAAGTCTAGGGCGGACAAAAATGACCTAATTGTTCATCCAATGACACAAACACACCTATTGGATGCACAAGATTGGTTAAAAACCCTAATTGGACAAGAATAAGCCTAGGGAGGACGAAAATGACCTATATGTACATCCAATGACACAAACATATTTATTGGATGCACAAGATTGGTTAAAAACCCTAATTGGACAAGAATAAGCCTTGGGAGGACGAAAATGACCTAAATGTTAATCCAATGACACAAACACACCTATTGGATGCATAAGATTGGTTAAAAACCATAATTGGAATAGAATAAGCCTTGGGAGGACAAAAATGACCTAAATGTTCATCCAATGACACAAACACACCTATTGGATGCACAAGATTGGTTAAAAACCCTAATTGGACAAGAATAAGCCTAGGGAGGACAAAAATGACCTAAATGTTCATCCAATGACACCAACACACCTATTGGATGGACAAGATTGCTTAAAAACCCTAATTGGACAAGAAGAAGCCTAGGGAGGACGAAAATGACCCATATGTTCCTCCAATGACACAAATGAACTTATTGGATGCACAAGATTGGTTAAAAACCCTAATTGGACAAGAATTAGCCTTGGGAGGACGAAAATGACCTAAATGTTCATCCAATGACACAAACACACCTATCGGATGCACAAGATTGGTTAAAAACCCTAATTGGACAAGAATAAACCTTGGGAGGACGAAAATGACCTAAATGTTAATCCAATGACACAAACACACCTATTGGATGCACAAGATTAGCTAAAAACCCTACTTGGATAAGAATAAGCCTAGGGATGTCGAAAATGACCTAAATGTTTATCCAATGACACAAACACACCTATTGGATGCACAAGATTGGTTAAAAACCCTAATTGGACAAGAAAAAGCCTAGGGAGGACGAAAAAGACCTAAATGTACATCCAATGACACAAACACACCTATTGAATGCACAAGATTGGTTAAAAACCGTAATTGGACAAGAATAAGCCTAGGGAGGACGAAAATGACCTAAATGTACATCCAATGACACAAACACACCTATTGGATGCACAAGACTGGTTAAAAACCCTAATTGGACAAGAATAAGCCTAGGGAGGACGAAAATGACCTATATGTTCCTCCAATGACACAAATGAACTTATTGGATGCACAAGATTGGATGCACAAGATTGGTTAAAAACCCTAATTGGACAAGAATAAGCCTTGGGAGTACAAAAATGACCTAAATATTCATCCAATGACACAAACACACCTATTGGATGCACAAGATTGGTTAAAAACCCTAATTGGACAAGAATAAGCCTAGGGAGGACAAAAATGACCTAAATGTTCATCCAATGACACCAACACACCTATTGGATGGACAAGATTGGTTAAAAACCCTAATTGGACAAGAATAAGCCTAGGGAGGACGAAAATGACCTATATGTTCCTCCAATGACACAAATGAACTTATTGGATGCACAAGATTGGTTAAAAACCCTAATTGGACAAGAATAAGCCTTGGGAGTACGAAAATGACCTAAATGTTCCTCCAATGACACGAACACACCTATTGGATGCACAAGATTTGTTAAAAACCATAATTGGACAAGAATAAGCCTAGGGAGGACGAAAATGACCTATATGTTCCTCCAATGACACAAATGAACTTATTGGATGCACAAGATTGGTTAAAAACCCTATTTGGACAAGAATAAGCCTTGGGAGGACGAAAATGACCTAAATGTTAATCCAATGACTCAAACACACCTATTGGATGCACAAGATTAGCTAAAAACCCTAATTGGATAAGAATAAGCCTAGGGAGGACGAAAATGACCTAAATGTTTATCCAATGACACAAACACACCTATTGGATGCACAAGATTGGTTAAAAACCCTAATTGGACAAGAAAAAGCCTAGGGAGGACGAAAATGACCTAAATGTACATCCAATGACACAAACACACCTATTAGATGCACAAGATTGGTTAAAAACCCTAATTGGACAAGAATAAGCCTAGGGAGGACGAAAATGACCTATATGTTCCTCCAATGACACAAATGAACTTATTGGATGCACAAGATTGGTTAAAAACCCTAATTGGACAAGAATAAGCCTTGGGAGTACGAAAATGACCTAAATGTTCATCCAATGACACAAACACACCTAATGGATGCACAAGATTTGTTAAAAACCATAATTGGGCAAGAATAAGCCTAGGGAGGACGAAAATGACCTATATGTTCCTCCAATGACACAAATGAACTTATTGGATGCACAAGATTGGTTAAAAACCCTAATTGGACAAGAATAAGCCTTGGGAGGACGAAAATGACCTAAATGTTCATCCAATGACACAAACACACCTATCGGATGCACAAGATTGGTTAAAAACCCTAATTGGACAAAAATAAGCCTAGGGAGGACGAAAATGACCTAAATGTACATCCAATGACACAAAAACACCTATTGGATGCACAAGATTGATTAAAAACCCTAATTAGACAAGAATAAGCCTAGGGAGGACGAAAATGACCTATATGTTCCTTCAATGACACAAATGAACTTATTGGATGCACAAGATTGGTTAAAAACCCTAATTGGACAAGAATAAGCCTTGGGAGGACGAAAATGACCTAAATGTTCATCCAATGACACAAACACACCTATCGGATGCACAAGATTGGTTAAAAACCCTAATTGGACAAGAATAAGCCTAGGGAGGACGAAAATGACCTAAATGTACATCCAATGACACAAACACATCTATTGGATGCACAAGATTGCTTAAAAACCCTAATTGGACAAGAATAAACCTTGGGAGGACGAAAATGACCTAAATGTTAATCCAATGACTCAAACACACCTATTGGATGCACAAGATTAGCTAAAAACCCTAATTGGATAAGAATAAGCCTAGGGAGGACGAAAATGACCTAAATGTTTATCCAATGACACAAACACACCTATTGGATGCACAAGATTGGTTAAAAACCCTAATTGGACAAGAAAAAGCCTAGGGAGGACGAAAATGACCTAAATGTACATCCAATGACACAAACACACCTATTGAATGCACAAGATTGGTTAAAAACCCTAATTGGACAAGAATAAGCCTAGGGAGGACGAAAATGACCTATATGTTCCTCCAATGACACAAATGAACTTATTGGATGCACAAGATTGGTTAAAAACCCTAATTGGACAAGAATAAGCCTAGGGAGGACGAAAAAGACCTATATGTTCCTCCAATGACACAAATGAACTTATTGGATGCACAAGATTGGTTAAAAACCCTAATTGGACAAGAATAAGCCTAGGGAGGACGAAAATGACCTAAATGTACATCCAATGACACAAACACACCTATTGGATGCACAAGATTGGTTAAAAACCCTAATTGGACAAGAATAAGCCTAGGGAGGACGAAAATGACCTAAATGTACATCCAATGACACAAACACACCTATTGGATGCACAAGAATGGTTAAAAACCCTAATTGGACAAGAATAAGCCTTGGTAGTACGAAAATGACCTAAATGTTAATCCAATGACACAAACACACCTAATGGATGCACAAGATTGGTTAAAAACCGTAATTGGACAAATGAACTTATTGGATGCACAAGACTAGTTAAAAACCATAATTGGAGAAGAATAAGCCTAGGGAGGACGAAAATGACCTATATGTTCCTCCAATGACACAAATGAACTTATTGCATGCACAAGATTGGTTAAAAACCCTAATTGGACAAGAATAAGTCTAGGGAGGACGAAAATGACCTATATGTACATCCAATGAAACAAACACACCTATTGGATGCACAAGATTGGTTAAAAACCCTAATTGGACAAGAATAAGCCTAGGGAGGACGAAAATGACCTAAATGTACATCCAATGACACAAACACACCTATTGGATGCACAAGATTGGTTAAAAACCCTAATTGGACAAGAATAAGCCTAGGAAGGACGAAAATGACCTAAATGTTCACCCAATGACACAAATGAACTTATTGGATGCACAAGATTGGTTAAAAACCCTAATTGGACAAGAATAAGCCTAGGGAGGACGAAAATGACCTAAATGTTCATCCAATGACACAAACACACCTATTGGATGCACAAGATTGGTTAAAAACCCTAATTGGACAAGAATAAGCCTAGGGAGGTTGAAAATGACCTAAATGTTCATCCAATGACACAAATGAACTTATTGGATGCACAAGATTGCTTAAAAACCCTAATTGGACAAGAATAAGCCTAGGGAGGACGAAAATGACCTAAATGTTCATCCAATGACACAAATACACCTATTGGATGCAAAAGATTGGTTAGAAACCCTAATTTGACAAGAATAAGCCTAGGGAGGACGAAAATGACCTAAATGTTCATCCAATGACACAAACACACCTATTGGACGCACAAGATTGGTTAAAAACCCTAATTGGACAAGAATAAGCCTAGGGAGGACGAAAATGACCTAAATGTTCATCCAATGACACAAACACACCTATTGGATGCACAAGATTGGTTAAAAACCCTAATTGGACAAGAATAAGCCTAGGGAGGACGAAAATGACGTAAATGTTCATGCAATGACACAAATGAACTTATTGGATGCACAAGATTGCTTAAAAACCCTAATTGGACAAGAATAAGCCTAGGGAGGACGAAAATGACCTAAATGTTCATCCAATGACACAAATGAACTTATTGGATGCACAAGATTGCTTATAAACCCTAATTGGACAAGAATAAGCCTAGGGAGGACGAAAATGACCTAAACGTTCATCCAATGACACAAATGAACTTATTGGATGCACAAGATTGCTTAAAAACCCTAATTGGACAAGAATAAGCCTAGGGAGGACGAAAAATGACCTAAATGTTCATCCAATGACACAAACACACCTATTGGATGCACAAGATTGGTTAAAAACCCTAATTGGACAACAATAAGCCTTGGGAGGACGAAAGTGACCTAAATGTTCATCCAATGACACAAATGAACTTATTGGATGCACAAGATTGGTTAAAAACCCTATTTGGAAAAGAATAAGCCTTGGGAGGACGAAAAATGACCTAAATGTTCATCCAATGACACAAATGAACTTATTGGATGCACAAGATTGCTTAAAACCCTAATTGGACAAGAATAAGCCTAGGGATGACGAAAATGACCTAAATGTTCATCCAATGACACAAATGAACTTATTGGATGCACAAGATTGCTTAAAAACCCTAATTGGACAAGAATAAGCCTAGGGAGGACGAAAATGACCTAAATGTTCATCCAATGACACAAATTCACCTATTGGATGCACAAGATTGGTTAAAAACCCTAATTGGACAAGAATAAGCCTAGGGAGGACGAAAATGACCTAAATGTTCATCCAATGACACAAATGAACTTATTGGATGCACAAGATTGGTTAAAAACCCTAATTGGACAAGAATAAGCCTAGGAAGGACGAAAATGACCTAAATGTTCATCCAATGACATAAATGAACAAATTGGATGCACAAGATTGCGTAAAAACCCTAATTGGACAAGAATAAGCCTAGGGAGGATGAAAATGACCTAAATGTTCATCCAATGACACAAATGAACTTATTGGATGCACAAGATTGGTTAAAAATCCTAATTGGACAAGAATAAGCCTAGGGAGGACGAAAATGACCTAAATGTTCATCCAATGACACAAATACACCTATTGGATGCACAAGATTGGTTAAAAACCCTAATTGGACAAGAATAAGCCTAGGGAGGACGAAAATGACCTAAATGTTCATCCAATGACACAAATACACTTATTGGATGCACAAGATTCGTTAGAAACCCTAATTGGACAAGAATAAGCCTAGGGAGGACGAAAATGACCTAAATGTTTATCCAATGACACAAATGAACATATTGGATGCACAAGATTGGTTAAAAACCCTAATTGGACAAGAATAAGCCTAGGGAGGACGAAAATGACCTAAATGTTCATCCAATGACACAAACACACCTATTGGATGCACAAGATTGGTTAAAAACCCTAATTGGACAAGAATAAGCCTTTGGAGGACGAAAATGACCTAAATGTTCAACCAATGACACAAATGAACTTATTGGAGGCACAAGATTGGTTAAAAACCATTATTGGACAAGAATAAGCCTAGGGTGGACAAAAATGACCTAAATGTTTATCCAATGACACAAATGAACTTATTGGATGCACAAGATTGGTTAAAAACCCTAATTGGACAAGAATAAGCCTAGGGAGGACGAAAATGACCTAAATGTTCATCCAATGACACAAATGAACTTATTGAATGCACAAGATTGGTTAGAAACCCTAATTGGACAAGAATAAGCCTAGGGAGGACGAAAATGACCTAAATGTTCATCCAATGACACAAACACACCTATTGGATGCACAAGATTGGTTAAAAACCCTAATTGGACAACAATAAGCCTTGGGAGGACGAAAATGACCTAAATGTTCATCCAATGACACAAATGAACTTATTGGATGCACAAGATTGGTTAAAAACCCTAATTGGACAAGAATAAGCCTTGGGAGGACGAAAAATGACCTAAATGTTCATCCAATGACACAAATGAACTTATTGGATGCACAAGATTGCTTAAAACCCTAATTGGACAAGAATAAGCCTAGGGATGACGAAAATGACCTAAATGTTCATCCAATGACACAAATGAACTTATTGGATGCACAAGATTGCTTAAAACCCTAATTGGACAAGAATAAGCCTAGGGAGGACGGAAATGACCTAAATGTTCATCCAATGACACAAATGAACTTATTGGATGCACAAGATTGCTTAAAACCCCTAATTGGACAAGAATAAGCCTAGGGAGGACGAAAAATGACCTAAATGTTCATCCAATAACACAAATGAACTCATTGGATGCACAAGATTGCTTAAAACCCTAATTGGACAAGAATAAGACTAGGGAGGACGAAAATGACCTAAATGTTCATCCAATGACACAAACACACCTATTGGATGCACAAGATTGGTTAGAAACCCTAATTGAAACAGAATAAGCCTAGGGAGGACGAAAATGACTTAAATCTTAATCCAATGACACAAATGAACTTATTGGATGCACAAGATTGTTTAAAAACCCTAATTGGACAAGAATAAGCCTACGGAGGACGAAAATGACCTAAATGTTCATCCAATGACACAAATGAACTTATTGAATGCACAAGATTGGTTAGAAACCCTAATTGGACAAGAATAAGCCTAGGGAGGACGAAAATGACCTAAATGTTCATCCAATGACACAAACACACCTATTGGATGCACAAGATTGGTTAAAAACCCTAATTGGACAACAATAAGCCTTGGGAGGACGATAATGACCTAAATATTCATCCAATGACTCAAATAAACTTATTGGATGCACAAGATTGGTTAAAAACCCTAATTGGACAAGAATAAGCCTCGGGTGGACGAAAATGACCTAAATGTTTATCCAATGACACAAATGAACTTATTGGATGCACAAGATTGGTTAAAAACCCTAATTGGACAAGAATAAGCCTAGGGAGGACGAAAATGACCTAAATGTTCATCCAATGACACAAACACACCTATTGGATGCACAAGATTGGTTAAAAACCCTAATTGGACAAGAAAAAGCCTAGGGAGGACGAAAATGACCTAAATGTACATCCAATGACACAAACACACCTATTAGATGCACAAGATTGGTTAAAAACCCTAATTGGACAAGAATAAGCCTAGGGAGGACGAAAATGACCTATATGTTCCTCCAATGACACAAATGAACTTATTGGATGCACAAGATTGGTTAAAAACCCTAATTGGACAAGAATAAGCCTTGGGAGTACGAAAATGACCTAAATGTTCCTCCAATGACACAAACACACCTATTGGATGCACAAGATTTGTTAAAAACCATAATTGGACAAGAATAAGCCTAGGGAGGACGAAAATGACCTATATGTTCCTCCAATGACACAAATGAACTTATTGGATGCACAAGATTGGTTAAAAACCCTAATTGGACAAGAATAAGCCTTGGGAGGACGAAAATGACCTAAATGTTCATCCAATGACACAAACACACCTATCGGATGCACAAGATTGCTTAAAAACCCTAATTGGACAAGAATAAGCCTAGGGAGGACGAAAATGACCTAAATGTACATCCAATGACACAAACACATCTATTGGATGAACAAGATTGGTTAAAATCTCTAATTGAACAAGAATAAGCCTTGGGAGGACGAAAATGACCTAAATGTTAATCCAATGACACAAACACACCTATTGGATGCACAAGATTAGCTAAAAACCCTAATTGGATAAGAATAAGCCTAGGGAGGACGAAAATGACCTAAATGTTTATCCAATGACACAAAAACACCTATTGGATGCACAAGATTGGTTAAAAACCCTAATTGGACAAGAAAAAGCCTAGGGAGGACGAAAATGACCTAAATGTACATCCAATGACACAAACACACCTATTGGATGCACAAGATTGGTTAAAAACCCTAATTGGACAAGAATAAGCCTAGGGAGGATGAAAATGACCTATATGTTCCTCCAATGACACAAATGAACTTATTGGATGCACAAGATTGGTTAAAAACCCTAATTGGACAAGAATAAGCCTTGGAAGGACGAAAATGACCAAAATGTTCATCCAATGACACAAACACACCTATCGGATGCACAAGATTGGTTAAAAGCCCTAATTGGACAAGAATAAGCCTAGGGAGGACGAAAATGACCTAAATGATTTTCTAATGACACAAACACACCTATTGGATGCACAAGATTGGTTAAAAACCCTAACTGGACAAGAATAAGCCTAGGGAGGACGAAAATGACCTAAATGTACATCCAATGACACAAACACACCTATTGGATGCACAAGATTGGTTAAAAACCCTAATTGGACAAGAATAAGCCTTGGGAGTACGAAAATGACCTAAATGTTCATCCAATGACACAAACACACCTATTGGATGCACAAGATTGGTTAAAAACCCTAATTGGACAAGAATAAGCCTAGGGAGGACGAAAATGACCTAAATGTACATCCAATGACACAAACACACCTATTGGATGCACAAGATTGGTTAAAAACCCTAATTGGACAAGAATAACCCTTGGGAGGACGAAAATGACCTAAATGTTTATCCAATGACACAAACACATCTATTGGATGCACAAGATTGGTTAAAAACCCT
Organism: Cicer pinnatifidum; assembly: GCA_037974775.1. Taxonomy (NCBI): domain Eukaryota; kingdom Viridiplantae; phylum Streptophyta; class Magnoliopsida; order Fabales; family Fabaceae; genus Cicer; species Cicer pinnatifidum. The sequence continues at coordinate 36,541,989 of JBBPBR010000008.1, forward strand.
AATTGGACAAGAAAAAGCCTAGGGAGGACGAAAATGAACTAAATGTACATCCAATGACACAAACACACCTATTGGATGCACAAGATTGGTTAAAAACCCTAATTGGACAAGAATAAGCCTTGGGAGGACGAAAATGACCTAAATGTTCATCCAATGACACAAACACACCTATCGGATGCACAAGAATGGTTAAAAACCCTAATTGGACAAGAATAAGTCTAGGGAGGACAAAAATGACCTAATTGTTCATCCAATGACACAAACACACCTATTGGATGCACAAGATTGGTTAAAAACCCTAATTGGACAAGAATAAGCCTAGGGAGGACGAAAATGACCTATATGTACATCCAATGACACAAACATATTTATTGGATGCACAAGATTGGTTAAAAACCCTAATTGGAAAAGAATAAGCCTTGGGAGGACGAAAATGACCTAAATGTTAATCCAATGACACAAACACACCTATTGGATGCATAAGATTGGTTAAAAACCCTAATTGGAATAGAATAAGCCTAGGGAGGACAAAAATGACCTAAATGTTAATCCAATGACACAAACACACCTATTGGATGCACAAGATTGGTTAAAAACCCTAATTGGACAAGAATAAGCCTAGGGAGGACAAAAATGACCTAAATGTTCATCCAATGACACCAACACACCTATTGGATGGACAAGATTGGTTAAAAACCCTAATTGGACAAGAATAAGCCTAGGGAGGACGAAAATGACCTATATGTTCCTCCAATGACACAAATGAACTTATTGGATGCACAAGTTTGGTTAAAAACCCTAATTGGACAAGAATAAGCCTAGGGAGGACGAAAATGACCTAAATGTTAATCCAATGACACAAACACACCTATTGGATGCACAAGATTGGTTAAAAACCCTAATTGGACAAGAATAAGCCTAGGGAGGACGAAAATGACCTAAATGTACATCCAATGACACAAACACACCTATTGGATGCACAAGATTGGTTTAAAACCCTATTTGGACAAGAATAAGCCTAAGGAGGACGAAAATGACCTAAATGTTAATCAAATGACACAAACACACCTATTGGATGCACAAGATTGGTTGAAAACCCTAATTGGACAAGAATAAGCCCAGGGAGGACGAAAATGACCTAAATGTTTATCCAATGACACAAATGAACTTATTGGATGCCCAAGATTTGTTCAAAACCCTAATTGGAGAAGAATAAGCCTGGGGAGTACGAAAATGACCTATATGTTCCTCCAATGACACAAATGAACTTATTGGATGCACAAGATTGGTTAAAAACCCTAATTGGACAAGAATAAGCCTTGGGAGGACGAAAATGACCTAAATGTTCATCCAATGACACAAACACACCTATCGGATGCACAAGATTGGTTAAAAACCCTAATTGGACAAAAATAAGCCTAGGGAGGACGAAAATGACCTAAATGTACATCCAATGACACAAAAACACCTATTGGATGCACAAGATTGATTAAAAACCCTAATTAGACAAGAATAAGCCTAGGGAGGACGAAAATGACCTATATGTTCCTTCAATGACACAAATGAACTTATTGGATGCACAAGATTGGTTAAAAACCCTAATTGGACAAGAATAAGCCTTGGGAGGACGAAAATGACCTAAATGTTCATCCAATGACACAAACACACCTATCGGATGCACAAGATTGGTTAAAAACCCTAATTGGACAAGAATAAGCCTAGGGAGGACGAAAATGACCTAAATGTACATCCAATGACACAAACACACCTATTGGATGCACAAGATTGGTTAAAAACCCTAATTGGACAAGAATAAGCCTTGGGAGGACGAAAATGACCTAAATGTTCATCCAATGACACAAATGAACTTATTGGATGCACAAGATTTGTTAAAAACCTTAATTGGACAAGAATAAGCCTAGGGTGGACGAAAATGACCTAAATGTTCATCCAATGACACAAATGAACTTATTGGATGCACAAGATTGGTTAAAAACCCTAATTGGACAAGAATAAGCCTAGGGTGGACGAAAATGACCTAAATGTTTATCCAATGACACAAATGAAATTATTGGATGCACAAGATTGGTTAAAAACCCTAATTGGACAAGAATAAGCCTAGGGAGGACGAAAATGACCTAAATGTTCATCCAATGACACAAACACACCTATTGGATGCACAAGATTGGTTAAAAACCCTAATTGGACGAGAATAAGCCTAGGGAGGACGAAAATGACCTAAATGTTCATCCAATGACACAAATGAACTTATTGGATGCACAAGATTGCTTAAAAACCCTAATTGGACAAGAATAAGCCTAGGGAGGACGAAAATGACCTAAATGTTCATCCAATGACACAAATACACCTATTGGATGCACAAGATTGGTTAAAAATCCTAATTGGACAAGAATATGCCTAGGGAGGACGAAAATGACCTAAATGTTCATCCAATGACACAAATGAACTTATTGGATGCACAAGATTGCTTAAAAACCCTAATTGGACAAGAATAAGCCTAGGGAGGACGAAAATGACCTAAATGTTCTTCCAATGACACAAATACACCTATTGGATGCAAAAGATTGGTTAGAAACCCTAATTTGACAAGAATAAGCCTAGGGAGGACGAAAATGACCTAAATGTTCATCCAATGACACAAATGAACTTATTGGATGCACAAGATTGGTTAAAAACCCTAATTGGACAAGAATAAGCCTAGGGTGGACGAAAATGACCTAAATGTTTATCCAATGACACAAAAGAACTTATTGGATGCACAAGATTGGTTAAAAACCCTAATTGGACAAGAATAAGCCTAGGGAGGACGAAAATGACCTAAATGTTCATCCAATGACACAAACACACCTATTGGATGCACAAGATTGGTTAAAAACCCTAATTGGACAAGAAAAAGCCTAGGGAGGACGAAAATGACCTAAATGTACATCCAATGACACAAACACACCTATTAGATGCACAAGATTGGTTAAAAACCCTAATTGGACAAGAATAAGCCTAGGGAGGACGAAAATGACCTATATGTTCCTCCAATGACACAAATGAACTTATTGGATGCACAAGATTGGTTAAAAACCCTAATTGGACAAGAATAAGCCTTGGGAGTACGAAAATGACCTAAATGTTCCTCCAATGACACAAACACACCTATTGGATGCACAAGATTTGTTAAAAACCATAATTGGACAAGAATAAGCCTAGGGAGGACGAAAATGACCTATATGTTCCTCCAATGACACAAATGAACTTATGGGATGAACAAGATTGGTTAAAAACCCTAATTGGACAAGAATAAGCCTTGGGAGGACGAAAATGACCTAAATGTTCATCCAATGACACAAACACACCTATCGGATGCACAAGATTGCTTAAAAACCCTAATTGGACAAGAATAAGCCTAGGGAGGACGAAAATGACCTAAATGTACATCCAATGACACAAACACATCTATTGGATGAACAAGATTGGTTAAAATCCCTAATTGAACAAGAATAAGCCTTGGGAGGACGAAAATGACCTAAATGTTAATCCAATGACACAAACACACCTATTGGATGCACAAGATTAGCTAAAAACCATAATTGGATAAGAATAAGCCTAGGGAGGACGAAAATGACCTAAATGTTTATCCAATGACACAAACACACCTATTGGATGCACAAGATTGGTTAAAAACCCTAATTGGACAAGAAAAAGCCTAGGGAGGACGAAAATGACCTAAATGTACATCCAATGACACAAACACACCTATTGGATGCACAAGATTGGTTAAAAACCCTAATTGGACAAGAATAAGCCTAGGGAGGATGAAAATGACCTATATGTTCCTCCAATGACACAAATGAACTTATTGGATGCACAAGATTGGTTAAAAACCCTAATTGGACAAGAATAAGCCTTGGGAGGACGAAAATGACCAAAATGTTCATCCAATGACACAAACACACCTATCGGATGCACAGGATTGGTTAAAAGCCCTAATTGGACAAGAATAAGCCTAGGGAGGACGAAAATGACCTAAATGATTTTCTAATGACACAAACACACCTATTGGATGCACAAGATTGGTTAAAAACCCTAACTGGACAAGAATAAGCCTAGGGAGGACGAAAATGACCTAAATGTACATCCAATGACACAAACACACCTATTGGATGCACAAGATTGGTTAAAAACCCTAATTGGACAAGAATAACCCTTGGGAGGACGAAAATGACCTAAATGTTTATCCAATGACACAAACACATCTATTGGATGCACAAGATTGGTTAAAACCCCTAACTGGACAAGAATAAGCCTAGGGAGGACGAAAATGACCTAAATGTACATCCAATGACACAAACACACCTATTGGATGCACAAGATTGGTTAAAAACCCTAATTGGACAACAATAAGCCTTGGGAGTACGAAAATGACCTAAATGTTCATCCAATGACACAGACACACCTATTGGATGCACAAGATTGGTTAAAAACCCTAATTGGACAAGAATAAGCCTAGGGAGGACGAAAATGACCTAATTGTTCATCCAATGACACAAACACACCTATTGGATGCACAAGATTGGTTAAAAACCCTAATTGGACAAGCATAAGCCTAGGGAAGACAAAAATGACCTATATGCACATCCAATGACACAAACATATTTATTGGATGCACAAGATTGGTTAAAAACCCAAATTGGACAAGAATAAGCCTTGGGAGGACGAAAATGACCTAAATGTTAATCCAATGACACAAACACACCTATTGGATGCATAAGATTGGTTAAAAACCCTAATTGGAATAGAATAAGCCTTGGGAGGACAAAAATGACCTAAATGTTCATCCAATGACACAAACACACCTATTGGATGCACAAGATTGGTTAAAAACCCTAATTGGACAAGAATAAGCCTAGGGAGGACGAAAATGACCTAAATGTTCATCCAATGACACAAACGAACTTATTGGATGCACAAAATTGCTTAAAACCCCTAATTGGACAAGAATAAGCCTAGGGAGGATGAAAACGACCTAAATGTTCATCCAATGACACAAATGAACTTATTGGATGCACAAAATTGCTTAAAAACCCTAATTGGACAAGAATAAGCCAAGGGAGGACGAAAATGACCTAAATGTTCATCAAATAACACAAATACACCTATTGGATGCAAAAGATTGGTTAGAAACCCTAATTGGACAAGAATAAGCCTAGGGAGGACGAGAATGACCTAAATGTTCATCCAATGACACAAACACACCTATTGGATGCACAAGATTGGTTAAAAACCCTAATTGGACAAGAATAAGCCTAGGGAGGACGAAAATGACCTAAATGTTCATCCAATGACACAAACACACCTATTGGATGCACAAGATTGGTTAAAAACCCTAATTGGACAAGAATAAGTCTAGGGAGGACGAAAATGACGTAAATGTTCATGCAATGACACAAATGAACTTGTTGGATGCACAAGATTGCTTAAAAACCCTAATTGGACAAGAATAAGCCTAGGGAGGACGAAAATGACCTAAATGTTCATCCAATGACACAAATGAACTTATTGGATGCACAAGATTGCTTAAAAAACCTAATTGGACAAGAATATGCCTAGGGAGGACGAAAATGACCTAAATGTTCATCCAATAACACAAACACACCTATTGGATGCACAAGATTGGTTAAAAACCCTAATTGGACAACAATAAGCCTTGGGAGGACGAAAATGACCTAAATGTTCATCCAATGACACAAATGAACTTATTGGATGCACAAGATTGGTTAAAAACCCTAATTGGACAAGAATAAGCCTAGGGAGGACGAAAATGATCTAAATGTTCATCCATTGACACAAACACACCTATTGGATGCACAAGATTGGTTAAAAACCCTAATTGGACAAGAATAAGCCTAGGGAGGACGAAAATGACCTAAATGTTCATCCAATGACACAAATGAACTTATTGGATGCACAAGATTGGTTAGAAACCCTAATTGGACAAGAATAAGCCTAGGGAGGACGAAAATGACCTAAATGTTCATCCAATGACACAAACACACCTATTGGATGCACAAGATTGGTTAAAAACCCTAATTGGACAACAATAAGCCTTGGGAGGACGAAAATGACCTAAATGTTCATCCAATGACACAAATGAACTTATTGGATGCACAAGATTGGTTAAAAACCCTAATTGGACAAGAATAAGACTAGGGTGGACGAAATTGACCTAAATCTTTATCTAATGACACAAATGAACTTATTAGATGCACAAGATTGGTTAAAAACCCTAATTGGACAAGAATAAGCCTAGGGAGGACGAAAATGACCTAAATGTTCATCCAATGACACAAACACACCTATTGGATGCACAAGATTGGTTAAAAACCCTAATTGGACAAGAATAAGCATAGGGAGGACGAAAATGACCTAAATGTTCATCCAATGACACAAATGAACTTATTGGATGCACAAGATTGGTTAAAACCTTAATTGGACAAGAATAAGACTAAGGAGGACGAAAATGACCTAAATGTTCATCCAATGACACAAACACACCTATTGGATGCACAAGATTGGTTAGAAACCCTAATTGGACAAGAATAAGCCTAGGAAGGACGAAAATGACCTAAATGTTAATCCAATGACACAAATGAACTTATTGGATGCACAAGATTGGTTAAAACCCTAATTGGACAAGAATAAGACTAATGAGGACGAAAATGACCTAAATGTTCATCCAATGACACAAACACACCTATTAGATGCACAAGATTGGTTAGAAACCCTAATTGGACAAGAATAAGCCTAGGAAGGACGAAAATGACCTAAATGTTAATCCAATGACACAAATGAACTTATTGGATGCACAAGATTGGTTAAAAACCCTAATTGGACAAGAATAAGCCTAGGGAGGACGAAAATGACCTAAATGTTCATCCAATGACACAAACACACCTATCGAATGCACAAGATTGGTTAGAAACCCTAATTGGACAAGAATAAGCCTAGGAAGGACGAAAATGACCTAAATGTTAATCCAATGACACAAATGAACTTATTGGATGCACAAGATTGGTTAAAAACCCTAATTGGACAAGAATAAGCCTAGGGAGGACGAAAATAACCTAAATGTTCATCCAATGATAAAAATGAACTTATTGGATGCACAAGATTGGTTAAAAACCCTAATTGGACAAGAATAAGCCTAGGGAGGACGAAAATGACCTAAATGTTCATCCAATGACACAAACACACCTATTGGATGCACAAGATTGGTTAAAAACCCTAATTGGACAAGAATAAACCTTGGGAGGACGAAAATGACCTAAATATTCATCCAATGAAACAAATGAACTTATTGGATGCCTAAGATTGGTTAAAAACCCTAATTGGACAAGAATAAGCCTAGGGTGGACGAAAATGACCTAATTGTTTATCCAATGACACAAATGAACTTATTGGATGCACAAGATTGGTTAAAAACCCTAATTGGACAAGAATAAGCCTAGGGAGGACGGAAATGACCTAAATGTTCATCCAATGACACAAATGAACTTATTGGATGCACAAGATTGGTTAAAAACCCTAATTGGACAAGAATAAGCCTAGGGAGGACGAAAATGACCTAAATGTTCATCCAATGACACAAACACACCTATTGGATGCACAAGATTGGTTAAAAACCCTAATTGGACAAGAATACGCCTAGGGAGGACGAAAATTACCTAAATGTTCATCCAATGACACAAACAGACCGATTGGATGCACACGATTGGTTAGAAACCCTAATTTGACAAGAATAAGCCTAGGGAGGACGAAAATGACCTAAATGTTAATCCAATGACACAAATGAACTTATTGGATGCACAAGATTGGTTAAAAACCCTAATTGGACAAGAATAAGCCTAGGGAGGACGAAAATGACCTAAATGTTAAACCAATGACACAAAGGAACTTATTGGATGCACAAGATTGGTTAAAAACCCTAATTGGACAAGAATAAGCCTAGGGAGGACGAAAATGACCTAAATGTTCATCCAATGACACAAACACACCTATTGGATGCACAAGATTGGTTAAAAACCCTAATTGGACAACAATAAGCCTTGGGAGGACGAAAGTGACATAAATGTTCATCCAATGACACAAATGAACTTATTGGATGCACAAGATTGGTTAAAAACCCTAATTGGACAAGAATAAGCCTAGGGTGGACGAAAATGACCTAAATGTTTATCCAATGACACAAATGAACTTACTGGATGCACAAGATTGGTTAAAAACCCTAATTGGACAAGAATAAGCCTAGGGAGGACGAAAATGACCTAAATGTTCATCCAATGACACAAACACACCTATTGGATGCACAAGATTGGTTAAAAACCCTAATTGGACAAGAATAAGCCTAAGGAGGATGAAAATGACCTAAATGTTCATCCAATGACACAAATGAACTTATTGGAGGCACAAGATTGGTTAAAAACCCTAATTGGACTAGAATAAGCCTAGGGAGCACGAAAATAAACTAAATGTTCATCCAATGACACAAACACACCTATTGGATGCACAAGATTGGTTAGAAACCCTAATTGGACAAGAATAAGCCTAGGAAGGACGAAAATGACCTAAATGTTAATCCAATGACACAAATGAACTTATTGGATGCACAAGATTGGTTAAAAACCCTAATTGGACAAGAATAAGCCTAGGGAGGACGAAAATGACCTAAATGTTCATCCAATGACACAAACACACCTATTGGATGCACAAGATTGGTTAAAAACCCTAATTGGACAACATTAAGCCTTGGGAGGACGAAAATGACCTAAATGTTCATCCAATGACACAAATGAACTTATTGGATGCACAAGATTGGTTAAAAACCCTAATTGGACAAGAATAAGCCTAGGGTGGACGAAAATGACCTAAATGTTTATCCCATGACACAAATGAACTTATTGGATGCACAAGATTGGTTAAAAACCCTAATTGGACAAGAATAAGCCTAGGGTGGACGAAAATGACCTAAATGTTTATCCAATGACACAAATGAACTTATTGGATGCACAAGATTGGTTAAAAACCCTAATTGGACAAGAATAAGCCTAGGGAGGACGAAAATGACCTAAATGTTCATCCAATGACACAAACACACCTATTGGATGCACAAGATTGGTTAAAAACCCTAATTGGACAAGAATAAGCCTTGGGAGGACAAAAATGACCTAAATGTTCATCCAATGACACAAACACACCTATTGGATGCACAAGATTGGTTAAAAACCCTAATTGGACAAGAATAAGCCTAGGGAGGACAAAAATGACCTAAATGTTCATCCAATGACACCAACACACCTATTGGATGGACAAGATTGGTTAAAAACCCTAATTGGACAAGAAGAAGCCTAGGGAGGACGAAAATGACCCATATGTTCCTCCAATGACACAAATGAACTTATTGGATGCACAAGATTGGTTAAAAACCCTAATTGGACAAGAATTAGCCTTGGGAGGATGAAAATGACCTAAATGTTCATCCAATGACACAAACACACCTATCGGATGCACAAGATTGGTTAAAAACCCTAATTGGACAAGAATAAACCTTGGGAGGACGAAAATGACCTAAATGTTAATCCAATGACACAAACACACCTATTGGATGCACAAGATTAGCTAAAAACCCTACTTGGATAAGAATAAGCCTAGGGATGTCGAAAATGACCTAAATGTTTATCCAATGACACAAACACACCTATTGGATGCACAAGATTGGTTAAAAACCCTAATTGGACAAGAAAAAGCCTAGGGAGGACGAAAATGACCTAAATGTACATCCAATGACACAAACACACCTATTGAATGCACAAGATTGGTTAAAAACCCTAATTGGACAAGAATAAGCCTAGGGAGGACGAAAATGACCTATATGTTCCTCCAATGACACAAATGAACTTATTGGATGCACAAGATTGGTTAAAAACCCTAATTGGACAAAGCCTTGGGAGTACGAAAATGACCTAAATGTTTGTCCAATGACACAAACACACCTATTGGATGCACAAGATTAGCTAAAAACCCTAATTGGATAAGAATAAGCCTAGGGAGGACGAAAATGACCTAAATGTTTATCCAATGACACAAACACACCTATTGGATGCACAAGATTGTTTAAAAACACTAATTGGACAAGAAAAAGCCTAGGGAGGACGAAAATGACCTAAATGTACATCCAATGACACAAACACACCTATTGGATGCACAAGATTGGTTAAAAACCCTAATTGGACAAGAATAAGCCTAGGGAAGACGAAAATGACCTATATGTTCCTCCAATGACACAAATGAACTTATTGGATGCACAAGATTGGTTAAAAACCCTAATTGGACAAGAATAAGCCTTGGGAGTAAGAAAATGACCTAAATGTTCATCCAATGACACAAACACACCTATTGGATGCACAAGATTGGTTAAAAACCCTAATTGGACAAGAATAAGCCTAGGGAGGACGAAAATGACCTATATGCTCCTCCAATGACACAAATGAACTTATTGGATGCACAAGATTGGTTAAAAACCCTAATTGGACAAGAATAAGCCTTGGGAGGACGAAAATGACCTAAATGTTCATCCAATGACACAAACACACCTATCGGATGCACAAGATTGGTTAAAAACCCTAATTGGACAAGAATAAGCCTAGGGAGGACGAAAATGACCTAAATGTACATCCAATGACACAAACACACCTATTGGATGCACAAGATTGCTTAAAAACCCTAATTGGACAAGAATAAACCTTGGGAGGACGAAAATGACCTAAATGTTAATCCAATGACTCAAACACACCTATTGGATGCACAAGATTAGCTAAAAACCCTAATTGGATAAGAATAAGCCTAGGGAGGACGAAAATGACCTAAATGTTTATCCAATGACACAAACACACCTATTGGATGCACAAGATTGGTTAAAAACCCTAATTGGACAAGAAAAAGCCTAGGGAGGACGAAAATGACCTAAATGTACATCCAATGACACAAACACACCTATTAGATGCACAAGATTGGTTAAAAACCCTAATTGGACAAGAATAAGCCTAGGGAGGACGAAAATGACCTATATGTTCCTCCAATGACACAAACACACCTATCGAATGCACAAGATTGGTTAAAAACCCTAATTGGACAAGAATAAGCCTAGGGAGGACGAAAATGACCTATATGTTCCTCCAATGACACAAACACACCTATCGGATGCACAAGATTGGTTAAAAACCCTAATTGGACAAGAATAAGCCTAGGGAGGACGAAAATGACCTAAATGTACATCCAATGACACAAACACATCTATTGGATGCACAAGATTGCTTAAAAACCCTAATTGGACAAGAATAAGCCTTGGGAGGACGAAAATGACCTAAATGTTAATCCAATGACACAAACACACCTATTGGATGCACAAGATTAGCTAAAAACCATACTTGGATAAGAATAAGCCTAGGGAGGACGAAAATGACCTAAATGTTTATCCAATGACACAAACACACCTATTGGATGCACAAGATTGGTTAAAAACCCTAATTGGACAAGAAAAAGCCTAGGGAGGACGAAAATGACCTAAATGTACATCCAATGACACAAACACACCTATTGGATGCACAAGATTGGTTAAAAACCCTAATTGGACAAGAATAAGCCTAGGGAGGAAGAAAATGACCTAAATGTTAATCCAATGACACAAACACACCTATTGGATGCACAAGATTGGTTAAAAACCCTAATTGGACAAGAATAAGCCTAGGGAGGACGAAAATGACCTAATTGATCATCCAATGACACAAATGAACTTATTGGATGCACAAGATTGGTTAAAAACCCTAATTGGACAAGAATAAACCTAGGGAGGACGAAAATGACCTAATTGATCTTCCAATGACACAAACACACCTATTGGAAGCACAAGATTGGTTAAAAACCCTAATTGGACAAGAATAAGCCTAGGGAGGACGAAAATGACCTAATTGATCATCCAATGACACAAACACACCTATTGGATGCACAAGATTGGTTAAAAACCCTAATTGGACAAGAATATGCCTAGGGAGGACGAAAATGACCTAAATATTAATTCAATGAAACAAACAAACTTATTGGATGCAAAAGATTGGTTAAAAACCCTAATTGGACAAGAATAAGCCTAGGGAGGACGAAAATGACCTAATTGATCATCCATTGCCACAAACACACCTATTGGATGCACAAGATTGGTTAAAAACCCTAATTGGACAAGAATAAGCCTAGGGAGGAGGAAAATGACGTAAATGTTAATCCAATGACACAACTCAACTTATTGGATGCACAAGATTGGTTAAAAACCCTAATTGGACAAGAATAAGCCTAGGGAGGACGAAAATGACCTAATTGATCATCCAATGACACAAACACACCTATTGGATGCACAAGATTGGTTAAAAACCCTAATTGGACAAGAATATGCCTAGGGAGGACGAAAATGACCTAAATATTAATTCAATGACACAAACAAAGTTATTGGATGCACAAGATTGATTAAAAACCCTAATTTGACAAGAATAAGTCTAGGTAGGACGAAAATGACCTAATTGATCATCCAATGACACAAACACACCTATTGGATGCACAAGATTGGTTAAAAACCCTAATTGGACATGAATAAGCCTAGGGACGACGAAAACGACCTAATTGATCATCCATTGACACAAACACACCTATTGGATGAACAAGATTGGTTAAAAACCCTAATTGGACAAGAATAAGCCTAGGGAGGACGAAAATGACCTAATTGATCATCCAATGACACAAACACACCTATTGGATGCACAAGATTGGTTAAAAACCCTAATTGGACAAGAATATGCCTAGGGAGGACGAAAATGACCTAAATATTAATTCAATGACACAAACAAAGTTATTGGATGCACAAGATTGGTTAAAAACCCTAATTGGACAAGAATAAGCCTAGGGAGGACGAAAATGACCTAATTGATCATCCAATGACACAAACACACCTATTGGATGCACAAGATTGGTTAAAAACCCTAATTGGACAAGAATATGCCTAGGGAGGACGAAAATGACCTAAATATTAATTCAATGACACAAACAAAGTTATTGGATGCACAAGATTGGTGAAAAACCCTAATTGGACAAGAATAAGCCTAGGGGGAACGAAAATGACCTAATTGATCATCCAATGACACAAACACACCTATTGGATGCACAAGATTGGTTAAAAACCCTAATTGGACAAGAATATGCCTAGGGAGGACGAAAATGACCTAAATATTAATTCAATGACACAAACAAAGTTATTGGATGCACAAGATTGGTTAAAAACCCTAATTGGACAAGAATAAGCCTAGGGAGGACGAAAATGACCTAATTGATCATCCAATGACACAAACACACCTATTGGAAGCACAAGATTGGTTAAAAACCCTAATTGGACAACAATATGCCTAGGGAGGACGAAAATGACCTAATTGATCATCCAATAACACAAATGAACTTATTGGATGCATAAGATTGGTTAAAAACCCTAATTGGACAAGAATAAGCATAGAAAGGACGAAAATGACCTAATTGATCATCCAATGACACAAACACACCTATTTGATGCACAAGATTGGTTAAAAACCCTAATTGGACAAGAATATGCCTAGGGAGGACGAAAATGACCTAATTGATCATCCAATGACACAAACACACCTATTGGATGCACAAGATTGGTTAAAAACCCTAATTGGACAAGAATATGCCTAGGGAGGACGAAAATGACCTAATTGATCATCCAATGACACAACACACCTATTGGCTGCACAAGATTGGTTAAAAACCCTAATTGGACAAGAATATGCCTAGGGAGGACGAAAATGACCTAATTGATCATCCAATGACACAAACACACCTATTGGATGCACAAGATTGGTTAAAAACCCTAATTGGACAAGAATATGCCTAGGGAGGACGAAAATGACCTAAATATTAATTCAATGACACAAATGAACTTATTGGATACACAAGATTGGTTAAAAACCCTAATTGGACAAGAATAAGCCTAGGGAGGACGAAAATGACCTAAATGTTAATCCAATGACACAACTCAACTTATTGGATGCACAAGATTGGTTAAAAATCCTAATTGGACAAGAATAAGCCTAGGGAGGACGAAAATGACCTAAATGCTAATCCAATGACACAACTCAACTTATTGGATGCACAAGATTGGTTAAAAAACCTAATTGGGCAAGAATAAGCCTAGGGAGGACGAAAATGACCTAATTGATCATCCAATGACACAAACACGCCTATTGGATGCACAAGATTGGTTAAAAACCCTAATTGGACAAGAATAAGCCTAGGGAGGACGAAAATGACCTAATTGATCATCTATTGCCACAAACACACCTATTGGATGCACAAGATTGGTTAAACACCTATTGGATGCACAAGATTGGTTAAAAACCCTAATTGGATAAGAATATGCCTAGGGAGGACGAAAATGACCTAAATGTTAATCCAATGACACAACTCAACTTATTGGATGCACAAGATTGGTTAAAAACCCTAATTGGACAAGAATAAGCCTAGGGAGGACGAAAATAACCTAATTGATCAGCCAATGACACAAACACACCTATTGGATACACAAGATTGGTTAAAAACCCTAATTGGACAAGAATAAGCCTAGGGAGGACGAAAATGACCTAATTGATCATCCAATGACAAAAACACACCAATTGGATGCACAAGATTCGTTAAAAACCCTAATTGGACTAGAATATGCCTAGGGAGGACGAAAATGACCTAATTGATCATCCAATGACACAAACACACCTATTGGATGCACAAGATTGGTTAAAAACCCTAATTGGACCAGAATATGCCTAGGGAGGACGAAAATGACCTAAATGTTAATCCAATGACACAACTCAACTTATTGCATGCACAAGATTGGTTAAAAACCCAAATTTGACAAGAACATGCCTAGGAGGACGAAAATGACCTAATTAATCATCCAATGACACAAATGAACTTATTGGATGCACAAGATTGGTTAAAAACCCTAATTGGACAAGAATATGCCTAGGGAGGACGAAAATGACCTAATTGATCATCCAATGACACAAACACACCTATTGGATGCACAAGATTGGTTAAAAACCCTAATTGGACAAGAATATGCCTAGGGAGGACGAAAATGACCTAAATATTAATTCAATGACACAAACAAACTTATCGGATGCACAAGATTGGTTAAAAACCCTAATTGGACAAGAATAAGCCTAGGGAGGACAAAAATAACCTAATCGATCATCCAAACACACAAACACACCTATTGGATGCCCAAGATTGGTCTAAAACTCTAATTGGACAAGAATATGCCTAGGGAGGACGAAAATGACCTAAATGTTAATCCAATGACACAAATGAACTTATTGGATGCACAAGATTGGTTAAAAACCCTAATTGGACAAGAATATGCCTAGGGAGGACGAAAATGACCTAATTGATCATCCAATGACACAAACACACCTATTGGATGCACAAGATTGGTTAAAAACCCTAATTGGACAAGAATATGCCTAGGGAGGACGAAAATGACCTAAATATTAATTCAATGACACAAACAAACTTATTGGATGCACAAGATTGGTTAAAAACCCTAATTGGATAGGAATAAGCCTAAGGAGGACGAAAATGACCTAATTGATCATCCAATGACACAAACACACCTATTGGATGCACAAGATTGGTTAAAAAGCCTAATTGGACTAGAATATGCCTAGGGAGGACGAATATGACCTAAATGTTAATCCAATAACACAAATGAACTTATTGGATGCACAAGATTGGTTAAAAACCCTAATTGGACAAGAATAAGCCTAGGGAGAACGAAAATGACCTAAATGTTAATCCAATGACACAACTCAACTTATTGGATGCACAAGATTGGTTAAAAACCCTAATTGGACAAGAATAAGCCTAGGGAGGACGAAAATGACCTAATTGATCATCCAATGACACAAACACACCTATTGGATGCACAAGATTGGTTAAAAACCCTAATTGGACAAGAATAAGCCTAGGGCGGACGAAAATAATCTAATTGATCATCCATTGCCACAAACACACCTATTGGATGCACAAGATTGGTTAAAAACCCTAATTGGACAAGAATATGCCTAGGGAGGACGAAAATGACCTAATTGATCATCCAATGACACAAACACACCTATTGGATGCACAAGATTGGTTAAAAACCCTAATTGGACAAGAATATGCCTAGGGAGGACGAAAATGACCTAATTGATCATCCAATGACACAAACACACCTATTGGATGCACAAGATTGGTTAAAAACCCTAATTGGACAAGAATATGCCTAGGGAGGACGAAAATGACCTAAATATTAATTCAATGAAACAAACAAACTTATTGGATGCTCAAGATTGGTTAAAAACCCTAATTGGACAAGAATAAGCCTAGGGATGACGAAAATGACCTAATTGATCATCCAATGACACAAACACGCCTATTGGATACACAAGATTGGTTAAAAACCCTAATTGGACAAGAATAAGCCTAGGGAGGACGAAAATGACCTAAATGTTAATCCAATGACACAAATGAACTTATTGGATGCACAAGATTGGTTAAAAACCCTAATTGGACAAGAATAAGCCTAGGGAGGATGAAAACAACCTAAATGTTCATCAAATGACTAAACACACCTATTGGATGCCCAAGATTGGTTAAAAACCCTAATTGGACAAGAATAAGCCTAGGGAGGACGAAAATGACCTAAATGTTCATCCAATGACACAAACACACCTATTGGATGCACAAGATTGGTTAAAAACCCTAATTGGACAAGAAAAAGCCTAGGGAGGACGAAAATGACCTAAATGTACATCCAATGACACAAACACACCTATTAGATGCACAAGATTGGTTAAAAACCCTAATTGGACAAGA
The DNA here is from genome assembly GCA_037974775.1 of Cicer pinnatifidum. Lineage (NCBI taxonomy): Eukaryota > Viridiplantae > Streptophyta > Magnoliopsida > Fabales > Fabaceae > Cicer > Cicer pinnatifidum. The sequence continues at coordinate 36,559,020 of JBBPBR010000008.1, forward strand.
ATAAGCCTAGGGAGGACGAAAATGACCTATATGTTCCTCCAATGACACAAATGAACTTATTGGATGCACAAGATTGGTTAAAAACCCTAATTGGACAAGAATAAGCCTTGGGAGTACGAAAATGACCTAAATGTTCCTCCAATGACACAAACACACCTATTGGATGCACAAGATTTGTTAAAAACCATAATTGGACAAGAATAAGCCTAGGGAGGACGAAAATGACCTATATGTTCCTCCAATGACACAAATGAACTTATGGGATGAACAAGATTGGTTAAAAACCCTAATTGGACAAGAATAAGCCTTGGGAGGACGAAAATGACCTAAATGTTCATCCAATGACACAAACACACCTATCGGATGCACAAGATTGCTTAAAAACCCTAATTGGACAAGAATAAGCCTAGGGAGGACGAAAATGACCTAAATGTACATCCAATGACACAAACACATCTATTGGATGAACAAGATTGGTTAAAATCCCTAATTGAACAAGAATAAGCCTTGGGAGGACGAAAATGACCTAAATGTTAATCCAATGACACAAACACACCTATTGGATGCACAAGATTAGCTAAAAACCATAATTGGATAAGAATAAGCCTAGGGAGGACGAAAATGACCTAAATGTTTATCCAATGACACAAACACACCTATTGGATGCACAAGATTGGTTAAAAACCCTAATTGGACAAGAAAAAGCCTAGGGAGGACGAAAATGACCTAAATGTACATCCAATGACACAAACACACCTATTGGATGCACAAGATTGGTTAAAAACCCTAATTAGACAAGAATAAGCCTAGGGAGGATGAAAATGACCTATATGTTCCTCCAATGACACAAATGAACTTATTGGATGCACAAGATTGGTTAAAAACCCTAATTGGACAAGAATAAGCCTTGGGAGGACGAAAATGACCAAAATGTTCATCCAATGACACAAACACACCTATCGGATGCACAAGATTGGTTAAAAGCCCTAATTGGACAAGAATAAGCCTAGGGAGGACGAAAATGACCTAAATGATTTTCTAATGACACAAACACACCTATTGGATGCACAAGATTGGTTAAAAACCCTAACTGGACAAGAATAAGCCTAGGGAGGACGAAAATGACCTAAATGTACATCCAATGACACAAACACACCTATTGGATGCACAAGATTGGTTAAAAACCCTAATTGGACAAGAATAAGCCTTGGGAGTACGAAAATGACCTAAATGTTCATCCAATGACACAAACACACCTATTGGATGCACAAGATTGGTTAAAAACCCTAATTGGACAAGAATAAGCCTAGGGAGGACGAAAATGACCTATATGTTCCTACAATGACACAAACACACCTATTGGATGCACAAGATTGGTTAAAAACCCTAATTGGACAAGAATAAGCCTTGGGAGGACGAAAATGACCTAAATGTTCATCCAATGACACAAACACACCTATCGGATGCACAAGAATGGTTAAAAACCCTAATTGGACAAGAATAAGTCTAGGGAGGACAAAAATGACCTAATTGTTCATCCAATGACACAAACACACCTATTGGATGCACAAGATTGGTTAAAAACCCTAATTGGACAAGATTAAGCCTAGGGAGGACGAAAATGACCTATATGTACATCCAATGACACAAACATATTTATTGGATGCACAAGATTGGTTAAAAACCCTAATTGGACAAGAATAAGCCTTGGGAGGACGAAAATGACCTAAATGTTAATCCAATGACACAAACACACCTATTGGATGCATAAGATTGGTTAAAAACCCTAATTGGAAAAGAATAAGCCTAGGGAGGACAAAAATGACCTAAATGTTAATCCAATGACACAAACACACCTATTGGATGCACAAGATTGGTTAAAAACCCTAATTGGACAAGAATAAGCCTAGGGAGGACAAAAATGACCTAAATGTTCATCCAATGACACCAACACACCTATTGGATGGACAAGATTGGTTAAAAACCCTAATTGGACAAGAATAAGCCTAGGGAGGACGAAAATGACCTATATGTTCCTCCAATGACACAAATGAACTTATTGGATGCACAAGATTGGTTAAAAACCCTAATTGGACAAGAATTAGCCTTGGGAGGACGAAAATGACCTAAATGTTCTTCCAATGACACAAACACACCTATCGGATGCACAAGATTGGTTAAAAACCCTAATTGGACAAGAATAAACCTTGGGAGGACAAAAATGACCTAAATGTTAATCCAATGACACAAACACACCTATTGGATGCAAAAGATTAGCTAAAAACCCTACTTGGATAAGAATAAGCCTAGGGATGTCGAAAATGACCTAAATGTTTATCCAATGACACAAACACACCTATTGGATGCACAAGATTGGTTAAAAACCCTAATTGGACAAGAAAAAGCCTAGGGAGGACGAAAATGACCTAAATGTACATCCAATGACACAAACACACCTATCGAATGCACAAGATTGGTTAAAAACCCTAATTGGACAAGAATAAGCCTAGGGAGGACGAAAATGACCTATATGTTCCTCCAATGACACAAATGAACTTATTTGATGCACAAGATTGGTTAAAAACCCTAATTGGACAAGAATAAGCCTTGGGAGTACGAAAATGACCTAAATGTTTGTCCAATGACACAAACACACCTATTGGATGCACAAGATTAGCTAAAAACCCTAATTGGATAAGAATAAGCCTAGGGAGGACGAAAATGACCTAAATGTTTATCCAATGACACAAACACACCTATTGGATGCACAAGATTGTTTAAAAACACTAATTGGACAAGAAAAAGCCTAGGGAGGACGAAAATGACCTAAATGTACATCCAATGACACAAACGCACCTATTGGATGCACAAGATTGGTTAAAAACCCTAATTGGACAAGAATAAGCCTAGGGAAGACGAAAATGACCTATATGTTCCTCCAATGACACAAATGAACTTATTGGATGCACAAGATTGGTTAAAAACCCTAATTGGACAAGAATAAGCCTTGGGAGTAAGAAAATGACCTAAATGTTCATCCAATGACACAAACACACCTATTGGATGCACAAGATTGGTTAAAAACCCTAATTGGACAAGAATAAGCCTAGGGAGGACGAAAATGACCTATATGCTCCTCCAATGACACAAATGAACTTATTGGATGCACAAGATTGGTTAAAAACCCTAATTGGACAAGAATAAGCCTTGGGAGGACGAAAATGACCTAAATGTTCATCCAATGACACAAACACACCTATCGGATGCACAAGATTGGTTAAAAACCCTAATTGGACAAGAATAAGCCTAGGGAGGACGAAAATGACCTAAATGTACATCCAATGACACAAACACACCTATTGGATGCACAAGATTGCTTAAAAACCCTAATTGGACAAGAATAAACCTTGGGAGGACGAAAATGACCTAAATGTTAATCCAATGACTCAAACACACCTATTGGATGCACAAGATTAGCTAAAAACCCTAATTGGATAAGAATAAGCCTAGGGAGGACGAAAATGACCTAAATGTTTATCCAATGACACAAACACACCTATTGGATGCACAAGATTGGTTAAAAACCCTAATTGGACAAGAATAAGCCTAGGGAGGACGAAAATGACCTAATTGATCATCCAATGACACAAACACACCTATTGGATGCACAAGATTGGTTAAAAACCCTAGTTGGACAAGAATATGCCTAGGGAGGACGAAAATGACCTAATTGATCATCCAATGACACAAATGAACTTATTGGATGCACAAGATTAGTTAAAAACCCTAATTGGACCAGAATAAGCCTAGGGAGGACGAAAATGACCTAATTGATCATCCAATGACACAAACACACCTATTGGATGCACAAGATTGGTTAAAAACCCTAATTGGACAAGAATAAGCCTAGGGAGGACGAAAATGACCTAATTGATAATTCAATGACACAAACACACCTATTGGATGCACAAGATTGGTTAAAAACCCTAATTGGACAAGAATAAGCCTCGGGAGGACGAAAATGACCTAATTGATCATCCAATGACACAAACACACCTATTGGATGCACAAGATTGGTTAAAAACCCTAGTTAGACAAGAATATGCCTAGGGAGGACGAAAATGACCTAATTGATCATCCAATGACACAAATGAACTTATTGGATGCACAAGATTGGTTAAAAACCCTAATTGGACAAGAATAAGCCTAGGGAGGACGAAAATGACCTAATTGATCATCCAATGACACAAACACACCTATTGGATGCACAAGATTGGTTAAAAATCCTAATTGGACAAGAATATGCCTAGGGAGGAGGAAAATGACCTAAATATTAATTCAATGACATAAACAAAGTTATTGGATGCACAAGAGTGGTTAAAACCCCTAATTGGACAAGAATAAGCCTTGGAAGGACGAAAATGACCTAATTGATCATCCAAAGACACAAAATCACCTATTGGATGCACAAGACTGGTTAAAAACCCTAATTGGACAAGAATATGCCTAGGAAGGACGAAAATGATCTAATTGATCATCCAATGACACAAACACACCTATTGGATGCACAAGATTGGTTAAAAACCCTAGTTGGACAAGAATATGCCTAGGGAGGACGAAAATGACCTAATTGATCATCCAATGACACAAATGAACTTATTGGATGCACAAGATTGGTTAAAAACCCTAATTGGACAAGAATAAGCCTAGGGAGGACGAAAATGACCTAAATGATCATCCAATGACACAAACGCACCTATTGGATGCACAAGATTGGTTAAAAATCCTAATTGGACAAGAATATGCCTAGGGAGGAGGAAAATGACCTAAATATTAATTCAATGACATAAACAAAGTTATTGGCTGCACAAGATTGGTTAAAAACCCTAATTGGACAAGAATAAGCCTTGGGAGGACAAAAATGACCTAATTGATCATCCAAAGACACAAACACACCTATTGGATGCACAAGACTGGTTAAAAACCCTAATTGGACAAGAATATGCCTAGGAAGGACGAAAATGACCTAATTGATCATCCAATGACATAAACACATTTATTGGAAGCACAAGATTGGTTAAAAACCCTAATTGGACAAGAATAAGCCTAGGGGGGACGAAAATGACCTAATTGATCATCCAATGACACAAACACACCTATTGGATGCACAAGTTTGGTTAAAAACCCTAATTGGACAAGAATAAGCCTAGGGAGGACGAAAATGACCTAATTGATCATCCAATGACACAAACACACCTATTGGATGCACTAGTTTGGTTAAAAACCCTAATTGGACAAGAATAAGCATATGGAGGACGAAAATGACCTAATTGATCATCCAATGACACAAACACACCTATTGGATGCACAAGATTGGTTAAAAACCCTAATTGGACAAGAATATGCCTAGGGAGGACGAAAATGACCTAAATATTAATTCAACGACACAAACAAAGTTATTGGATGCACATGATTGGTTAAAAACCCTAATTGGACAAGAATAAGCCTAGGGAGGACGAAAAAGACCTAATTGATCATCCAATGACACAAACACACCTATTGGATGCACAAGATTGGTTAAAAACCCTAATTGGACAAGAATATGCCTAGGGAGGAAGAAAACGGCCTAATTTATCATCCAATGACACAAACACACCTATTGGATGCACAAGATTGGTTAAAAACCCTAATTGGACAAGAATAAGCCTAGGGAGGACGAAAATGACCTAATTGATCATCCAATGACACAAACACACCTATTGGATGCACAAGATTGGTTAAAAACTCTAATTGGACAAGAATAAGCCTTGGGAGGACGAAAATGACCTAATTGATCATCCAATGACACAAACACACCTATTGGATGCACAAGATTGGTTAAAAACCCTAATTGGACAAGAATAAGCCTAGGGAGGACGAAAATGACCTAATTGATCATCCAATGACACAAACACACCTATTGGATGCACAAGATTGGTTAAAAACCCTAGTTGGACAAGAATATGCCTAGGGAGGACGAAAATGACCTAATTGATCATCCAATGACACAAATGAACTTATTGGATGCACAAGATTGGTTAAAAATCCTAATTGGACAAGAATAAGCCTAGGGAGGACGAAAATGACCTAAATGCTAATCCAATGACACAACTCAACTTATTGGATGCACAAGATTGGTTAAAAACCCTAATTGGGCAAGAATAAGCAAAGGGAGGACGAAAATGACCTAATTGATCATCCAATGACATAAACACACCTATTGGATGCACAAGATTGGTTAAAAACCGTAATTGGACAAGAATAAGCCTAGGGAGGATGAAAATGACCTAATTGATCATCCAATGACACAAACACACCTATTGGATGCACAAGATTGGTTAAAAACCCTAGTTGGACAAGAATATGCCTAGGGAGGACGAAAATGACCTAATTGATCATCCAATGACACAAATGAACTTATTGGATGCACAAGATTGGTTAAAAACCCTAGTTGGACAAGAATATGCCTAGGGAGGACGAAAATGACATAATTGATCATCCAATGACACAAATGAACTTATTGGATGCACAAGATTTGTTAAAAACACTCATTGGACAAGAATAAGCCTAGGGAGGATGAAAATGACCTAATTGATCATCCAATGACACAAACACACCTATTGGATGCAGAAGATGGGTTAAAAACCCTAATTGGACAAGAATAAGCCTAGGGAAGACGAAAATGACCTAATTGATCATCCAATGACACAAACACACCTATTGGATGCACAAGATTGGTTAAAAACCCTAGTTGGACAAGAATATGCCTAGGGAGGACGAAAATGACCTAATTGATCATCCAATGACACAAATGAACTTATTGGATGTACAAGATTGATTAAAAACCCTAATTGGACAAGAATAAGCCTAGGGAGGACGAAAATGACCTAATTGATCATCCAATGACACAAACACACCTATTGGATGCACAAGATTGGTTAAAAACCCTAGTTGGACAAGAATATGCCTAGGGAGGACGAAAATGACCTAATTGATCATCCAATGACACAAATGAACTTATTGGATGCAAAAGATTAGTTAAAAACCCTAATTGGACAAGAATAAGCCTAGGGAGGACGAAAATGACCTAATTGATCATCCAATGACACAAACACACCTATTGGATGCACAAGATTGGTTAAAAACCCTAATTGGACAAGAATAAGCCTAGGGAGGACAACAATGACCTAATTGATCATCCAATGACACAAACACACCTATTGGATGCACAAGATTGGTTAAAAACCCTAATTGGACAAGAATAAGCCTAGGGAGGACGCAAATGACCTAATTGATCATCCAATGACACAAACACACCTATTGGATGCACAAGATTGGTTAAAAACCCTAATTGGACAAGAATAAGCCTAGGGAGGACGAAAATGACCTAATTGATCATCCAATGACACAAACACACCTATTGGATGCACAAGATTGGTTAAAAACCCTAATTGGACAAGAATAAACCTAGGGAGGACGAAAATGACCTAATTGATCATCCAATGACACAAACACACCTATTGGATGCACATGATTGGTTAAAAACCCTAATTGGACAAGAATAAACCTAGGGAGGACGAAAATGACCTAATTGATCATCCAATGACACAAACACACCTATTGGATGCACAAGATTGGTTAAAAACCCTAATTGGACAAGAATATGCCTAGGGAGGACGAAAATGACCTAAATATTAATTCAATGAAACAAACAAACTTATTGGATGCTCAAGATTGGTTAAAAACCCTAATTGGACAAGAATAAGCCTAGGGATGACGAAAATGACCTAATTGATCATCCAATGACACAAACACGCCTATTGGATACACAAGATTGGTTAAAAACCCTAATTGGACAAGAATAAGCCTAGGGAGGACGAAAATGACCTAAATGTTAATCCAATGACACAAATGAACTTATTGGATGCACAAGATTGGTTAAAAACCCTAATTGGACAAGAATAAGCCTAGGGAGGATGAAAACAACCTAAATGTTCATCAAATGACTAAACACACCTATTGGATGCCCAAGATTGGTTAAAAACCCTAATTGGACAAGAATAAGCCTAGGGAGGACGAAAATGACCTAAATGTTCATCCAATGACACAAACACACCTATTGGATGCACAAGATTGGTTAAAAACCCTAATTGGACAAGAAAAAGCCTAGGGAGGACGAAAATGACCTAAATGTACATCCAATGACACAAACACACCTATTAGATGCACAAGATTGGTTAAAAACCCTAATTGGACAAGAATAAGCCTAGGGAGGACGAAAATGACCTATATGTTCCTCCAATGACACAAATGAACTTATTGGATGCACAAGATTGGTTAAAAACCCTAATTGGACAAGAATAAGCCTTGGGAGTACGAAAATGACCTAAATGTTCCTCCAATGACACAAACACACCTATTGGATGCACAAGATTTGTTAAAAACCATAATTGGACAAGAATAAGCCTAGGGAGGACGAAAATGACCTATATGTTCCTCCAATGACACAAATGAACTTATGGGATGAACAAGATTGGTTAAAAACCCTAATTGGACAAGAATAAGCCTTGGGAGGACGAAAATGACCTAAATGTTCATCTAATGACACAAACACACCTATCGGATGCACAAGATTGCTTAAAAACCCTAATTGGACAAGAATAAGCCTAGGGAGGACGAAAATGACCTAAATGTACATCCAATGACACAAACACATCTATTGGATGAACAAGATTGGTTAAAATCCCTAATTGAACAAGAATAAGCCTTGGGAGGACGAAAATGACCTAAATGTTAATCCAATGACACAAACACACCTATTGGATGCACAAGATTAGCTAAAAACCCTAATTGGATAAGAATAAGCCTAGGGAGGACGAAAATGACCTAAATGTTTATCCAATGACACAAACACACCTATTGGATGCACAAGATTGGTTAAAAACACTAATTGGACAAGAAAAAGCCTAGGGAGGACGAAAATGACCTAAATGTACATCCAATGACACAAACACACCTATTG
>JBBPBR010000008.1:36573923-36630455 GCA_037974775.1 Cicer pinnatifidum
ATGTACATCCAATGACACAAACATATTTATTGGATGCACAAGATTGGTTAAAAACCCTAATTGGAAAAGAATAAGCCTTGGGAGGACGAAAATGACCTAAATGTTAATCCAATGACACAAACACACCTATTGGATGCATAAGATTGGTTAAAAACCCTAATTGGAATAGAATAAGCCTAGGGAGGACAAAAATGACCTAAATGTTAATCCAATGACACAAACACACCTATTGGATGCAAAAGATTGGTTAAAAACCCTAATTGGACAAGAATAAGCCTAGGGAGGACAAAAATGACCTAAATGTTCATCCAATGACACCAACACACCTATTGGATGGACAAGATTGGTTAAAAACCCTAATTGGACAAGAATAAGCCTAGGGAGGACGAAAATGACCTATATGTTCCTCCAATGACACAAATGAACTTATTGGATGCACAAGATTGGTTAAAAACCCTAATTGGACAAGAATTAGCCTTGGGAGGACGAAAATGACCTAAATGTTCATCCAATGACACAAACACACCTATCGGATGCACAAGATTGGTTAAAAACCCTAATTGGACAAGAATAAACCTTGGGAGGACACAAATGACCTAAATGTTAATCCAATGACACAAACACACCTATTGGATGCACAAGATTAGCTAAAAACCCTACTTGGATAAGAATAAGCCTAGGGATGTCGAAAATGACCTAAATGTTTATCCAATGACACAAACACACCTATTGGATGCACAAGATTGGTTAAAAACCCTAATTGGACAAGAATAAGCCTAGGGAGGACGAAAATGACCTAAATGTACATCCAATGACACAAACACACCTATTGGATGCACAAGATTGGTTAAAAACCCTAATTGGACAAGAAAAAGCCTAGGGAGGACGAAAATGACCTATATGTTCCTCCAATGACACAAATGAACTTATTGGATGCACAAGATTGGTTAAAAACCCTAATTGGACAAGGATAACCCTAGGAAGGACGACAATGACCTAAATGTTAATCCAATGACACAAACACACCTATTAGATGCACAAGATTGGTTAAAAACCATAATTGGACAAGAATAAGCCTAGGGAGGACGAAAACGACCTAAATGTACATCCAATGACACAAACACACCTATTGGATGCACAAGATTGGTTAAAAACCCTAATTGGACAAGAATAAGCCTAGGGAGGACGAAAATGACCTAAATGTACATCCAATGACACAAACACACCTATTGGATGCACAAGATTGGTTAAAAACCCTAATTGGACAAGAATTAGCCTAAGGAGGACGAAAATAACCTAAATGTTAATCAAATGACACAAACACACCTATTGGATGCACAAGATTTGTTAAAAACCCTAATTGGACAAGAATAAGCCTAGGGAGGACGAAAATGACCTAAATGTTTATCCAATGACACAAATGAACTTATTGGAAGCCCAAGATTGGTTCAAAACCCTAATTGGAGAAGAATAAGCCTGGGGAGGACGAAAATTACCTATATGTTCCTCCAATGACACAAATGAACTTATTGGATGCACAAGATTGGTTAAAAACCCTAATTGGATAAGAATAAGCCTTGGGAGTACGAATATGACCTAAATGTTCATCCAATGACACAAACACACTTATCAGATGCACAAGATTAGTTAAAAACCCTAATTGGAGAAGAATAAGCCTAGGGAGGACGAAAATGACCTATATGTTCCTCCAATGACACAAATGAACTTATTGGATGCACAAGATTGGTTAAAAACCCTAATTGGACAAGAATAAGCCTAGGGAGGACGAAAATGACCTAAATGTTCATCCAATGACACAAATGAACTTATTGGATACACATGATTGGTTAAAAACCCTAATTGGACAAGAATAAGCCTAGGGAGGACGAAAATGACCTAAATGTTCGTCCAATGACACAAACACACCTATTGGATGCACAAGATTGCATAAAAACCCTAATTGGACAAGAATAAGCATAGGGAGGATGAAAATGACCTAAATGTTCCTCCAATGACACAAATGAACTTATTGGATGCACAAGATTGGCTAAAAACCCTAATTGAACAAGAATAAGCCTAGGGAGGACGAAAATGACCTAAATGTTCATCCAATGACACAAATGAACTTATTGGATGCACAAGATTGGTTAAAAACCCTAATTGGACAAGAATAAGCCTAGGGAGGACGAAAATGACCTAAATGTTCGTCCAATGACACAAACACACCTATTGGATGCACAAGATTGCATAAAAACCCTAATTGGACAAGTTTAAGGCTATGTAGGACGAAAATGACCTAAATGTTCCTCCAAAGACACAAACACACCTATTGGATGCACAAGATTGCATAAAAACCCTAATTCGACAAGAATAAGACTAGGGAGGACGAAAATGACCTAAATGTTCCTCCAATGACACAAACACACCTATTGGATGCACAAGATTGCATAAAAACCCTAATTGGACAAGAATAAGACTAGGGAGGACGCAAATGACCTAAATGTTCATCCAATGACACAAATGAACTTATTGGATGCACAAGATTGGATAAAAACCCTAATTGGACAAGAATAAGCCTAGGGAGGACGAAAATGACCTAAATGTTCGTCCAATGACACAAACACACCTATTGGATGCACAAGATTACATAAAAACCCTAATTGGACAAGAATAAGACTAGGGAGGACAAAATGACCTAAATGTTCATCCAATGACACAAACACACATATTGGATGCACAAGATTGGTTAAAAACCCAAATTGGACAAGAATAAGCCTAGGGAGGACGAAAATGACCTAAATGTTCATCCAATGACACAAACACACCTATTGGATGCACAAGATTGGTTAAAAACCCTAATTGGACAAGAATAAGCCTAGGGAGGACAAAAATGACCTAAATGTTCATCCAATGACACCAACACACCTATTGGATGGACAAGATTGGTTAAAAACCCTAATTGGACAAGAATAAGCCTAGGGAGGACGAAAATGACCTATATGTTCCTCCAATGACACAAATGAACTTATTGGATGCACAAGATTGGTTAAAAACCCTAATTGGACAAGAATTAGCCTTGGGAGGACGAAAATGACCTAAATGTTCATCCAATGACACAAACACACCTATTGGATGCATAAGATTGGTTAAAAACCCTAATTGGAATAGAATAAGCCTAGGGAGGACAAAAATGACCTAAATGTTAATCCAATGACACAAACACACCTATTGGATGCACAAGATTGGTTAAAAACCCTAATTGGACAAGAATAAGCCTAGGGAGGACAAAAATGACCTAAATGTTCATCCAATGACACCAACACACCTATTGGATGGACAAGATTGGTTAAAAACCCTAATTGGACAAGAATAAGCCTAGGGAGGATGAAAATGACCTATATGTTCCTCCAATGACACAAATGAACTTATTGGATGCACAAGATTGGTTAAAAACCCTAATTGGACAAGAATAAGCCTTGGGAGGACGAAAATGACCAAAATGTTCATCCAATGACACAAACACACCTATCGGATGCACAAGATTGGTTAAAAGCCCTAATTGGACAAGAATAAGCCTAGGGAGGACGAAAATGACCTAAATGATTTTCTAATGACACAAACACACCTATTGGATGAACAAGATTGGTTAAAAACCCTAACTGGACAAGAATAAGCCTAGGGAGGACGAAAATGACCTAAATGTACATCCAATGACACAAACACACCTATTGGATGCACAAGATTGGTTAAAAACCCTAATTGGACAAGAATAACCCTTGGGAGGACGAAAATGACCTAAATGTTTATCCAATGACACAAACACATCTATTGGATGCACAAGATTGGTTAAAAACCCTAATTGGACAAGAAAAAGCCTAGGGAGGACGAAAATGAACTAAATGTACATCCAATGACACAAACACACCTATTGGATGCACAAGATTGGTTAAAAACCCTAATTGGACAAGAATAAGCCTTGGGAGTACGAAAATGACCTAAATGTTCATCCAATGACACAAACACACCTATTGGATGCACAAGATTGGTTAAAAACCCTAATTGGACAAGAATAAGCCTAGGGAGGACGAAAATGACCTATATGTTCCTACAATGACACAAACACACCTATTGGATGCACAAGATTGGTTAAAAACCCTAATTGGACAAGAATAAGCCTTGGGAGGACGAAAATGACCTAAATGTTCATCCAATGACACAAACACACCTATCGGATGCACAAGAATGGTTAAAAACCCTAATTGGACAAGAATAAGTCTAGGGAGGACAAAAATGACCTAATTGTTCATCCAATGACACAAACACACCTATTGGATGCACAAGATTGGTTAAAAACCCTAATTGGACAAGAATAAGCCTAGGGAGGACGAAAATGACCTATATGTACATCCAATGACACAAACATATTTATTGGATGCACAAGATTGGTTAAAAACCCTAATTGGAAAAGAATAAGCCTTGGGAGGACGAAAATGACCTAAATGTTAATCCAATGACACAAACACACCTATTGGATGCATAAGATTGGTTAAAAACCCTAATTGGAATAGAATAAGCCTAGGGAGGACAAAAATGACCTAAATGTTAATCCAATGACACAAACACACCTATTGGATGCACAAGATTGGTTAAAAACCCTAATTGGACAAGAATAAGCCTAGGGAGGACAAAAATGACCTAAATGTTCATCCAACGACACCAACACACCTATTGAATGGACAAGATTGGTTAAAAACCCTAATTGGACAAGAATAAGCCTAGGGAGGACGAAAATGACCTATATGTTCCTCCAATGACACAAATGAACTTATTGGATGCACAAGATTGGTTAAAAACCCTAATTGGACAAGAATTAGCCTTGGGAGGACGAAAATGACCTAAATGTTCATCCAATGACACAAACACACCTATCGGATGCACAAGATTGGTTAAAAACCCTAATTGGACAAGAATAAACCTTGGGAGGACAAAAATGACCTAAATGTTAATCCAATGACACAAACACACCTATTGGATGCACAAGATTAGCTAAAAACCCTACTTGGATAAGAATAAGCCTAGGGATGTCGAAAATGACCTAAATGTTTATCCAATGACACAAACACACCTATTGGATGCACAAGATTGGTTAAAAACCCTAATTGGACAAGAAAAAGCCTAGGGAGGACGAAAATGACCTAAATGTACATCCAATGACACAAACACACCTATTGAACGCACAAGATTGGTTAAAAACCCTAATTGGACAAGAATAAGCCTAGGGAGGACGAAAATGACCTATATGTTCCTCCAATGACACAAATGAACTTATTGGATGCACAAGATTGGTTAAAAACCCTAATTGGACAAGAATAAGTCTTGGGAGTACGAAAATGACCTAAATGTTTGTCCAATGACACAAACACACCTATTGGATGTACAAGATTAGCTAAAAACCCTAATTGGATAAGAATAAGCCTAGGGAGGACGAAAATGACCTAAATGTTTATCCAATGACACAAACACACCTATTGGATGCACAAGATTGTTTAAAAACACTAATTGGACAAGAAAAAGCCTAGGGAGGACGAAAATGACCTAAATGTACATCCAATGACACAAACACACCTATTGGATGCACAAGATTGGTTAAAAACCCTAATTGGACAAGAATAAGCCTAGGGAAGACGAAAATCACCTATATGTTCCTCCAATCACACAAATGAACTTATTGGATGCACAAGATTGGTTAAAAACCCTAATTGGACAAGAATAAGCCTTGGGAGTAAGAAAATGACCTAAATGTTCATCCAATGACACAAACACACCTATTGGATGCACAAGATTGGTTAAAAACCCTAATTGGACAAGAATAAGCCTAGGGAGGACGAAAATGACCTATATGCTCCTCCAATGACACAAATGAACTTATTGGATGCACAAGATTGGTTAAAAACCCTAATTGGACAAGAATAAGCCTTGGGAGGACGAAAATGACCTAAATGTTCATCCAATGACACAAACACACCTATCGGATGCACAAGATTGGTTAAAAACCCTAATTGGACAAGAATAAGCCTTGGGAGGACGAAAATGACCTAAATGTTCATCCAATGACACAAACACACCTATCGGATGCACAAGATTGGTTAAAAACCCTAATTGGACAAGAATAAGCCTAGGGAGGACGAAAATGACCTAAATGTACATCCAATGACACAAACACACCTATTGGATGCACAAGATTGGTTAAAAACCCTAATTGGACAAGAATAAGCCTTGGGAGTACGAAAATGACCTAAATGTTCATCCAATGACACAAACACA
The DNA here is from genome assembly GCA_037974775.1 of Cicer pinnatifidum. Lineage (NCBI taxonomy): Eukaryota > Viridiplantae > Streptophyta > Magnoliopsida > Fabales > Fabaceae > Cicer > Cicer pinnatifidum. The sequence continues at coordinate 36,580,248 of JBBPBR010000008.1, forward strand.
CCTATTGGATGCACAAGATTGGTTAAAAACCCTAATTGGACAAGAATAAGCCTAGGGAGGACGAAAATGACCTATATGTTCCTACAATGACACAAACACACCTATTGGATGCACAAGATTGGTTAAAAACCCTAATTGGACAAGAATAAGCCTTGGGAGGACGAAAATGACCTAAATGTTCATCCAATGACACAAACACACCTATCGGATGCACAAGAATGGTTAAAAACCCTAATTGGACAAGAATAAGTCTAGGGAGGACAAAAATGACCTAATTGTTCATCCAATGACACAAACACACCTATTGGATGCACAAGATTGGTTAAAAACCCTAATTGGACAAGAATAAGCCTAGGGAGGACGAAAATGACCTATATGTACATCCAATGACACAAACATATTTATTGGATGCACAAGATTGGTTAAAAACCCTAATTGGAAAAGAATAAGCCTTGGGAGGACGAAAATGACCTAAATGTTAATCCAATGACACAAACACACCTATTGGATGCATAAGATTGGTTAAAAACCCTAATTGGAATAGAATAAGCCTAGGGAGGACAAAAATGACCTAAATGTTAATCCAATGACACAAACACACCTATTGGATGCACAAGATTGGTTAAAAACCCTAATTGGACAAGAATAAGCCTAGGGAGGACAAAAATGACCTAAATGTTCATCCAACGACACCAACACACCTATTGAATGGACAAGATTGGTTAAAAACCCTAATTGGACAAGAATAAGCCTAGGGAGGACGAAAATGACCTATATGTTCCTCCAATGACACAAATGAACTTATTGGATGCACAAGATTGGTTAAAAACCCTAATTGGACAAGAATTAGCCTTGGGAGGACGAAAATGACCTAAATGTTAATCCAATGACACAAACACACCTATTGGATGCATAAGATTGGTTAAAAACCCTAATTGGAATAGAATAAGCCTAGGGAGGACAAAAATGACCTAAATGTTCATCCAATGACACAAACACACCTATTGGATGCACAAGATTGGTTAAAAACCCTAATTGGACAAGAATAAGCCTAGGGAGGACAAAAATGACCTAAATGTTCATCCAATGACACCAACACACCTATTGGATGGACAAGATTGGTTAAAAACCCTAATTGGACAAGAATAAGCCTAGGGAGGACGAAAATGACCTATATGTTCCTCCAATGACACAAACACATCTATTGGATGCACAAGATTGGTTAAAAACCCTAATTGGACAAGAATAAGCCTAGGGAGGACGAAAATGACCTAAATGTTTATCCAATGACACAAATACACCTATTGGATGCACAAGATTGGTTAAAAACCTTAATTGGACAAGAATAAGCCTAGGGAGGACGAAAATGACCTAAATGTTCATCCAATGACACAAACACACCTATTGGATGCACAAGATTGGTTAAAAACCCTAATTGGACAAGAATAAGCCTAGGGAGGACAAAAATGACCTAAATGTTCATCCAATGACACCAACACACCTATTGGATGGACAAGATTGGTTAAAAACCCTAATTGGACAAGAATAAGCCTAGGGAGGACGAAAATGACCTATATGTTCATCCAATGACACAAATGAACTTATTGGATGCACAAGATTGGTTAAAAACCCTAATTGGACAAGAATTAGCCTTGGGAGGACGAAAATGACCTAAATGTTCATCCAATGACACAAACACACCTATCGGATGCACAAGATTGGTTAAAAACCCTAATTGGACAAGAATAAACCTTGGGAGGACAAAAATGACCTAAATGTTAATCCAATGACACAAACACACCTATTGGATGCACAAGATTAGCTAAAAACCCTACTTGGATAAGAATAAGCCTAGGGATGTCGAAAATGACCTAAATGTTTATCCAATGACACAAACACACCTATTGGATGCACAAGATTGGTTAAAAACCCTAATTGGACAAGAATAAGCCTAGGGAGGACGAAAATGACCTAAATGTACATCCAATGACACAAACACACCTATTGGATGCACAAGATTGCTTAAAAACCCTAATTGGACAAGAATAAACCTTGGGAGGACGAAAATGACCTAAATGTTAATCCAATGACTCAAACACACCTATTGGATGCACAAGATTAGCTAAAAACCCTAATTGGATAAGAATAAGCCTAGGGAGGACGAAAATGACCTAAATGTTTATCCAATGACACAAACACACCTATTGGATGCACAAGATTGGTTAAAAACCCTAATTGGACAAGAAAAAGCCTAGGGAGGACGAAAATGACCTAAATGTACATCCAATGACTCAAACACACCTATTAGATGCACAAGATTGGTTAAAAACCCTAATTGGACAAGAATAAGCCTAGGGAGGACGAAAATGACCTATATGTTCCTCCAATGACACAAATGAACTTATTGGATGCACAAGATTGGTTAAAAACCCTAATTGGACAAGAATAAGCATTGGGAGTACGAAAATGACCTAAATGTTCCTCCAATGACACAAACACACCTATTGGATGCACAAGATTTGTTAAAAACCATAATTGGACAAGAATAAGCCTAGGGAGGACGAAAATGACCTATATGTTCCTCCAATGACACAAATGAACTTATGGGATGAACAAGATTGGTTAAAAACCCTAATTGGACAAGAATAAGCCTTGGGAGGACGAAAATGACCTAAATGTTCATCCAATGACACAAACACACCTATCAGATGCACAAGATTGCTTAAAAACCCTAATTGGACAAGAATAAGCCTAGGGAGGACGAAAATGACCTAAATGTACATCCAATTACACAAACACATCTATTGGATGAACAAGATTGGTTAAAATCCCTAATTGAACAAGAATAAGCCTTGGGAGGACGAAAATGACCTAAATGTTAATCCAATGACACAAACACACCTATTGGATGCACAAGATTAGCTAAAAACCCTAATTGGATAAGAATAAGCCTTGGGAGGACGAAAATGACCTAAATGTTTATCCAATGACACAAACACACCTATTGGATGCACAAGATTGGTTAAAAACCCTAATTGGACAAGAAAAAGCCTAGGGAGGACGAAAATGACCTAAATGTACATCCAATGACACAAACACACCTATTGGATGCACAAGATTGGTTAAAAACCCTAATTGGACAAGAATAAGCCTAGGGAGGATGAAAATGACCTATATGTTCCTCCAATGACACAAATGAACTTATTGGATGCACAAGATTGGTTAAAAACCCTAATTGGACAAGAATAAGCCTTGGGAGGACGAAAATGACCAAAATGTTCATCCAATGACACAAACACACCTATCGGATGCACAAGATTGGTTAAAAGCCCTAATTGGACAAGAATAAGCCTAGGGAGGACGAAAATGACCTAAATGATTTTCTAATGACACAAACACACCTATTGGATGCACAAGATTGGTTAAAAACCCTAACTGGACAAGAATAAGCCTAGGGAGGACGAAAATGACCTAAATGTACATCCAATGACACAAACACACCTATTGGATGCACAAGATTGGTTAAAAACCCTAATTGGACAAGAATAAGCCTAGGGAGGACGAAAATGACCTAAATGTAAATCCAATGACACAAACACACCTATTGGATGCACAAGATTGGTTAAAAACCCTAATTGGACAAGAATAAGCCTAGGGAGGACGAAAATGACCTAAATGTTAATCCAATGACACAAACACACCTATTGGAAGCAAAAGGTTTGTTAAAAACCCTAATAGGACAAGAATAAGCCTAGGGAGGACGAAATGACCTAAATGTTAATCCAATGACACAAATGAACTTATTGGATGCACAAGATTGGTTAAAAACCCTAATTGGACAAGAATAAGCCTAGGGAGGACGAAAATGACCTATATGTTCCTCCAATGACACAAATGAACTTATTGGATGCACAAGATTGGTTAAAAACCCTAATTGGACAAGAATTAGCCTTGGGAGGACGAAAATGACCTAAATGTTCATCCAATGACACAAACACACCTATCGGATGCACAAGATTGGTTAAAAACCCTAATTGGACAAGAATAAACCTTGGGAGGACAAAAATGACCTAAATGTTAATCCAATGACACAAACACACCTATTGGATGCACAAGATTAGCTAAAAACCCTACTTGGATAAGAATAAGCCTAGGGATGTCGAAAATGACCTAAATGTTTATCCAATGACACAAACACACCTATTGGATGCACAAGATTGGTTAAAAACCCTAATTGGACAAGAATAAGCCTAGGGAGGACGAAAATGACCTAAATGTACATCCAATGACACAAACACACCTATTGGATGCACAAGATTGGTTAAAAACCCTAATTGGACAAGAAAAAGCCTAGGGAGGACGAAAATGACCTATATGTTCCTCCAATGACACAAATGAACTTATTGGATGCACAAGATTGGTTAAAAACCCTAATTGGACAAGGATAACCCTAGGAAGGACGACAATGACCTAAATGTTAATCCAATGACACAAACACACCTATTAGATGCACAAGATTGGTTAAAAACCATAATTGGACAAGAATAAGCCTAGGGAGGACGAAAACGACCTAAATGTACATCCAATGACACAAACACACCTATTGGATGCACAAGATTGGTTAAAAACCCTAATTGGACAAGAATAAGCCTAGGGAGGACGAAAATGACCTAAATGTACATCCAATGACACAAACACACCTATTGGATGCACAAGATTGGTTAAAAACCCTAATTGGACAAGAATAAGCCTAGCGAGGACGAAAATGACCTAAATGTACATCCAATGACACAAACACACCTATTGGATGCACAAGATTGGTTAAAAACCCTAATTGGACAAGAATAAGCCTAGGGAGGATGAAAATGACCTATATGTTCCTCCAATGACACAAATGAACTTATTGGATGCACAAGATTGGTTAAAAACCCTAATTGGACAAGAATAAGCCTTGGGAGGACGAAAATGACCAAAATGTTCATCCAATGACACAAACACACCAATCGGATGCACAAGATTGGTTAAAAGCCCTAATTGGACAAGAATAAGCCTAGGGAGGACGAAAATGACCTAAATGATTTTCTAATGACACAAACACACCTATTGGATGAACAAGATTGGTTAAAAACCCTAACTGGACAAGAATAAGCCTAGGGAGGACGAAAATGACCTAAATGTACATCCAATGACACAAACACACCTATTGGATGCACAAGATTGGTTAAAAACCCTAATTGGACAAGAATAACCCTGGGGAGGACGAAAATGACCTAAATGTTTATCCAATGACACAAACACATCTATTGGATGCACAAGATTGGTTAAAAACCCTAATTGGACAAGAAAAAGCCTAGGGAGGACGAAAATGAACTAAATGTACATCCAATGACACAAACACACCTATTGGATGCACAAGATTGGTTAAAAACCCTAATTGGACAAGAATAAGCCTTTGGAGTACGAAAATGACCTAAATGTTCATCCAATGACACAAACACACCTATTGGATGCACAAGATTGGTTAAAACCCCTAATTGGACAAGAATAAGCCTAGGGAGGACGAAAATGACCTATATGTTCCTCCAATGACACAAACACACCTATTGGATGCACAAGATTGGTTAAAAACCCTAATTGGACAAGAATAAGCCTTGGGAGGACGAAAATGACCTAAATGTTCATCCAATGACACAAACACACCTATCGGATGCACAAGAATGGTTAAAAACCCTAATTGGACAAGAATAAGTCTAGGGAGGACAAAAATGACCTAATTGTTCATCCAATGACACAAACACACCTATTGGATGCACAAGATTGGTTAAAAACCCTAATTGGACAAGAATAAGCCTAGGGAGGACGAAAATGACCTATATGTACATCCAATGACACAAACATATTTATTGGATGCACAAGATTGGTTAAAAACCCTAATTGGAAAAGAATAAGCCTTGGGAGGACGAAAATGACCTAAATGTTAATCCAATGACACAAACACACCTATTGGATGCATAAGATTGGTTAAAAACCCTAATTGGAATAGAATAAGCCTAGGGAGGACAAAAATGACCTAAATGTTAATCCAATGACACAAACACACCTATTGGATGCACAAGATTGGTTAAAAACCCTAATTGGACAAGAATAAGCCTAGGGAGGACAAAAATGACCTAAATGTTCATCCAACGACACCAACACACCTATTGAATGGACAAGATTGGTTAAAAACCCTAATTGGACAAGAATAAGCCTAGGGAGGACGAAAATGACCTATATGTTCCTCCAATGACACAAATGAACTTATTGGATGCACAAGATTGGTTAAAAACCCTAATTGGACAAGAATTAGCCTTGGGAGGACGAAAATGACCTAAATGTTAATCCAATGACACAAACACACCTATTGGATGCATAAGATTGGTTAAAAACCCTAATTGGAATAGAATAAGCCTAGGGAGGACAAAAATGACCTAAATGTTCATCCAATGACACAAACACACCTATTGGATGCACAAGATTGGTTAAAAACCCTAATTGGACAAGAATAAGCCTAGGGAGGACAAAAATGACCTAAATGTTCATCCAATGACACCAACACACCTATTGGATGGACAAGATTGGTTAAAAACCCTAATTGGACAAGAATAAGCCTAGGGAGGACGAAAATGACCTATATGTTCCTCCAATGACACAAACACATCTATTGGATGCACAAGATTGGTTAAAAACCCTAATTGGACAAGAATAAGCCTAGGGAGGACGAAAATGACCTAAATGTTTATCCAATGACACAAATACACCTATTGGATGCACAAGATTGGTTAAAAACCTTAATTGGACAAGAATAAGCCTAGGGAGGACGAAAATGACCTAAATGTTCATCCAATGACACAAACACACCTATTGGATGCACAAGATTGGTTAAAAACCCTAATTGGACAAGAATAAGCCTAGGGAGGACAAAAATGACCTAAATGTTCATCCAATGACACCAACACACCTATTGGATGGACAAGATTGGTTAAAAACCCTAATTGGACAAGAATAAGCCTAGGGAGGACGAAAATGACCTAAATGTACATCCAATGACACAAACATATTTATTGGATGCACAAGATTGGTTAAAAACCCTAATTGGACAAGAATAAGCCTTGGGAGGACGAAAATGACCTAAATGTTAATCCAATGACACAAACACACCTATTGGATGCATAAGATTGGTTAAAAACCCTAATTGGAAAAGAATAAGCCTAGGGAGGACAAAAATGACCTAAATGTTAATCCAATGACACAAACACACCTATTGGATGCACAAGATTGGTTAAAAACCCTAATTGGACAAGAATAAGCCTAGGGAGGACAAAAATGACCTAAATGTTCATCCAATGACACCAACACACCTATTGGATGGACAAGATTGGTTAAAAACCCTAATTGGACAAGAATAAGCCTAGGGAGGACGAAAATGACCTATATGTTCCTCCAATGACACAAATGAACTTATTGGATGCACAAGATTGGTTAAAAACCCTAATTGGACAAGAATTAGCATTGGGAGGACGAAAATGACCTAAATGTTCATCCAATGACACAAACACATCTATTGGATGCACAAGATTGGTTAAAAACCCTAATTGGACAAGAAAAAGCCTAGGGAGGACGAAAATGAACTAAATGTACATCCAATGACCCAAACACACCTATTGGATGCACAAGATTGGTTAAAAACCCTAATTGGACAAGAATAAGCCTTGGGAGTACGAAAATGACCTAAATGTTCATCCAATGACACAAACACACCTATGGGATGCACAAGATTGGTTAAAACCCCTAATTGGACAAGAATAAGCCTAGGGAGGACGAAAATGACCTAAATGTACATCCAATGACACAAACACACCTATTGAATGCACAAGATTGGTTAAAACCCCTAATTGGACAAGAATAAGCCTAGGGAGGACGAAAATGACCTAAATGTTAATCCAATGACACAAACACACCTATTGGATGCACAAGATTAGCTAAAAACCCTACTTGGATAAGAATAAGCCAAGGGATGTCGAAAATGACCTAAATGTTTATCCAATGACACAAACACACCTATTGGATGCACAAGATTGGTTAAAAACCCTAATTGGACAAGAAAAAGCCTAGGGAGGACGAAAATGACCTAAATGTACATCCAATGACACAAACACACCTATTGAATGCACAAGATTGGTTAAAAACCCTAATTGGACAAGAAAAAGCCTAGGGAGGACGAAAATGACCTATATGTTCCTCCAATGACACAAATGAACTTATTGGATGCACAAGATTGGTTAAAAACCCTAATTGGACAAGAATTAGCATTGGGAGGACGAAAATGACCTAAATGTTCATCCAATGACACAAACACACCTATCGGATGCACAAGATTGGTTAAAAACCCTAATTGGACAAGAATAAACCTTGGGAGGACAAAAATGACCTAAATGTTAATCCAATGACACAAACACACCTATTGGATGCACAAGATTAGATAAAAACCCTACTTGGATAAGAATAAGCCTAGGGATGTCGAAAATGACCTAAATGTTTATCCAATGACACAAACACACCTATTGGATGCACAAGATTGGTTAAAAACCCTAATTGGACAAGAAAAAGCCTAGGGAGGACGAAAATGACCTAAATGTACATCCAATGACACAAACACACCTATTGAATGCACAAGATTGGTTAAAAACCCTAATTGGACAAGAATAAGCCTAGGGAGGACGAAAATGACCTATATGTTCCTCCAATGACACAAATGAACTTATTGGATGCACAAGATTGGTTAAAAACCCTAATTGGACAAGAATAAGCCTTGGGAGTACGAAAATGACCTAAATGTTTGTCCAATGACACAAACACACCTATTGGATGCACAAGATTAGCTAAAAACCCTAATTGGATAAGAATAAGCCTAAGGAGGACGAAAATGACCTAAATGTTTATCCAATGACACAAACACACCTATTGGATGCACAAGATTGGTTAAAAACACTAATTGGACAAGAAAAAGCCTAGGGAGGACGAAAATGACCTAAATGTACATCCAATGACACAAACACACCTATTGGATGCACAAGATTGGTTAAAAACCCTAATTGGACAAGAATAAGCCTAGGGAAGACGAAAACGACCTATATGTTCCTCCAATGACACAAATGAACTTATTGGATGCACAAGATTGGTTAAAAACCCTAATTGGACAAGAATAAGCCTTGGGAGTACGAAAATGACCTAAATGTTCCTCCAATGACACAAACACACCTATTGGATGCACAAGATTGGTTAAAAACCCTAATTGGACAAGAATAAGCCTAGGGAGGACGAAAATGACCTATATGTTCCTCCAATGACACAAATGAACTTATTGGATGCACAAGATTGGTTAAGAACCCTAATTGGACAAGAATAAGCCTTGGGAGGACGAAAATGACCTAAATGTTCATCCAATGACACAAACACACCTATCGGATGCACAAGATTGGTTAAAAACCCTAATTGGACAAGAATAAGCCTAGGGAGGACGAAAATGACCTAAATGTACATCCAATGACACAAACACATCTATTGGATGCACAAGATTGCTTAAAAACCCTAATTGGACAAGAATAAACCTTGGGAGGACGAAAATGACCTAAATGTTAATCCAATGACTCAAACACACCTATTGGATGCACAAGATTAGATAAAAACCCTAATTGGATAAGAATAAGCCTAGGGAGGACGAAAATGACCTAAATGTACATCCAATGACACAAACACACCTATTGGATGCACAAGATTGGTTAAAAACCCTAATTGGACAAGAAAAAGCCTAGGGAGGACGAAAATGACCTAAATGTACATCCAATGACACAAACACACCTATTAGATGCACAAGATTGGTTAAAAACCCTAATTGGACAAGAATAAGCCTAGGGAGGACGAAAATGACCTATATGTTCCTCCAATGACACAAATGAACTTATTGGATGCACAAGATTGGTTAAAAACCCTAATTGGACAAGAATAAGCCTTGGGAGTACGAAAATGACCTAAATGTTCCTCCAATGACACAAACACACCTATTGGATGCACAAGATTTGTTAAAAACCATAATTGGACAAGAATAAGCCTAGGGAGGACGAAAATGACCTATATGTTCCTCCAATGACACAAATGAACTTATTGGATGCACAAGATTGGTTAAAAACCCTAATTGGACAAGAATAAGCCTTGGGAGGACGAAAATGACCTAAATGTTCATCCAATGACACAAACACACCTATCGGATGCACAAGATTGCTTAAAAACCCTAATTGGACAAGAATAAGCCTAGGGAGGACGAAAATGACCTAAATGTACATCCAATGACACAAACACATCTATTGGATGAACAAGATTGGTTAAAATCTCTAATTGAACAAGAATAAGCCTTGGGAGGACGAAAATGACCTAAATGTTAATCCAATGACACAAACACACCTATTGGATGCACAAGATTAGCTAAAAACCCTAATTGGATAAGAATAAGCCTAGGGAGGACGAAAATGACCTAAATGTTTATCCAATGACACAAACACACCTATTGGATGCACAAGATTGTTTAAAAACACTAATTGGACAAGAAAAAGCCTAGGGAGGACGAAAATGACCTAAATGTACATCCAATGACACAAACACACCTATTGGATGCACAAGATTGGTTAAAAACCCTAATTGGACAAGAATAAGCCTAGGGAAGACGAAAATCACCTATATGTTCCTCCAATCACACAAATGAACTTATTGAATGCACAAGATTGGTTAAAAACCCTAATTGGACAAGAATAAGCCTTGGGAGGACGAAAATGACCAAAATGTTCATCCAATGACACAAACACACCTATCGGATGCACAAGATTGGTTAAAAGCCCTAATTGGACAAGAATAAGCCTAGGGAGGACGAAAATGACCTAAATGATTTTCTAATGACACAAACACACCTATTGGATGCACAAGATTGGTTAAAAACCCTAACTAGACAAGAATAAGCCTAGGGAGGACGAAAATGACCTAAATGTACATCCAATGACACAAACACACCTATTGGATGCACAAGATTGGTTAAAAACCCTAATTGGACAAGAATAAGCCTTGGGAGGACGAAAATGACCTAAATGTTAATCTAAAGACACAAACACACCTATCGGATGCACAAGATTGGTTAAAAACCCGAATTGGATAAGAATAAGCCTAGGGAGGACGAAAATGACCTAAATATTTTTCCAATGACACAAACACACCTATTGGATGCACAAGATTGGTTAAAAACCCTAATTGGACAAGAATAAGCCTAGGGAGGACGAAAATGACCTAAATGTACATCCAATGACACAAACATATTTATTGGATGCACAAGATAGGTTAAAAACCCTAATAGGACAAGAATAAGCCTTGGGAGGACGAAAATGACCTAAATATTAATCCAATGACACAAACACACCTATTGGATGCATAAGATTGGTTAAAAACCCTAATTGGAATAGAATAAGCCTAGGGAGGACAAAAATGACCTAAATGTTCATCCAATGACACAAACACACCTATTGGATGCACAAGATTGGTTAAAAACCCTAATTGGACAAGAATAAGCCTAGGGAGGACAAAAATGACCTAAATGTTCATCCAATGACACCAACACACCTATTGGATGGACAAGATTGGTTAAAAACCCTAATTGGACAAGAATAAGCCTAGGGAGGACGAAAATGACCTATATGTTCCTCCAATGACACAAACACATCTATTGGATGCACAAGATTGGTTAAAAACCCTAATTGGACAAGAATAAGCCTAGGGAGGACGAAAATGACCTAAATGTTTATCCAATGACACAAATACACCTATTGGATGCACAAGATTGGTTAAAAACCTTAATTGGACAAGAATAAGCCTAGGGAGGACGAAAATGACCTAAATGTTCATCCAATGACACAAACACACCTATTGGATGCACAAGATTGGTTAAAAACCCTAATTGGACAAGAATAAGCCTAGGGAGGACAAAAATGACCTAAATGTTCATCCAATGACACAAATGAACTTATTGGATGCGCAAGATTGGTTAGAAACCCTAATTGGACAAGAATAATTCTGGGGAGGACGAAAATGACCTAAATGTTCATCCAATGACACAAATGAACTTATTGGATGCACAAGATTGGTTAAAAACCCTAATTGGACAAGAATAAGCCTAGGGAGGACGAAAATGACCTAAATGTTCATCCAATGACACAAATGAACTTATTGGATGCACAAGATTGGTTAAAAACCCTAATTGGACAAGAATAAGCCTAGGGAGGACGAAAATGACCTAAATGTTCATCCAATGACACAAACACACCTATTGAATGCACAAGATTGTATAAAAACCCTAATTCGACAAGAATTAGACTAGGGAGGACGAAAATGACCTAAATGTTCCTCCAATGACACAAACACACCTATTGGATGCACAGGATTGCATAAAAACCCTAATTGGACAAGAATAAGCCTAGGGAGGACGAAAATGACCTAAATGTTCATCCAATGACACAAATGAACTTATTGGATGCACAAGATTGGTTAAAAACCCTAATTGGACAAGAATAAGCCTAGGGTGGGCGAAAATGACCTAAATGTTCATCCAATGACACAAATGAACTTATTGGATGCACAAGATTGGTTAAAAACCCTAATTGGACAAGAATAAGCCTAGGGAGGACGAAAATGACCTAAATGTTCATCCAATGACACAAACACACCTATTGGATGCACAAGATTGGTTAAAAACCCTATTTGGACCAGAATAATCCTAGGGAGGACGAAAATGACCTAAATGTACATCCAATGACACAAACACACCTATTGGATGCACAAGATTGGTTAAAAACCCTAATTGGACAAGAATAAGCCTAGGGAGGACGAAAATGACCTAAATGTACATCCAATGACACAAACACACCTATTGGATGCACAAGATTGGTTAAAAACCCAAATTGGACAAGAATAAGCCTAGGGAGGACGAAAATGACCTATATGTTCCTCCAATGACACAAATGAACTTATTGGATGCACAAGATTGGTTAAAAACCCTAATTGGACAAGAATAAGCCTTGGGAGGACGAAAATGACCTAAATGTTCATCCAATGACACAAACACACCTATCGGATGCACAAGATTGCTTAAAAACCCTAATTGGACAAGAATAAGCCTAGGGAGGACGAAAATGACCTAAATGTACATCCAATGACACAAACACATCTATTGGATGAACAAGATTGGTTAAAATCCCTAATTGAACAAGAATAAGCCTTGGGAGGACGAAAATGACCTAAATGTTAATCCAATGACACAAACACACCTATTGGATGCACAAGATTAGCTAAAAACCCTAATTGGATAAGAATAAGCCTTGGGAGGACGAAAATGACCTAAATGTTTATCCAATGACACAAACACACCTATTGGATGCACAAGATTGGTTAAAAACCCTAATTGGACAAGAAAAAGCCTAGGGAGGACGAAAATGACCTAAATGTACATCCAATGACACAAACACACCTATTGGATGCACAAGATTGGTTAAAAACCCTAATTGGACAAGAATAAGCCTAGGGAGGATGAAAATGACCTATATGTTCCTCCAATGACACAAATGAACTTATTGGATGCACAAGATTGGTTAAAAACCCTAATTGGACAAGAATAAGCCTTGGGAGGACGAAAATGACCAAAATGTTCATCCAATGACACAAACACACCTATCGGATGCACAAGATTGGTTAAAAGCCCTAATTGGACAAGAATAAGCCTAGGGAGGACGAAAATGACCTAAATGATTTTCTAATGACACAAACACACCTATTGGATGCACAAGATTGGTTAAAAACCCTAATTGGACAAGAAAAAGCCTAGGGAGGACGAAAATGACCTAAATGTACATCCAATGACACAAACACACCTATTGGATGCACAAGATTGGTTAAAAACCCTAATTGGACAAGAATAAGCCTAGGGAGGATGAAAATGACCTATATGTTCCTCCAATGACACAAATGAACTTATTGGATGCACAAGATTGGTTAAAAACCCTAATTGGACAAGGATAACCCTAGGGAGGACGAAAATGACCTAAATGTTAATCCAATGACATAAACACACCTATTAGATGCACAAGATTGGTTAAAAACCCTAATTGGACAAGAATAAGCCTAGGGTGGACGAAAACGACCTAAATGTACATCCAATGACACAAACACACCTATTGGATGCACAAGATTGGTTAAAAACCCTAATTGGACAAGAATAAGCCTAGGGAGGACGAAAATGACCTAAATGTACATCCAATGACACAAACACACCTATTGGATGCACAAGATTGGTTAAAAACCCTAATTGGACAAGAAAAAGCCTAGGGAGGACGAAAATGACCTATATGTTCCTCCAATGACACAAATGAACTTATTGGATGCACAAGATTGGTTAAAAACCCTAATTGGACAAGGATAACCCTAGGAAGGACGACAATGACCTAAATGTTAATCCAATGACACAAACACACCTATTAGATGCACAAGATTGGTTAAAAACCATAATTGGACAAGAATAAGCCTAGGGAGGACGAAAACGACCTAAATGTACATCCAATGACACAAACACACCTATTGGATGCACAAGATTGGTTAAAAACCCTAATTGGACAAGAATAAGCCTAGGGAGGACGAAAATGACCTAAATGTACATCCAATGACACAAACACACCTATTGGATGCACAAGATTGGTTAAAAACCCTAATTGGACAAGAATAAGCCTAGGGAGGATGAAAATGACCTAAATGTACATCCAATGACACAAACACACCTATTGGATGCACAAGATTGGTTAAAAACCCTAATTGGACAAGAATAAGCCTAGGGAGGACGAAAATGACTTAAATGTTAATCCAATGACACAAACACACCTATTGGATGCACAAGATTGGTTAAAAACCCTAATTGGACAAGAATAAGCCTAGGGAGGACGAAAATGACCTAAATGTTAATCCAATGACACAAACACACATATTGGATGCACAAGATTGGTTAAAAACCCTAATTGGACAAGAATAAGCCTAGGGAGGACGAAAATGACTTAAATGTTCATCCAATGACAGAAACACACCTATCGGATGCACAAGATTTGTTAAAAACACTAATTGGACAAGAATAAGCCTAGGGAGGACGAAAATGACCTAAATGTTAATCCAATGACACAAACACACCTATCGGATGCACAAGATTGGTTAAAAACCCTAATTGGGCAAGAATAAGCCTAGGGAGGACGAAAATGACCTAAATGTACATCCAATGACACAAACACACCTATTGGATGCACAAGATTGGTTAAAAACCCTAATTGGACAAGAATAAGCCTAGGGAGGACGAAAATGACCTATATGTTCCTCCAATGACACAAATGAACTTATTGGATGCACAAGATTGGTTAAAAACCCTAATTGGACAAGAATAAGCCTTGGGAGTACGAAAATGACCTAAATGTTCCTCCAATGACACAAACACACCTATTGGATGCACAAGATTTGTTAAAAACCATAATTGGACAAGAATAAGCCTAGGGAGGACGAAAATGACCTATATGTTCCTCCAATGACACAAATGAACTTATTGGATGCACAAGATTGGTTAAAAACCCTAATTGGACAAGAATAAGCCTTGGGAGGACGAAAATGACCAAAATGTTCATCCAATGACACAAACACACCTATCGGATGCACAAGATTGGTTAAAAGCCCTAATTGGACAAGAATAAGCCTAGGGAGGACGAAAATGACCTAAATGATTTTCTAATGACACAAACACACCTATTGGATGAACAAGATTGGTTAAAAACCCTAACTGGACAAGAATAAGCCTAGGGAGGACGAAAATGACCTAAATGTACATCCAATGACACAAACACACCTATTGGATGCACAAGATTGGTTAAAAACCCTAATTGGACAAGAATAACCCTGGGGAGGACGAAAATGACCTAAATGTTTATCCAATGACACAAACACATCTATTGGATGCACAAGATTGGTTAAAAACCCTAATTGGACAAGAAAAAGCCTAGGGAGGACGAAAATGAACTAAATGTACATCCAATGACACAAACACACCTATTGGATGCACAAGATTGGTTAAAAACCCTAATTGGACAAGAATAAGCCTTTGGAGTACGAAAATGACCTAAATGTTCATCCAATGACACAAACACACCTATTGGATGCACAAGATTGGTTAAAACCCCTAATTGGACAAGAATAAGCCTAGGGAGGACGAAAATGACCTATATGTTCCTCCAATGACACAAACACACCTATTGGATGCACAAGATTGGTTAAAAACCCTAATTGGACAAGAATAAGCCTTGGGAGGACGAAAATGACCTAAATGTTCATCCAATGACACAAACACACCTATCGGATGCACAAGAATGGTTAAAAACCCTAATTGGACAAGAATAAGTCTAGGGAGGACAAAAAAGACCTAATTGTTCATCCAATGACACAAACACACCTATTGGATGCACAAGATTGGTTAAAAACCCTAATTGGACAAGAATAAGCCTAGGGAGGACGAAAATGACCTATATGTACATCCAATGACACAAACATATTTATTGGATGCACAAGATTGGTTAAAAACCCTAATTGGACAAGAATAAGCCTTGGGAGGACGAAAATGACCTAAATGTTAATCCAATGACACAAACACACCTATTGGATGCATAAGATTGGTTAAAAACCGTAATTGGAATAGAATAACCCTAGGGAGGACAAAAATGACCTAAATGTTCATCCAATGACACAAACACACCTATTGGATGCACAAGATTAGTTAAAAACCCTAATTGGACAAGAATAAGCCTAGGGAGGACAAAAATGACCTAAATGTTCATCCAATGACACCAACACACCTATTGGATGGACAAGATTGGTTAAAAACCCTAATTGGACAAGAATAAGCCTAGGGAGGACGAAAATGACCTATATGTTCCTCCAATGACACAAATGAACTTATTGGATGCACAAGATTGGTTAAAAACCCTAATTGGACAAGAATTAGCCTTGGGAGGACGAAAATGACCTAAATGTTCATCCAATGACACAAACACACCTATTGGATGCATAAGATTGGTTAAAAACCCTAATTGGAATAGAATAAGCCTAGGGAGGACAAAAATGACCTAAATGTTAATCCAATGACACAAACACACCTATTGGATGCACAAGATTGGTTAAAAACCCTAATTGGACAAGAATAAGCCTAGGGAGGACAAAAATGACCTAAATGTTCATCCAATGACACCAACACACCTATTGGATGGACAAGATTGGTTAAAAACCCTAATTGGACAAGAATAAGCCTAGGGAGGATGAAAATGACCTATATGTTCCTCCAATGACACAAATGAACTTATTGGATGCACAAGATTGGTTAAAAACCCTAATTGGACAAGAATTAGCCTTGGGAGGACGAAAATGACCTAAATGTTCATCCAATGACACAAACACACCTATCGGATGCACAAGATTGGTTAAAAACCGTAATTGGACAAGAATAAACCTTGGGAGGACGAAAATGACCTAAATGTTAATCCAATGACACAAACACACCTATTGGATGCATAAGATTAGCTAAAAACCCTACTTCGATAAGAATAAGCCTAGGGATGTCGAAAATGACCTAAATGTTTATCCAATGACACAAACACACCTATTGGATGCACAAGATTGGTTAAAAACCCTAATTGGACAAGAAAAAGCCTAGGGAGGACGAAAATGACCTAAATGTACATCCAATGACACAAACACACCTATTGAATGCGCATGATTGGTTAAAAACCCTAATTGGACAAGAATAAGCCTAGGGAGGACGAAAATGACCTATATGTTCCTCCAATGACACAAATGAACTTATTGGATGCACAAGATTGGTTAAAAACCCTAATTGGACAAGAATAAGCCTTGGGAGTACGAAAATGACCTAAATGTTTGTCCAATGACACAAACACACCTATTGGATGCACAAGATTAGCTAAAAACCCTAATTGGATAAGAATAAGCCTAGGGAGGACGAAAATGACCTAAATGTTTATCCAATGACACAAACACACCTATTGGATGCACAAGATTGGTTAAAACCCCTAATTGGACAAGAATAAGCCTAGGGAGGACGAAAATGACCTATATGTTCCTCCAATGACACAAACACACCTATTGGATGCACAAGATTGGTTAAAAACCCTAATTGGACAAGAATAAGCCTTGAGAGGACGAAAATGACCTAAATGTTCATCCAATGACACAAATGAACTTATTGGATGCACAAGATTGGTTAAAAACCCTAATTGGACAAGAATAAGCCTTGGGAGTACGAAAATGACCTAAATGTTCATCCAATGACACAAACACACCTATTGGATGCACAAGATTGGTTAAAAACCCTAATTGGACAAGAATAAGCCTAGGGAGGACGAAAATGACCTATATGTTCCTCCAATGACACAAATGAACTTATTGGATGCACAAGATTGGTTAAAAACCCTAATTGGACAAGAATAAGCCTTGGGAGGACGAAAATGACCTAAATGTTCATCCAATGACACAACCACACCTATCGGATGCACAAGATTGGTTAAAAACCCTAATTGGACAAGAATAATCCTAGGGAGGACGAAAATGACCTAAATGTACATCCAATGACACAAACACATCTATTGGATGCACAAGATTGGTTAAAAACCCTAATTGGACAAGAATAAGCCTTGGGAGGACGAAAATGACCTAAATGTTAATCCAATGACACAAACACACCTATTGGATGCAGAAGATTAGCTAAAAACCCTACTTGGATAAGAATAAGCCTAGGGAGGACGAAAATGACCTAAATGTTTATCCAATGACACAAACACACCTATTGGATGCACAAGATTGGTTAAAAACCCTAATTAAACAAGAAAAAGCCTAGGGAGGACGAAAATGACCTAAATGTACATCCAATGACACAAACACACCTATTGGATGCACAAGATTGGTTAAAAACCCTAATTGGACAAGAATAAGCCTAGGGAGGATGAAAATGACCTATATGTTCCTCCAATGACACAAATGAACTTATTGGATGCACAAGATTGGTTAAAAACCCTAATTGGACAAGAATAAGCATTGGGAGGACGAAAATGACCAAAATGTTCATCCAATGACACAAACACACCTATCGGATGCACAAGATTGGTTAAAAGCCCTAATTGGACAAGAATAAGCCTGGGGAGGACGAAAATGACCTAAATGTTTTATCCAATGACACAAACACACCTATTGGATGCACAAGATTGGTTAAAAGCCCTAATTGGACAAGAATAAGCCTAGGGAGGACGAAAATGACCTAAATGTTTTTCCAATGACACAAACACACCTATTGGATGCACAAGATTGGTTAAAAACCCTAACTGGACAAGAATAAGCCTAGGGAGGACGAAAATGACCTAAATGTACATCCAATGACACAAACACACCTATTGGATGCACAAGATTGGTTAAAAACCCTAATTGGACAAGAATAAGCCTTGGGAGGACGAAAATGACCTAAATGTTAATCCAAAGACACAAACACACCTATCGGATGCACAAGATTGGTTAAAAACCCAAATTGGATAAGAATAAGCCTAGGGAGGACGAAAATGACCTAAATATTTTTCCAATGACACAAACACACCTATTGGATGCACAAGATTGGTTAAAAACCCTAATTGGACAAGAATAAGCCTAGGGAGGACGAAAATGACCTAAATGTACATCCAATGACAAAAACATATTTATTGGATGCACAAGATTGGTTAAAACCCCTAATTGGACAAGAATAAGCCTTGGGAGGACGAAAATGACCTAAATGTTAATCCAATGACACAAACACACCTATTGGATGCATAAGATTGGTTAAAAACCCTAATTGGAATAGAATAAGCCTAGGGAGGACAAAAATGACCTAAATGTTCATCCAATGACACAAACACACCTATTGGATGCACAAGATTAGTTAAAAACCCTAATTGGACAAGAATAAGCCTAGGGAGGACAAAAATGACCTAAATGTTCATCCAATGACACCAACACACCTATTGGATGCACAAGATTGGTTAAAAACCCTAATTGGACAAGAATAAGCCTAGGGAGGACGAAAATGACCTATATGTTCCTCCAATGACACAAATGAACTTATTGGATGCACAAGATTGGTTAAAAACACTAATTGGACAAGAATAAGCCTAGGGAGGACGAAAATGACCTAAATGTACATCCAATGACACAAACACACCTATTGGATGCACAAGATTGGTTAAAAACCCTAATTGGACAAGAATAAGCCTAGGGAGGACGAAAATGACCTATATGTTCCTCCAATGACACAAATGAACTTGTTGGATGCACAAGATTGGTTAAAAACCCTAATTGGACAAGAATAAGCCTTTGGAGTACGAAAATGACCTAAATGTTCATCCAATGACACAAACACACCTATCGGATGCACAAGATTAGTTAAAAACCCTAATTGGATAAGAATAAGCCTAGGGAGGACGAAAATGACCTAAATGTACATCCAATGACACAAACACACCTATTGGATGCACAAGATTGGTTAAAAACCCTAATTGGACAAGAATAAGCCTAGGGAGGACGAAAATGACCTAAATGTTAATCCAAAGACACAAACACACCTATCGGATGCACAAGATTGGTTAAAAACCCGAATTGGATAAGAATAAGCCTAGGGAGGACGAAAATGACCTAAATATTTTTCCAATGACACAAACACACCTATTGGATGCACAAGATTGGTTAAAAACCCTAATTGGACAAGAATAAGCCTAGGGAGGACGAAAATGACCTAAATGATTTTCTAATGACACAAACACACCTATTGGATGCACAAGATTGGTTAAAAACCCTAACTAGACAAGAATAAGCCTAGGGAGGACGAAAATGACCTAAATGTACATCCAATGACACAAACACACCTATTGGATGCACAAGATTGGTTAAAAACCCTAATTGGACAAGAATAAGCCTAGGGAGGACGAAAATGACCTATATGTTCCTCCAATGACACAAATGAACTTATTGGATGCACAAGATTGGTTAAAAACCCTAATTGGACAAGAATAAGCCTAGGGAGTACGAAAATGACCTAAATGTTCATCCAATGACACAAACACACTTATCGGATGCACAAGATTGGTTAAAAACCCTAATTGGAGAAGAATAAGCCTAAGGAGGACGAAAATGACCTATATGTTCCTCCAATGACACAAATGAACTTATTGGATGCACAAGATTGGTTAAAAACCCTAATTGGACAAGAATAAGCCTTGTGAGTACGAAAATGACCTAAATGTTCATCCAATGACACAAACACACTTATCGGATGCACAAGATTGGTTAAAAACCCTAATTGGACAAGAATAAGCATAGGGAGGACGAAAATGACCTAAATGTACATCCAATGACACAAACACACCTATTGGATGCACAAGATTGGTTAAAAACCCTAATTGGACAAGAATAAGCCTAGGGAGGACGAAAATGACCTATATGTTCCTCCAATGACACAAATGAACTTATTGGATGCACAAGATTTGTTAAAAACCCTAATTGCACAAGAATAAGCCTAGGGAGGACAAAAATGACCTAAATGTACATCCAATGACACAAACACACCTATTGGATGCACAAGATTGGTTAAAAACCCTAATTGGACAAGAATAAGCCTAGGGAGGACGAAAATGACCTATATGTTCCTCCAATGACACAAATGAACTTATTGGATGCACAAGATTGGTTAAAAACCCTAATTGGACAAGAATAAGCCTTGGGAGTACGAAAATGACCTAAATGTTTATCCAATGACACAAACACACCTATTGGATGCACAAGATTGGTTAAAAACCCTAATTGGACAAGAATAAGCCTAGGGAGGACGAAAATGACCTAAATGTTTATCCAATGACACAAACACACCTATTGGATGCACAAGATTGGTTAAAAACCCTAATTGCACAAGAATAAGCCTAGGGAGGACGAAAATGACTTAAATCTTAATCCAATGACACAAATGAACTTATTGGATGCACAAGATTGCTTAAAACCCTAATTGGACAAGAATAAGCCTTGGGAGGACGAAATGACCTAAATGTTCATCAAATGACACAAACACACCTATTGGATGCACAAGATTGGCTTAAAACCCTAATTGGACAAGAATAAGCCTAGGGAGGACGAAAATGACCTATATGTTCATCCAATGACACAAATGAACTTATTGGATGCACAAGATTGGTTAAAAACTCTAATTGGACAAGAATAAGCCTAGGGAGGACGAAAATGACCTAAATGTTCATCCAATGACACAAACACACCTATTGGATGCACAAGATTGGTTAGAAACCCTAATTGGACAAGAATAAGCCTAGGGAGGACGAAAATGACCTAAGTGTTCACCCAATGACACAAATGAACATATTGGATGCACAAGATTGGTTAAAAACCCTAATTGTACAAGAATAAGCCTAGGGAGGACGAAAATGACCTAAATGTTCATCCAATGACACAAACACACCTATTGGATGCACAAGATTGGTTAAAAACCCTAATTGGACAAGAATAAGCCTAGGGAGGACGAAAATGACCTAAATGTTAATCCAATGACACAAATGAACTTATTGGATGCACAAGATTGGCTAAAAACCATAATTGGACAAGAATAAGCCTAGGGAGGACGAAAATGACCTAAATGTTCATCCAATGACACAAACACACCTATTGGATGCACAAGATTGGTTAAAAACCCTAATTGGACAAGAATAAGCCTAGGGAGGACGAAAATGACCTAAATGTTCATCCAATGACACAAATACACCTATGGGATGCACAAGATTGGTTAGAAACCCTAATTGGACAAGAATAAGCCTAGGGAGGACGAAAATGACCTAAATGTTCATCCAATGACACAAACACACCTATTGGATGCACAAGATTGGTTAAAAACCCTAATTGGACAAGAATAAGCCTAGGGAGGACAAAAATGAGCTAAATGTTAATCGAATGACATAAATGAACTTATTGGATGCACAAGATTGGTTAAAAACCCTAATTGGACAAGAATAAGCCTAGGGAGGACGAAAATGACCTAAATGTTAATCCAATGACACAAACACACCTATTGGATGCACAAGATTGGTTAAAAACCATAATTGGACAAGAATAAGCCTAGGGAGGACGAAAATGACCTAAATGTACATCCAATGACACCAACACACCTATTGGATGCACAAGATTGGTTAAAAACCCAAATTGGACAAGAATAAGCCTAGGGAGGACGAAAATGAACTAAATGTTCCTCCAATGACACAAATGAACTTATCGGATGCACAAGATTGGGTAAAAACCCTAATTGGATAAGAATACGCCTAGGGAGGACGAAAATTACCTAAATGCTAATCCAATGACACAAACACACCTATTGGATGCACAAGATTGGTTAAAAACCCTAATTGGGCAAGAATAAGCCTAGGGAGGACGAAAATGACCTAAATGTTCATCCAATGACACAAACACACCTATTGGATGCACAAGATTGGTTAAAAACCCTAATTGGACAAGAATAAGCCTAGGGAGGACGAAAATGACCTAAATGTTAATCCAATGACACAAACACACCTATTGGATGCACAAGATTGGTTAAAAACCCTAATTGGACAAGAATAAGCCTAGGGAGGACGAAAATGAGCTAAATGTACATCCAATGACACAAACACACCTATTGGATGCACAAGATTGGTTAAAAACCCTAATTGGACAAGAATAAGCCTAGGGAGGACGAAAATGACCTAAATGTACATCCAATGACACAAACACACCTATTGGATGCACAAGATTGGTTAAAAACCCAAATTGGACAAGAATAAGCCTAGGGAGGACGAAAATGACCTATATGTTCCTCCAATGACACAAATGAACTTATTGGATGCACAAGATTGGTTAAAAACCCTAATTGGACAAGAATAAGCCTTGGGAGGACGAAAATGACCTAAATGTTCATCCAATGACACAAACACACCTATCGGATGCACAAGATTGCTTAAAAACCCTAATTGGACAAGAATAAGCCTAGGGAGGACGAAAATGACCTAAATGTACATCCAATGACACAAACACATCTATTGGATGAACAAGATTGGTTAAAATCCCTAATTGAACAAGAATAAGCCTTGGGAGGACGAAAATGACCTAAATGTTAATCCAATGACACAAACACACCTATTGGATGCACAAGATTAGCTAAAAACCCTAATTGGATAAGAATAAGCCTTGGGAGGACGAAAATGACCTAAATGTTTATCCAATGACACAAACACACCTATTGGATGCACAAGATTGGTTAAAAACCCTAATTGGACAAGAAAAAGCCTAGGGAGGACGAAAATGACCTAAATGTACATCCAATGACACAAACACACCTATTGGATGCACAAGATTGGTTAAAAACCCTAATTGGACAAGAATAAGCCTAGGGAGGATGAAAATGACCTATATGTTCCTCCAATGACACAAATGAACTTATTGGATGCACAAGATTGGTTAAAAACCCTAATTGGACAAGAATAAGCCTTGGGAGGACGAAAATGACCAAAATGTTCATCCAATGACACAAACACACCTATCGGATGCACAAGATTGGTTAAAAGCCCTAATTGGACAAGAATAAGCCTAGGGAGGACGAAAATGACCTAAATGATTTTCTAATGACACAAACACACCTATTGGATGCACAAGATTGGTTAAAAACCCTAACTGGACAAGAATAAGCCTAGGGAGGACGAAAATGACCTAAATGTACATCCAATGACACAAACACACCTATTGGATGCACAAGATTGGTTAAAAACCCTAATTGGACAAGAATAACCCTTGGGAGGACGAAAATGACCTAAATGTTTATCCAATGACACAAACACATCTATTGGATGCACAAGATTGGTTAAAAACCCTAATTGGACAAGAAAAAGCCTAGGGAGGACGAAAATGAACTAAATGTACATCCAATGACACAAACACACCTATTGGATGCACAAGATTGGTTAAAAACCCTAATTGGACAAGAATAAGCCTTGGGAGTACGAAAATGACCTAAATGTTCATCCAATGACACAAACACACCTATTGGATGCACAAGATTAATTAAAAACCCTAATTGGACAAGAATAAGCCTAGGGAGGACGAAAATGACCTATATGTTCCTCCAATGACACAAACACACCTATTGGATGCACAAGATTGGTTAAAAACCCTAATTGGACAAGAATAAGCCTTGGGAGGACGAAAATGACCTAAATGTTCATCCAATGACACAAACACACCTATCGGATGCACAAGATTGGTTAAAAACCCTAATTGGACAAGAATAAGTCTAGGGCGGACAAAAATGACCTAATTGTTCATCCAATGACACAAACACACCTATTGGATGCACAAGATTGGTTAAAAACCCTAATTGGACAAGAATAAGCCTAGGGAGGACGAAAATGACCTATATGTACATCCAATGACACAAACATATTTATTGGATGCACAAGATTGGTTAAAAACCCTAATTGGACAAGAATAAGCCTTGGGAGGACGAAAATGACCTAAATGTTAATCCAATGACACAAACACACCTATTGGATGCATAAGATTGGTTAAAAACCGTAATTGGAATAGAATAACCCTAGGGAGGACAAAAATGACCTAAATGTTCATCCAATGACACAAACACACCTATTGGATGCACAAGATTAGTTAAAAACCCTAATTGGACAAGAATAAGCCTAGGGAGGACAAAAATGACCTAAATGTTCATCCAATGACACCAACACACCTATTGGATGGACAAGATTGGTTAAAAACCCTAATTGGACAAGAATAAGCCTAGGGAGGACGAAAATGACCTATATGTTCCTCCAATGACACAAATGAACTTATTGGATGCACAAGATTGGTTAAAAACCCTAATTGGACAAGAATTAGCCTTGGGAGGACGAAAATGACCTAAATGTTCATCCAATGACACAAACACACCTATTGGATGCATAAGATTGGTTAAAAACCCTAATTGGAATAGAATAAGCCTAGGGAGGACAAAAATGACCTAAATGTTAATCCAATGACACAAACACACCTATTGGATGCACAAGATTGGTTAAAAACCCTAATTGGACAAGAATAAGCCTAGGGAGGACAAAAATGACCTAAATGTTCATCCAATGACACCAACACACCTATTGGATGGACAAGATTGGTTAAAAACCCTAATTGGACAAGAATAAGCCTAGGGAGGATGAAAATGACCTATATGTTCCTCCAATGACACAAATGAACTTATTGGATGCACAAGATTGGTTAAAAACCCTAATTGGACAAGAATAAGCCTTGGGAGGACGAAAATGACCAAAATGTTCATCCAATGACACAAACACACCTATCGGATGCACAAGATTGGTTAAAAGCCCTAATTGGACAAGAATAAGCCTAGGGAGGACGAAAATGACCTAAATGATTTTCTAATGACACAAACACACCTATTGGATGAACAAGATTGGTTAAAAACCCTAACTGGACAAGAATAAGCCTAGGGAGGACGAAAATGACCTAAATGTACATCCAATGACACAAACACACCTATTGGATGCACAAGATTGGTTAAAAACCCTAATTGGACAAGAATAACCCTGGGGAGGACGAAAATGACCTAAATGTTTATCCAATGACACAAACACATCTATTGGATGCACAAGATTGGTTAAAAACCCTAATTGGACAAGAAAAAGCCTAGGGAGGACGAAAATGAACTAAATGTACATCCAATGACACAAACACACCTATTGGATGCACAAGATTGGTTAAAAACCCTAATTGGACAAGAATAAGCCTTTGGAGTACGAAAATGACCTAAATGTTCATCCAATGACACAAACACACCTATTGGATGCACAAGATTGGTTAAAACCCCTAATTGGACAAGAATAAGCCTAGGGAGGACGAAAATGACCTATATGTTCCTCCAATGACACAAACACACCTATTGGATGCACAAGATTGGTTAAAAACCCTAATTGGACAAGAATAAGCCTTGGGAGGACGAAAATGACCTAAATGTTCATCCAATGACACAAACACACCTATCGGATGCACAAGATTGGTTAAAAACCCTAATTGGACAAGAATAAGTCTAGGGCGGACAAAAATGACCTAATTGTTCATCCAATGACACAAACACACCTATTGGATGCACAAGATTGGTTAAAAACCCTAATTGGACAAGAATAAGCCTAGGGAGGACGAAAATGACCTATATGTACATCCAATGACACAAACATATTTATTGGATGCACAAGATTGGTTAAAAACCCTAATTGGACAAGAATAAGCCTTGGGAGGACGAAAATGACCTAAATGTTAATCCAATGACACAAACACACCTATTGGATGCATAAGATTGGTTAAAAACCGTAATTGGAATAGAATAACCCTAGGGAGGACAAAAATGACCTAAATGTTCATCCAATGACACAAACACACCTATTGGATGCACAAGATTAGTTAAAAACCCTAATTGGACAAGAATAAGCCTAGGGAGGACAAAAATGACCTAAATGTTCATCCAATGACACCAACACACCTATTGGATGGACAAGATTGGTTAAAAACCCTAATTGGACAAGAATAAGCCTAGGGAGGACGAAAATGACCTATATGTTCCTCCAATGACACAAATGAACTTATTGGATGCACAAGATTGGTTAAAAACCCTAATTGGACAAGAATTAGCCTTGGGAGGACGAAAATGACCTAAATGTTCATCCAATGACACAAACACACCTATCGGATGCACAAGATTGGTTAAAAACCCTAATTGGACAAGAATAAACCTTAGGAGGACGAAAATGACCTAAATGTTAATCCAATGACACAAACACACCTATTGGATGCACAAGATTATCTAAAAACCCTACTTGGATAAGAATAAGCCTACGGATGACGAAACTGACCTAAATGTTTATCCAATGACACAAACACACCTTTTGGATGCACAAGATTGGTTAAAAACACTAATTGGAGAAGAAAAAGCCTAGGGAGGACGAAAATGACCTAAATGTACATCCAATGACACAAACACACCTATTGGATGCACAAGATTGGTTTAAAACCCTAATTGAACAAGAATAAGCCTAGGGAGGACGAAAATGACCTATATGTTTATCCAATGACACAAATGAACTTATTGGATGCACAAGATTGGTTAAAAACCCTAATTGGACATGAATAAGCCTTGGGAGGACGAAAATGACCTAAATGTTCATCCAATGACACAAACACACCTATCGGATGCACAAGATTGGTTAAAAGCCCTAATTGGACAAGAATAAGCCTAGGGAGGACGAAAATGACCTAAATGATTTTCTAATGACACAAACACACCTATTGGATGCACAAGATTGGTTAAAAACCCTAACTAGACAATAATAAGCCTAGGGAGGACGAAAATGACCTAAATGTACATCCAATGACACAAACACACCTATTGGATGCACAAGATTGGTTAAAAACCCTAATTGGACAAGAATAAGCCTTGGGAGGACGAAAATGACCTAAATGTTAATCCAAAGACACAAACACACCTATCGGATGCACAAGATTGGTTAAAAACCCGAATTGGATAAGAATAAGCCTAGGGAGGACGAAAATGACCTAAATGTTTTTCCAATGACACAAACACACCTATTGGATGCACAAGATTGGTTAAAAACCCTAATTGGACAAGAATAAGCCTAGGGAGGACGAAAATGACCTAAATGTACATCCAATGACACAAACATATCTATTGGATGCACAAGATTGGTTAAAAACCCTAATTGGACAAGAATAAGCCTTGGGAGGACGAAAATGACACAAACACACCTATTGGATGCATAAGATTGGTTAAAAACCCTAATTGGAATAGAATAAGCCTAGGGAGGACAAAAATGACCTAAATGTTCATCCAATGACACAAACACACCTATTGGATGCACAAGATTGGTTAAAAACCCTAATTGGACAAGAATAAGCCTAGGGAGGACAAAAATGACCTAAATGTTCATCCAATGACACCAACACACCTATTGGATGGACAAGATTGGTTAAAAACCCTAATTGGACAAGAATAAGCCTAGGGAGGACGAAAATGACCTATATGTTCCTCCAATGACACAAACACATCTATTGGATGCACAAGATTGGTTAAAAACCCTAATTGGACAAGAATAAGCCTAGGGAGGACGAAAATGACCTAAATGTTTATCCAATGACACAAATACACCTATTGGATGCACAAGATTGGTTAAAAACCTTAATTGGACAAGAATAAGCCTAGGGAGGACGAAAATGACCTAAATGTTCATCCAATGACACAAACACACCTATTGGATGCACAAGATTGGTTAAAAACCCTAATTGGACAAGAATAAGCCTAGGGAGGACAAAAATGACCTAAATGTTCATCCAATGACACCAACACACCTATTGGATGGACAAGATTGGTTAAAAACCCTAATTGGACAAGAATAAGCCTAGGGAGGACGAAAATGACCTAAATGTACATCCAATGACACAAACATATTTATTGGATGCACAAGATTGGTTAAAAACCCTAATTGGACAAGAATAAGCCTTGGGAGGACGAAAATGACCTAAATGTTAATCCAATGACACAAACACACCTATTGGATGCATAAGATTGGTTAAAAACCCTAATTGGAATAGAATAAGCCTAGGGAGGACAAAAATGACCTAAATGTTCATCCAATGACACAAACACACCTATTGGATGCACAAGATTGGTTAAAAACCCTAATTGGACAAGAATAAGCCTAGGGAGGACAAAAATGCCCTAAATGTTCATCCAATGACACCAACACACCTATTGGATGGACAAGATTGGATAAAAACCCTAATTGGACAAGAATAAGCCTAGGGAGGACGAAAATGACCTATATGTTCCTCCAATGACACAAATGAACTTATTGGATGCACAAGATTGGTTAAAAATCCTAATTGGACAAGAATAAGCCTTGGGAGTACGAAAATGACCTAAATGTTCATCCAATGACACAAACACACCTATCGGATGCACAAGATTGGTTAAAAACCCTAATTGGATAAGAATAAGCCTAGGGAGGACGAAAATGACCTAAATGTTTTATCCAATGACACAAACACACGTATTGGATGCACAAGATTGGTTAAAAGCCCTAATTGGACAAGAATAAGCCTAGGGAGGACAAATATGACCTAAATGTTTTTCCAATGACACAAACACACCTATTGGATGCACAAGATTGGTTAAAAACCCTAATTGGACAAGAATAAGCCTAGGGAGGACGAAAATGACCTATATGTACATCCAATGACACAAACATATTTATTGGATGCACAAGATTGGTTAAAAACCCTAATTGGACAAGAATAAGCCTTGGGAGGACGAAAATGACCTAAATGTTAATCCAATGACACAAACACACCTATTGGATGCACAAGATTGGTTAAAAACCCTAATTGGACAAGAATAAGCCTAGGAAGGACGAAAATGACCTAAATGTTTATCCAATGACACAAATGAACTTATTGGATGCACAAGATTGGTTAAAAACCCTAATTGGACAAGAATAAGCCTAGGGAGGACGAAAATGACCTATATGTTCCTCCAATGACACAAATGAACTTATTGGATGCACAAGATTGGTTAAAAACCCTAATTGGACAAGAATAAGCCTAGGGAGAACAAAAATGACCTATATGTTCCTCCAATGACACAAACACACCTATTGGATGCACAAGATTGGTTAAAAACCCTAATTGGACAAGAAAAAGCCTAGGGAGGACGAAAATGACCTAAATGTACATCCAATGACACAAACACACCTATTGGATGCACAAGATTGGTTAAAAACCCTAATTGGACAAGAATAAGCCTAGGGAGGATGAAAATGACCTATATGTTCCTCCAATGACACAAATGAACTTATTGGATGCACAAGATTGGTTAAAAACCCTAATTGGACAAGAATAAGCATTGGGAGGACGAAAATGACCAAAATGTTCATCCAATGACACAAACACACCTATCGGATGCACAAGATTGGTTAAAAGCCCTAATTGGACAAGAATAAGCCTGGGGAGGACGAAAATGACCTAAATGTTTTATCCAATGACACAAACACACCTATTGGATGCACAAGATTGGTTAAAAGCCCTAATTGGACAAGAATAAGCCTAGGGAGGACGAAAATGACCTAAATGTTTTTCCAATGACACAAACACACCTATTGGATGCACAAGATTGGTTAAAAACCCTAACTGGACAAGAATAAGCCTAGGGAGGACGAAAATGACCTAAATGTACATCCAATGACACAAACACACCTATTGGATGCACAAGATTGGTTAAAAACCCTAATTGGACAAGAATAACCCTTGGGAGGACGAAAATGACCTAAATGTTTATCCAATGACACAAACACACCTATTGGATGCACAAGATTGGTTAAAAACCCTAATTGGACAAGAAAAAGCCTAGGGAGGACGAAAATGAACTAAATGTACATCCAATGACACAAACACACCTATTGGATGCACAAGATTGGTTAAAAACCCTAATTGGACAAGAATAAGCCTTGGGAGTACGAAAATGACCTAAATGTTCATCCAATGACACAAACACACCTATTGGATGCACAAGATTGGTTAAAACCCCTAATTGGACAAGAATAAGCCTAGGGAGGACGAAAATGACCTATATGTTCCTCCAATGACACAAACACACCTATTGGATGCACAAGATTGGTTAAAAACCCTAATTGGACAAGAATAAGCCTTGGGAGGACGAAAATGACCTAAATGTTCATCCAATGACACAAACACACCTATCGGATGCACAAGAATGGTTAAAAACCCTAATTGGACAAGAATAAGTCTAGGGAGGACAAAAATGACCTAATTGTTCATCCAATGACACAAACACACCTATTGGATGCACAAGATTGGTTAAAAACCCTAATTGGACAAGAATAAGCCTAGGGAGGACGAAAATGACCTATATGTACATCCAATGACACAAACATATTTATTGGATGCACAAGATTGGTTAAAAACCCTAATTGGAAAAGAATAAGCCTTGGGAGGACGAAAATGACCTAAATGTTAATCCAATGACACAAACACACCTATTGGATGCATAAGATTGGTTAAAAACCCTAATTGGAATAGAATAAGCCTAGGGAGGACAAAAATGACCTAAATGTTAATCCAATGACACAAACACACCTATTGGATGCACAAGATTGGTTAAAAACCCTAATTGGACAAGAATAAGCCTAGGGAGGACAAAAATGACCTAAATGTTCATCCAATGACACCAACACACCTATTGGATGGACAAGATTGGTTAAAAACCCTAATTGGACAAGAATAAGCCTAGGGAGGATGAAAATGACC
Organism: Cicer pinnatifidum; assembly: GCA_037974775.1. Taxonomy (NCBI): domain Eukaryota; kingdom Viridiplantae; phylum Streptophyta; class Magnoliopsida; order Fabales; family Fabaceae; genus Cicer; species Cicer pinnatifidum. The sequence continues at coordinate 36,612,900 of JBBPBR010000008.1, forward strand.
TATATGTTCCTCCAATGACACAAATGAACTTATTGGATGCACAAGATTGGTTAAAAACCCTAATTGGACAAGAATAAGCCTTGGGAGGACGAAAATGACCAAAATGTTCATCCAATGACACAAACACACCTATCGGATGCACAAGATTGGTTAAAAGCCCTAATTGGACAAGAATAAGCCTAGGGAGGACGAAAATGACCTAAATGATTTTCTAATGACACAAACACACCTATTGGATGCACAAGATTGGTTAAAAACCCTAACTAGACAAGAATAAGCCTAGGGAGGACGAAAATGACCTAAATGTACATCCAATGACACAAACACACCTATTGGATGCACAAGATTGGTTAAAAACCCTAATTGGACAAGAATAAGCCTTGGGAGGACGAAAATGACCTAAATGTTAATCTAAAGACACAAACACACCTATCGGATGCACAAGATTGGTTAAAAACCCGAATTGGATAAGAATAAGCCTAGGGAGGACGAAAATGACCTAAATATTTTTCCAATGACACAAACACACCTATTGGATGCACAAGATTGGTTAAAAACCCTAATTGGACAAGAATAAGCCTAGGGAGGACGAAAATGACCTAAATGTACATCCAATGACACAAACATATTTATTGGATGCACAAGATTGGTTAAAAACCCTAATTGGACAAGAATAAGCCTTGGGAGGATGAAAATGACCTAAATGTTAATCCAATGACACAAACACACCTATTGGATGCATAAGATTGGTTAAAAACCCTAATTGGAATAGAATAAGCCTAGGGAGGACAAAAATGACCTAAATGTTCATCCAATGACACAAACACACCTATTGGATGCACAAGATTGGTTAAAAACCCTAATTGGACAAGAATAAGCCTAGGGAGGACAAAAATGACCTAAATGTTCATCCAATGACACCAACACACCTATTGGATGGACAAGATTGGATAAAAACGCTAATTGGACAAGAATAAGCCTAGGGAGGACGAAAATGACCTATATGTTCCTCCAATGACACAAATGAACTTATTGGTTGCACAAGATTGGTTAAAAATCCTAATTGGACAAGAATAAGCCTTGGGAGTACGAAAATGACCAAAATGTTCATCCAATGACACAAACACACCTATCGGATGCACAAGATTGGTTAAAAACCCTAATTTGATAAGAATAAGCCTAGGGAGGACGAAAATGACCTAAATGTTTTATCCAATGACACAAACACACGTATTGGATGCACAAGATTGGTTAAAAGCCCTAATTGGACAAGAATAAGCCTAGGGAGGACGAATATGACCTAAATGTTTTTCCAATGACACAAACACACCTATTGGATGCACAAGATTGGTTAAAAACCCTAATTGGACAAGAATAAGCCTAGGGAGGATGAAAATGACCTATATGTTCCTCCAATGACACAAATGAACTTATTGGATGCACAAGATTGGTTAAAAACCCTAATTGGACAAGAATAAGCATTGGGAGGACGAAAATGACCAAAATGTTCATCCAATGACACAAACACACCTATCGGATGCACAAGATTGGTTAAAAGCCCTAATTGGACAAGAATAAGCCTGGGGAGGACGAAAATGACCTAAATGTTTTATCCAATGACACAAACACACCTATTGGATGCACAAGATTGGTTAAAAGCCCTAATTGGACAAGAATAAGCCTAGGGAGGACGAAAATGACCTAAATGTTTTTCCAATGACACAAACACACCTATTGGATGCACAAGATTGGTTAAAAACCCTAACTGGACAAGAATAAGCCTAGGGAGGACGAAAATGACCTAAATGTACATCCAATGACACAAACACACCTATTGGATGCACAAGATTGGTTAAAAACCCTAATTGGACAAGAATAAGCCTTGGGAGGACGAAAATGACCTAAATGTTAATCCAAAGACACAAACACACCTATCGGATGCACAAGATTGGTTAAAAACCCAAATTGGATAAGAATAAGCCTAGGGAGGACGAAAATGACCTAAATATTTTTCCAATGACACAAACACACCTATTGGATGCACAAGATTGGTTAAAAACCCTAATTGGACAAGAATAAGCCTAGGGAGGACGAAAATGACCTAAATGTACATCCAATGACAAAAACATATTTATTGGATGCACAAGATTGGTTAAAACCCCTAATTGGACAAGAATAAGCCTTGGGAGGACGAAAATGACCTAAATGTTAATCCAATGACACAAACACACCTATTGGATGCATAAGATTGGTTAAAAACCCTAATTGGAATAGAATAAGCCTAGGGAGGACAAAAATGACCTAAATGTTCATCCAATGACACAAACACACCTATTGGATGCACAAGATTAGTTAAAAACCCTAATTGGACAAGAATAAGCCTAGGGAGGACAAAAATGACCTAAATGTTCATCCAATGACACCAACACACCTATTGGATGCACAAGATTGGTTAAAAACCCTAATTGGACAAGAATAAGCCTAGGGAGGACGAAAATGACCTATATGTTCCTCCAATGACACAAATGAACTTATTGGATGCACAAGATTGGTTAAAAACCATAATTGGACAAGAATAAGCCTTGGGAGGACGAAAATGACCTAAATGTTAATCCAATGACACAAACACACCTATTGGATGCACAAGATTGGTTAAAAACACTAATTGGACAAGAATAAGCCTAGGGAGGACGAAAATGACCTAAATGTTAATCCAATGACACAAACACACCTATTGGATGCACAAGATTGGTTAAAAACCCTAATTGGACAAGAATAAGCCTAGGGAGGATGAAAATGACCTATATGTTCCTCCAATGACACAAATGAACTTATTGGATGCACAAGATTGGTTAAAAACCCTAATTAGACAAGAATAAGCCTTGGGAGGACGAAAATGACCTAAATGTTCATCCAATGATACAAACACACCTATCGGATGCACAAGATTGGTTAAAAACCCTAATTGGACAAGCATAAGCCTAGGGAGGACGAAAATGACCTAAATGTTTATCCAATGACACAAATGAACTTATTGGTTGCACAAGATTTGTTAAAAACCCTAATTGGACAAGAATAAGCCTAGGGAGGACGAAAATGACCTAAATGTTCATCCAATGACACAAATGAACTTATTGGATGCACAAGATTGGTTAAAAACCCTAATTGGACAAGAATAAGCCTAGGGAGGACGAAAATGACCTAAATGTTCATCCAATGACACAAATGAACTTATTGGATGCACAAGATTGGTTAAAAACCCTAATTGGACAAGAATTAGCCTAGGGAGGACGAAAATGACCTAAATGTTCGTCCAATGACACAAACACACCTATTGGATGCACAAGATTGGTTAAAAACCCTAATTGGACAAGAATAAGCCTAGGGAGGAAGAAAATGACCTAAATGTTCATCCAATGACACAAATGAACTTATTGGATGCACAAGATTGGTTAAAAACCCTAATTGGACAAGAATAAGCCTAGGGAGGACGAAAATGACCTAAATGTTCATCCAATGACACAAATGAACTTATTGGATGCACAAGATTGGTTAAAAACCCTAATTGGACAAGAATAAGCCTAGGGAGGTCGAAAATGACCTAAATATTCATCCAATGACACAAACACACCTATTGGATGCACAAGATTGCTTAAAAACCCTAATTGGACAAGAATAAGCCTAGGGAGGACGAAAATGACCTAAATGTTCATCCAATGACACAAATGAACTTATTGGATGCACAAGATTGCTTAAAAACCCTAATTGGACAAGAATAAGCCTAGAGAGGACGAAAATGACCTAAATGTTCATCCAATGACGCAAATGAACTTATTGGATGCACAAGATTGGTTAAAAACCCTAATTGGACAAGAATAAGCCTAGGGAGGACGAAAATGACCTAAATGATCATCCAATGACACAAATGAACTTATTGGATGCACAAGATTGGTTAAAAACCCTAATTGGACAAGAATAAGCCTAGGGTGGACGAAAATGACCTAAATGTTTATCCAATGACACAAATGAACTTATTGGATGCACAAGATTGGTTAAAAACCCTAATTGGACAAGAATAAGCCTAGGGAGGACGAAAATGACCTAAATGTTCATCCAATGACACAAACACACCTATTGGACGCACAAGATTGGTGAAAAACCCTAATTGGACAAGAATAAGCCTAGGGAGGACGAAAATGACCTAAATGTTCATCCAATGACACAAACACACCTATTGGATGCACAAGATTGGTTAAAAACCCTAATTGGACAAGAATAAGCCTAGGGAGGACGAAAATGACGTAAATGTTCATCCAATGACACAAACACACCTATTGGATGCACAAGATTGGTTAAAAACCCTAATTGGACAAGAATAAGCCTAGGAGGACGAAAATGACGTAAATGTTCATCCAATGACACAAATGAACTTATTGGATGCACAAGATTGCATAAAAACCCTAATTGGACAAGAATAAGCCTAGGGAGGACGAAAATGACCTAAATGTTCATCCAATGACACAAATACACCTATTGGATGCAAAAGATTGGTTAGAAACCCTAATTTGACAAGAATAAGCCTAGGGAGGACGAAAATGACCTAAATGTTCATCCAATGACACAAACACACCTATTGGATGCACAAGATTGGTTAAAAACCCTAATTGGACAAGAATAAGCCTAGGGAGGACGAAAATGACCTAACTGTTAATCAAATGACACAAACACACCTATTGGATGCACAAGATTGGATAAAAACCCTAATTGGACAAGAATAAGCCTAGGGAGGACGAAAATGACCTAAATGTTTATCCAATGACACAAATTAACTTATTGGATGCATAAGATTGGTTAAAAACCCTAATTGGAGAAGAATAAGCCTAGGGAGGATGAAAATGACCTATATGTTCCTCCAATGACACAAATGAACTTATTGGATGCACAAGATTGGTTAAAAACCCTAATTGGACAAGAATAAGCCTTGGGAGTACGAAAATGACCTAAATGTTCATCCAATGACACAAACACACCTATTGGATGCACAAGATTGGTTAAAAACCCTAATTGGACAAGAATAAGCCTAGGGAGGACGAAAATGACCTATATGTTCCTCCAATGACACAAACACACCTATTGGATGCACAAGATTGGTTAAAAACCCTAATTGGACAAGAAAAAGCCTAGGGAGGACGAAAATGACCTAAATGTACATCCAATGACACAAACACACCTATTGGATGCACAAGATTGGTTAAAAACCCTAATTGGACAAGAATAAGCCTAGGGAGGATGAAAATGACCTATATGTTCCTCCAATGACACAAATGAACTTATTGGATGCACAAGATTGGTTAAAAACCCTAATTGGACAAGAAAAAGCCTAGGGAGGACGAAAATGAACTAAATGTACATCCAATGACACAAACACACCTATTGGAAGCACAAGATTGGTTAAAAACCCTAATTGGACAAGAATAAGCCTTGGGAGTACGAAAATGACCTAAATGTTCATCCAATGACACAAACACACCTATTGGATGCACAAGATTAATTAAAAACCCTAATTGGACAAGAATAAGCCTAGGGAGGACGAAAATGACCTATATGTTCCTCCAATGACACAAACACACCTATCGGATGCACAAGATTGGTTAAAAACCCTAATTGGACAAGAATAAGTCTAGGGAGGACAAAAATGACCTAATTGTTCATCCAATGACACAAACACACCTATTGGATGCACAAGATTGGTTAAAAACCCTAATTGGACAAGAATAAGCCTAGGGAGGACGAAAATGACCTATATGTACATCCAATGACACAAACATATTTATTGGATGCACAAGATTGGTTAAAAACCCTAATTGGACAAGAATAAGCCTTGGGAGGACGAAAATGACCTAAATGTTAATCCAATGACACAAACACACCTATTGGATGCATAAGATTGGTTAAAAACCCTAATTGGAATAGAATAAGCCTAGGGAGGACAAAAATGACCTAAATGTTCATCCAATGTCACAAACACACCTATTGGATGCACAAGATTAGTTAAAAACCCTAATTGGACAAGAATAAGCCTAGGGAGGACAAAAATGACCTAAATGTTCATCCAATGACACCAACACACCTATTGGATGGACAAGATTGGTTAAAAACCCTAATTGGACAAGAATAAGCCTAGGGAGGACGAAAATGACCTATATGTTCCTCCAATGACACAAATGAACTTATTGGATGCACAAGATTGGTTAAAAACCCTAATTGGACAAGAATTAGCCTTGGGAGGACGAAAATGACCTAAATGTTCATCCAATGACACAAACACACCTATCGGATGCACAAGATTGGTTAAAAACCCTAATTGGACAAGAATAAACCTTGGGAGGACGAAAATGACCTAAATGTTAATCCAATGACACAAACACACCTATTGGATGCACAAGATTATCTAAAAACCCTACTTGGATAAGAATAAGCCTACGGATGACGAAAATGACCTAAATGTTTATCCAATGACACAAACACACCTTTTGGATGCACAAGATTGGTTAAAAACACTAATTGGACAAGAAAAAGCCTAGGGAGGACGAAAATGACCTAAATGTACATCCAATGACACAAACACACCTATTGGATGCACAAGATTGGTTAAAAACCCTAATTGGACAAGAATAAGCCTAGGGAAGACGAAAATCACCTATATGTTCCTCCAATCACACAAATGAACTTATTGAATGCACAAGATTGGTTAAAAACCCTAATTGGACAAGAATAAGCCTTGGGAGGACGAAAATGACCAAAATGTTCATCCAATGACACAAACACACCTATCGGATGCACAAGATTGGTTAAAAGCCCTAATTGGACAAGAATAAGCCTAGGGAGGACGAAAATGACCTAAATGATTTTCTAATGACACAAACACACCTATTGGATGCACAAGATTGGTTAAAAACCCTAATTGGACAAGAAAAAGCCTAGGGAGGACGAAAATGACCTAAATGTACATCCAATGACACAAACACACCTATTGGATGCACAAGATTGGTTAAAAACCCTAATTGGACAAGAATAAGCCTAGGGAGGATGAAAATGACCTATATGTTCCTCCAATGACACAAATGAACTTATTGGATGCACAAGATTGGTTAAAAACCCTAATTGGACAAGAATAAGCATTGGGAGGACGAAAATGACCAAAATGTTCATCCAATGACACAAACACACCTATCGGATGCACAAGATTGGTTAAAAGCCCTAATTGGACAAGAATAAGCCTGGGGAGGACGAAAATGACCTAAATGTTTTATCCAATGACACAAACACACCTATTGGATGCACAAGATTGGTTAAAAGCCCTAATTGGACAAGAATAAGCCTAGGGAGGACGAAAATGACCTAAATGTTTTTCCAATGACACAAACACACCTATTGGATGCACAAGATTGGTTAAAAACCCTAACTGGACAAGAATAAGCCTAGGGAGGACGAAAATGACCTATATGTTCCTCCAATGACACAAATGAACTTATTGGATGCACAAGATTGGTTAAAAACCCTAATTGGACAAGAATAAGCCTTGGTAGTACGAAAATGACCTAAATGTTAATCCAATGACACAAACACTCCTATTGGATGCACAAGATTGGTTAAAAACCCTTATTGTACAAGAATAGGCCTAGGGAGGAAGAAAATGACCTATATGTTCCTCCAATGACACAAATGAACTTATTGGATGCACAAGATTGGTTAAAAACCCGAATTGGACAAGAATAAGCCTAGGGAAGACGAAAATGACCTAAATGTTCATCCAATGACACAAAGACACCTATTGGATGCACAAGATTGGTTAAAAACCCTAATTAGACAAGAATAAGCCTAGGGAGGACGAAAATGACCTATATGTTCCTCCAATGACACAAATGAACTTATTGGATGCACAAGATTGGTTAAAAACCCTAATTGGACAAGAATAAGCCTTGGGAGGACGAAAATGACCTAAATGTTAATCCAATGACACAAACACACCTATTGGATGCATAAGATTGGTTAAAAACCCTAATTGGACTAGAATAAGCCTAGGGAGGACAAAAATGACCTAAATGTTCATCCAATGACACAAACACACCTATTGGATGCACAAGATTGGTTAAAAACCCTAATTGGACAAGAATAAGCCTAGGGAGGACAAAAATGACCTAAATGTTCATCCAATGACACCAACACACCTATTGGATGGACAAGATTGGTTAAAAACCCTAATTGGACAAGAATAAGCCTAGGGAGGACGAAAATGACCTATATGTTCCTCCAATGACACAAATGAACTTATTGGATGCACAAGTTTGGTTAAAAACCCTAATTGGACAAGAATAAGCCTAGGGAGGACGAAAATGACCTAAATGTTAATCCAATGACACAAACACACCTATTGGATGCACAAGATTGGTTAAAAACCCTAATTGGACAAGAATAAGCCTTGGGAGGACGAAAATGACCTAAATGTTCATCCAATGACACAAACACACCTATCGGATGCACAAGAATGGTTAAAAACCCTAATTGGACAAGAATAAGTCTAGGGAGGACAAAAATGACCTAATTGTTCATCCAATGACACAAACACACCTATTGGATGCACAAGATTGGTTAAAAACCCTAATTGGACAAGAATAAGCCTAGGGAGGACGAAAATGACCTATATGTACATCCAATGACACAAACATATTTATTGGATGCACAAGATTGGTTAAAAACCCTAATTGGAAAAGAATAAGCCTTGGGAGGACGAAAATGACCTAAATGTTAATCCAATGACACAAACACACCTATTGGATGCATAAGATTGGTTAAAAACCCTAATTGGAATAGAATAAGCCTAGGGAGGACAAAAATGACCTAAATGTTAATCCAATGACACAAACACACCTATTGGATGCACAAGATTGGTTAAAAACCCTAATTGGACAAGAATAAGCCTAGGGAGGACAAAAATGACCTAAATGTTCATCCAATGACACCAACACACCTATTGGATGGACAAGATTGGTTAAAAACCCTAATTGGACAAGAATAAGCCTAGGGAGGATGAAAATGACCTATATGTTCCTCCAATGACACAAATGAACTTATTGGATGCACAAGATTGGTTAAAAACCCTAATTGGACAAGAATAAGCCTTGGGAGGACGAAAATGACCAAAATGTTCATCCAATGACACAAACACACCTATCGGATGCACAAGATTGGTTAAAAGCCCTAATTGGACAAGAATAAGCCTAGGGAGGACGAAAATGACCTAAATGATTTTCTAATGACACAAACACACCTATTGGATGAACAAGATTGGTTAAAAACCCTAACTGGACAAGAATAAGCCTAGGGAGGACGAAAATGACCTAAATGTACATCCAATGACACAAACACACCTATTGGATGCACAAGATTGGTTAAAAACCCTAATTGGACAAGAATAACCCTTGGGAGGACGAAAATGACCTAAATGTTTATCCAATGACACAAACACACCTATTGGATGCACAAGATTGGTTAAAAACCCTAATTGGACAAGAAAAAGCCTAGGGAGGACGAAAATGAACTAAATGTACATCCAATGACACAAACACACCTATTGGATGCACAAGATTGGTTAAAAACCCTAATTGGACAAGAATAAGCCTTGGGAGTACGAAAATGACCTAAATGTTCATCCAATGACACAAACACACCTATTGGATGCACAAGATTAATTAAAAACCCTAATTGGACAAGAATAAGCCTAGGGAGGACGAAAATGACCTATATGTTCCTCCAATGACACAAACACACCTATTGGATGCACAAGATTGGTTAAAAACCCTAATTGGACAAGAATAAGCCTTGGGAGGACGAAAATGACCTAAATGTTCATCCAATGACACAAACACACCTATCGGATGCACAAGATTGGTTAAAAACCCTAATTGGACAAGAATAAGTCTAGGGCGGACAAAAATGACCTAATTGTTCATCCAATGACACAAACACACCTATTGGATGCACAAGATTGGTTAAAAACCCTAATTGGACAAGAATAAGCCTAGGGAGGACGAAAATGACCTATATGTACATCCAATGACACAAACATATTTATTGGATGCACAAGATTGGTTAAAAACCCTAATTGGACAAGAATAAGCCTTGGGAGGACGAAAATGACCTAAATGTTAATCCAATGACACAAACACACCTATTGGATGCATAAGATTGGTTAAAAACCGTAATTGGAATAGAATAACCCTAGGGAGGACAAAAATGACCTAAATGTTCATCCAATGACACAAACACACCTATTGGATGCACAAGATTAGTTAAAAACCCTAATTGGACAAGAATAAGCCTAGGGAGGACAAAAATGACCTAAATGTTCATCCAATGACACCAACACACCTATTGGATGGACAAGATTGGTTAAAAACCCTAATTGGACAAGAATAAGCCTAGGGAGGACGAAAATGACCTATATGTTCCTCCAATGACACAAATGAACTTATTGGATGCACAAGATTGGTTAAAAACCCTAATTGGACAAGAATTAGCCTTGGGAGGACGAAAATGACCTAAATGTTCATCCAATGACACAAACACACCTATCGGATGCACAAGATTGGTTAAAAACCCTAATTGGACAAGAATAAACCTTGGGAGGACGAAAATGACCTAAATGTTAATCCAATGACACAAACACACCTATTGGATGCACAAGATTATCTAAAAACCCTACTTGGATATGAATAAGCCTACGGATGACGAAAATGACCTAAATGTTTATCCAATGACACAAACACACCTTTTGGATGCACAAGATTGGTTAAAAACACTAATTGGAGAAGAAAAAGCCTAGGGAGGACGAAAATGACCTAAATGTACATCCAATGACACAAACACACCTATTGGATGCACAAGATTGGTTAAAAACCCTAATTGAACAAGAATAAGCCTAGGAAGGACGAAAATGACCTATATGTTTCTCCAATGACACAAATGAACTTATTGGATGCACAAGATTGGTTAAAAACCCTAATTGGACATGAATAAGCCTTGGGAGGACGAAAATGACCTAAATGTTCATCCAATGACACAAACACACCTATCGGATGCACAAGATTGGTTAAAAGCCCTAATTGGACAAGAATAAGCCTAGGGAGGACGAAAATGACCTAAATGATTTTCTAATGACACAAACACACCTATTGGATGCACAAGATTGGTTAAAAACCCTAACTAGACAAGAATAAGCCTAGGGAGGACGAAAATGACATAAATGTACATCCAATGACACAAACACACCTATTGGATGCACAAGATTGGTTAAAAACCCTAATTGGACAAGAATAAGCCTTGGGAGGACGAAAATGACCTAAATGTTAATCCAAAGACACAAACACACCTATCGGATGCACAAGATTGGTTAAAAACCCGAATTGGATAAGAATAAGCCTAGGGAGGACGAAAATGACCTAAATATTTTTCCAATGACACAAACACACCTATTGGATGCACAAGATTGGTTAAAAACCCTAATTGGACAAGAATAAGCCTAGGGAGGACGAAAATGACCTAAATGTACATCCAATGACACAAACATATTTATTGGATGCACAAGATTGGTTAAAAACCCTAATTGGACAAGAATAAGCATTGGGAGGACGAAAATGACCTAAATGTTAATCCAATGACACAAACACACCTATTGGATGCATAAGATTGGTTAAAAACCCTAATTGGAATAGAATAAGCCTAGGGAGGACAAAAATGACCTAAATGTTCATCCAATGACACAAACACACCTATTGGATGCACAAGATTGGTTAAAAACCCTAATTGGACAAGAATAAGCCTAGGGAGGACAAAAATGACATAAAATTTATTTCCAATGACACCAACACACCTATTGGATGGACAAGATTGGATAAAAACGCTAATTGGACAAGAATAAGCCTAGGGAGGACGAAAATGACCTATATGTTCCTCCAATGACACAAATGAACTTATTGGTTGCACAAGATTGGTCAAAAATCCTAATTGGACAAGAATAAGCCTTGGGAGTACGAAAATGACCTAAATGTTCATCCAATGACACAAACACACCTATCGGATGCACAAGATTGGTTAAAAACCCTAATTGGATAAGAATAAGCCTAGGGAGGACGAAAATGACCTAAATGTTTTATCCAATGACACAAACACACGTATTGGATGCACAAGATTGGTTAAAAGCCCTAATTGGACAAGAATAAGCCTAGGGAGGACAAATATGACCTAAATGTTTTTCCAATGACACAAACACACCTATTGGATGCACAAGATTGGTTAAAAACCCTAATTGGACAAGAATAAGCCTAGGGAGGACGAAAATGACCTATATGTACATCCAATGACACAAACATATTTATTGGATGCACAAGATTGGTTAAAAACCCTAATTGGACAAGAATAAGCCTTGGGAGGACGAAAATGACCTAAATGTTAATCCAATGACACAAACACACCTATTGGATGCATAAGATTGGTTAAAAACCGTAATTGGAATAGAATAACCCTAGGGAGGACAAAAATGACCTAAATGTTCATCCAATGACACAAACACACCTATTGGATGCACAAGATTAGTTAAAAACCCTAATTGGACAAGAATAAGCCTAGGGAGGACAAAAATGACCTAAATGTTCATCCAATGACACCAACACACCTATTGGATGGACAAGATTGGTTAAAAACCCTAATTGGACAAGAATAAGCCTAGGGAGGACGAAAATGACCTATATGTTCCTCCAATGACACAAATGAACTTATTGGATGCACAAGATTGGTTAAAAACCCTAATTGGACAAGAATTAGCCTTGGGAGGACGAAAATGACCTAAATGTTCATCCAATGACACAAACACACCTATCGGATGCACAAGATTGGTTAAAAACCCTAATTGGACAAGAATAAACCTTGGGAGGACGAAAATGACCTAAATGTTAATCCAATGACACAAACACACCTATTGGATGCACAAGATTATCTAAAAACCCTACTTGGATAAGAATAAGCCTACGGATGACGAAAATGACCTAAATGTTTATCCAATGACACAAACACACCTTTTGGATGCACAAGATTGGTTAAAAACACTAATTGGACAAGAAAAAGCCTAGGGAGGACGAAAATGACCTAAATGTACATCCAATGACACAAACACACCTATTGGATGCACAAGATTGGTTAAAAACCCTAATTGGACAAGAATAAGCCTAGGGAGGACGAAAATGACCTATATGTTCATCCAATGACACAAACACACCTATTGGATGCACAAGATTGGTTAAAAACCCTAATTGGACAAGAATAAGCCTAGGGAGGACGAAAATGACCTAAATGTTCATCCAATGACACAAATACACCTATTGGATGCACAAGATTGGTTAGAAACCCTAATTGGACAAGAATAAGCCTAGGGAGGAAGAAAATGACCTAAATGTTCATCCAATGACACAAACACACCTACTGGATGCACAAGATTGGTTAAAAACCCTAATTGGACAAGAATAAACCTAGGGTGGACGAAAATGACCTAAATGTTTATCCAATGACACAAATGAACTTATTGGATGCACAAGATTGGTTAAAAACCATAATTGGACAAGAATATGCCTAGAGAGGACGAAAATGACCTATATGTTCATCCAATGACACAAATGAACTTATTGGATGCACAAGATTGCTTAAAAACCCTAATTGGACAAGAATAAGCCTAGGGAGGACGAAAATGACCTAAATGTCCATCCAATGACACAAATACACCTATTGGATGGACAAGATTCGTTAGAAACCCTAATTGGACAAGAATAAGCCTAGGGAGGACGAAACTGACCTAAATGTTCATCCAATGACACAAACACACCTATTGGATGCACAAGATTGGTTAAAAACCCTAATTGGACAAGAATAAGCCTAGGGTGGACGAAAATGACCTAAATGTTTATCCCATGACACAAATGAACTTATAGGATGCACAAGATTGGTTAAAAACCGTAATTGGTCAAGCATAAGCCTAGGGAGGACGAAAATGACCTAAATGTTCATCCAATGACACAAACACACCTATTGGATGCACAAGATTGGTTAGAAACCCTAATTGGACAAGAATAAGCCTAGGGAGGACGAAAATGACCTAAATGTTCATCCAATAACACAAACACATTTATTGGATGCACAAGATTGGTTAAAAACCCTAATTGGACAAGAATAAGCCTAGGGAGGACGAAAATGACCTAAATGTTCATCCAATGACACAAATGAACTTATTGGATGCACAAGATTGGTTAAAAACCCTAATTGGACAAGAATAAGCCTAGGGAGGACGAAAATGACCTAAATGTTCATCCAATGACACAAATGAACTTATTGGATGCACAAGATTGGTTAAAAACCCTAATTGGACAAGAACATGCCTAGGGAGGACGAAAATGACCTAAATGTTCATTCAATGACACAAATGAACTTATTGGATGCACAAGATTGGTTAAAAACCCTAATTGGACAAGAATAAGCCTAGGGAGGACGAAAATGACCTAAATGTTCATCCAATGACACAAATGAACTTATTGGATGCACAAGATTGGTTAAAAACCCTAATTGGACAAGAACAATTCTAGGGAGGACGAAAATGACATAAATGTTCATCCAATGACACAAATGAACTTATTGGATGAACAAGATTGGTTAAAAACCCTAATTGGACAAGAATAAGCCTAGGGAGGACGAAAATGACCTAAATGTTCATCCAATGACACAAACACACCTATTGGATGCACAAGATTGGTTAAAAACCCTAATTGGACAAGAATAAGCCTTGGGAGGACGAAAATGACCTAAATGTTCATCCAATGACACAAACACACCTATCGGATGCACAAGAATGGTTAAAAACCCTAATTGGACAAGAATAAGTCTAGGGAGGACAAAAATGACCTAATTGTTCATCCAATGACACAAACACACCTATTGGATGCACAAGATTGGTTAAAAACCCTAATTGGACAAGAATAAGCCTAGGGAGGACGAAAATGACCTATATGTACATCCAATGACACAAACATATTTATTGGATGCACAAGATTGGTTAAAAACCCTAATTGGAAAAGAATAAGCCTTGGGAGGACGAAAATGACCTAAATGTTAATCCAATGACACAAACACACCTATTGGATGCATAAGATTGGTTAAAAACCCTAATTGGAATAGAATAAGCCTAGGGAGGACAAAAATGACCTAAATGTTAATCCAATGACACAAACACACCTATTGGATGCACAAGATTGGTTAAAAACCCTAATTGGACAAGAATAAGCCTAGGGAGGACAAAAATGACCTAAATGTTCATCCAATGACACCAACACACCTATTGGATGGACAAGATTGGTTAAAAACCCTAATTGGACAAGAATAAGCCTAGGGAGGATGAAAATGACCTATATGTTCCTCCAATGACACAAATGAACTTATTGGATGCACAAGATTGGTTAAAAACCCTAATTGGACAAGAATAAGCCTTGGGAGGACGAAAATGACCAAAATGTTCATCCAATGACACAAACACACCTATCGGATGCACAAGATTGGTTAAAAGCCCTAATTGGACAAGAATAAGCCTAGGGAGGACGAAAATGACCTAAATGATTTTCTAATGACACAAACACACCTATTGGATGCACAAGATTGGTTAAAAACCCTAACTAGACAAGAATAAGCCTAGGGAGGACGAAAATGACCTAAATGTACATCCAATGACACAAACACACCTATTGGATGCACAAGATTGGTTAAAAACCCTAATTGGACAAGAATAAGCCTTGGGAGGACGAAAATGACCTAAATGTTAATCTAAAGACACAAACACACCTATCGGATGCACAAGATTGGTTAAAAACCCGAATTGGATAAGAATAAGCCTAGGGAGGACGAAAATGACCTAAATATTTTTCCAATGACACAAACACACCTATTGGATGCACAAGATTGGTTAAAAACCCTAATTGGACAAGAATAAGCCTAGGGAGGACGAAAATGACCTAAATGTACATCCAATGACACAAACATATTTATTGGATGCACAAGATAGGTTAAAAACCCTAATAGGACAAGAATAAGCCTTGGGAGGACGAAAATGACCTAAATATTAATCCAATGACACAAACACACCTATTGGATGCATAAGATTGGTTAAAAACCCTAATTGGAATAGAATAAGCCTAGGGAGGACAAAAATGACCTAAATGTTCATCCAATGACACAAACACACCTATTGGATGCACAAGATTGGTTAAAAACCCTAATTGGACAAGAATAAGCCTAGGGAGGACAAAAATGACCTAAATGTTCATCCAATGACACCAACACACCTATTGGATGGACAAGATTGGATAAAAACCCTAATTGGACAAGAATAAGCCTAGGGAGGACGAAAATGACCTATATGTTCCTCCAATGACACAAATGAACTTATTGGATGCACAAGATTGGTTAAAAATCCTAATTGGACAAGAATAAGCCTTGGGAGTACGAAAATGACCTAAATGTTCATCCAATGACACAAACACACCTATCGGATGCACAAGATTGGTTAAAAACCCTAATTG
This sequence comes from Cicer pinnatifidum, assembly GCA_037974775.1. Taxonomy (NCBI): domain Eukaryota; kingdom Viridiplantae; phylum Streptophyta; class Magnoliopsida; order Fabales; family Fabaceae; genus Cicer; species Cicer pinnatifidum. The sequence goes on from JBBPBR010000008.1 coordinate 36,629,570, forward strand.
GATAAGAATAAGCCTAGGGAGGACGAAAATGACCTAAATGTTTTATCCAATGACACAAACACACGTATTGGATGCACAAGATTGGTTAAAAGCCCTAATTGGACAAGAATAAGCCTAGGGAGGACGAATATGACCTAAATGTTTTTCCAATGACACAAACACACCTATTGGATGCACAAGATTGGTTAAAAACCCTAATTGGACAAGAATAAGCCTAGGGAGGATGAAAATGACCTATATGTTCCTCCAATGACACAAATGAACTTATTGGATGCACAAGATTGGTTAAAAACCCTAATTGGACAAGAATAAGCATTGGGAGGACGAAAATGACCAAAATGTTCATCCAATGACACAAACACACCTATCGGATGCACAAGATTGGTTAAAAGCCCTAATTGGACAAGAATAAGCCTGGGGAGGACGAAAATGACCTAAATGTTTTATCCAATGACACAAACACACCTATTGGATGCACAAGATTGGTTAAAAGCCCTAATTGGACAAGAATAAGCCTAGGGAGGACGAAAATGACCTAAATGTTTTTCCAATGACACAAACACACCTATTGGATGCACAAGATTGGTTAAAAACCCTAACTGGACAAGAATAAGCCTAGGGAGGACGAAAATGACCTAAATGTACATCCAATGACAGAAACACACCTATTGGATACACAAGATTGGTTAAAAACCCTAATTGGACAAGAATAACCCTTGGGAGGACGAAAATGACCTAAATGTTCATCCAATGACACAAACACACCTATCGGATGCACAAGATTGGTTAAAAACCCTAATTGGACAAGAATAAGTCTAGGGAGGACAAAAATGACCTAATTGTTCATCCAATGACACAAACACACCTATTGGATGCACAAGATTGG
>JBBPBR010000008.1:36630465-36761197 GCA_037974775.1 Cicer pinnatifidum
TGGACAAGAATAAGCCTAGGGAGGACGAAAATGACCTAAATGTACATCCAATGACAGAAACACACCTATTGGATACACAAGATTGGTTAAAAACCCTAATTGGACAAGAATAACCCTTGGGAGGACGAAAATGACCTAAATGTTTATCCAATGACACAAACACACCTATTGGATGCACAAGATTGGTAAAAAACGCTAATTGGACAAGAAAAAGCCTAGGGAGGACGAAAATGAACTAAATGTACATCCAATGACACAAACACACCTATTGGATGCACAAGATTGGTTAAAAACCCTAATTGGACAAGAATAAGCCTTGGGAGTACGAAAATGACCTAAATGTTCATCCAATGACACAAACACACCTATTGGATGCACAAGATTAATTAAAAACCCTAATTGGACAAGAATAAGCCTAGGGAGGACGAAAATGACCTATATGTTCCTCCAATGACACAAACACACCTATTGGATGCACAAGATTGGTTAAAAACCCTAATTGGACAAGAATAAGCCTTGGGAGGACGAAAATGACCTAAATGTTCATCCAATGACACAAACACACCTATCGGATGCACAAGATTGGTTAAAAACCCTAATTGGACAAGAATAAGTCTAGGGCGGACAAAAATGACCTAATTGTTCATCCAATGACACAAACACACCTATTGGATGCACAAGATTGGTTAAAAACCCTAATTGGACAAGAATAAGCCTAGGGAGGACGAAAATGACCTATATGTACATCCAATGACACAAACATATTTATTGGATGCACAAGATTGGTTAAAAACCCTAATTGGACAAGAATAAGCCTTGGGAGGACGAAAATGACCTAAATGTTAATCCAATGACACAAACACACCTATTGGATGCATAAGATTGGTTAAAAACCCTAATTGGAATAGAATATGCCTAGGGAGGACAAAAATGACCTAAATGTTAATCCAATGACACAAACACACCTATTGGATGCACAAGATTGGTTAAAAACCCTAATTGGACAAGAATAAGCCTAGGGAGGACAAAAATGACCTAAATGTTCATCCAATGACACAAATGAACTTATTGGATGCACAAGATTGGTTAAAAACCCTAATTAGACAAGAATAAGGCTAGGGAGGACGAAAATGACCTAAATGTTCATCCAATGACACAAATGAAATTATTGGATGCACAAGATTGGTTAAAAACCCTAATTGGACAAGAATAAGCCTAGGGAGGACGAAAATGACCTAAATGTTCATCCAATGACACAAATGAACTTATTGGATGCACAAGATTGGTTAAAAACCCTAATTGGACAAGAATAAGCCTAGGGAGGACGAAAATGACCTAAATGTTCATCCAATGACACAAATGAACTTATTGGATGCACAAGATTGGTTAAAAACCCTAATTGGACAAGAATAAGCCTAGGGAGGACGAAAATGACCTAAATGTTCATCCAATGACACAAATGAACTTATTGGATGCACAAGATTGGTTAAAAACCCTAATTGGACACGAATAAGCCTAGGGAGGACGAAAATGACCCAAATGTTCGTCCAATGACACAAACACACCTATTGGATGCACAAGATTGCATAAAAACCCTAATTGGACAAGAATAAGACTAGGGAGGACGAAAATGACCTAAATGTTCCTCCAATGACACAAACACACCTATTGGATGCACAAGATTGCATAAAAACCCTAATTAGACAATAATAAGACTAGGGAGGACGAAAATGACCTAAATGTTCATCCAATGACACAAATGAACTTATTGGATGCACAAGATTGGTTAAAAACCCTAATTGGACAAGAATAAGCCTAGGGAGGACGAAAATGACCTAAATGTTCATCCAATGACACAAATGAACTTATTGGATGCACAAGATTGGTTAAAAACCCTAATTTGACAAGAATAAGCCTAGGGAGAACGAAAATGACCTAAATGTTCGTCCAATGACACAAACACACCTATTGGATGCACAAGATTGCATAAAAACCCTAATTGGACAAGAATAAGACTAGGGAGGTCGAAAATGACCTAAATGTTCCTCCAATGACACCAACACATCTATTGGATGCACAAGATTGCATAAAAACCCTAATTGGACAAGAATAAGACTAGGGAGGACGAAAATGACCTAAATGTTCATCCAATGACACAAATGAACTTATTGGATGCACAAGATTGGTTAAAAACCCTAATTGGACAAGAATAAGCCTAGTGAGGACGAATATGACCTAAATGTTCATCCAATGACACAAATGAACTTATTGGATGCACAAGATTGGTTAAAAACCCTAATTGGACAAGAATAAGCCTAGGGAGGACGAAAATGACCTAAATGTTCATCCAATGACACAAATGAACTTATTGGATGCACAAGATTGGTTAAAAACCCTAATTGGACAAGAATAAGCCTAGAGAGGATGAAAATGACCTAACTATTCATCCAATGACACAAATGAACTTATTGGATGCACAAGATTGGTTAAAAACCCTAATTGGACAAAAATAAGCCTAGGGAGGACGAAAATGACCTAAATGTTCATCCAATGACACAAACACACCTATTGGATGCACAAGATTGGTTAAAAACCCTAATTGGACAAGAATAAGCCTAGGGAGGACGAAAATGACCTAAATGTACATCCAATGACACAAACACATCTATTGGATGCACAAGATTGCTTAAAAACCCTAATTGGACAAGAATAAACCTTGGGAGGATGAAAATGACCTAAATGTTAATCCAATGACTCAAACACACCTATTGGATGCACAAGATTAGCTAAAAACCCTAATTGGATAAGAATAAGCCTAGGGAGGACGAAAATGACCTAAATGTTTATCCAATGACACAAACACACCTATTGGATGCACAAGATTGGTTAAAAACCCTAATTGGACAAGAATAAGCCTAGGGAGGACGAAAATGGCCTAAATGTTTTTCCAATGACACAAACACGCCTATTGGATGCACAAGATTGGTTAAAAACCCTAATTGGACAAGAATAAGCCTAGGGAGGACGAAAATGACCTATATGTTCCTCCAATGACACAAATGAACTTATTGGATGCACAAGATTGGTTAAAAACCCTAATTGGACAAGAATAAGCCTTGGGAGGACGAAAATGACCAAAATGTTCATCCAATGACACAAACACACCTATCGGATGCACAAGATTGGTTAAAAGCCCTAATTGGACAAGAATAAGCCTAGGGAGGACGAAAATGACCTAAATGATTTTCTAATGACACAAACACACCTATTGGATGCACAAGATTGGTTAAAAACCCTAACTAGACAAGAATAAGCCTAGGGAGGACGAAAATGACCTAAATGTACATCCAATGACACAAACACACCTATTGGATGCACAAGATTGGTTAAAAACCCTAATTGGACAAGAATAAGCCTTGGGAGGACGAAAATGACCTAAATGTTAATCTAAAGACACAAACACACCTATCGGATGCACAAGATTGGTTAAAAACCCGAATTGGATAAGAATAAGCCTAGGGAGGACGAAAATGACCTAAATATTTTTCCAATGACACAAACACACCTATTGGATGCACAAGATTGGTTAAAAACCCTAATTGGACAAGAATAAGCCTAGGGAGGACGAAAATGACCTAAATGTACATCCAATGACACAAACATATTTATTGGATGCACAAGATAGGTTAAAAACCCTAATAGGACAAGAATAAGCCTTGGGAGGACGAAAATGACCTAAATATTAATCCAATGACACAAACACACCTATTGGATGCATAAGATTGGTTAAAAACCCTAATTGGAATAGAATAAGCCTAGGGAGGACAAAAATGACCTAAATGTTCATCCAATGACACAAACACACCTATTGGATGCACAAGATTGGTTAAAAACCCTAATTGGACAAGAATAAGCCTAGGGAGGACAAAAATGACCTAAATGTTCATCCAATGACACCAACACACCTATTGGATGGACAAGATTGGATAAAAACCCTAATTGGACAAGAATAAGCCTAGGGAGGACGAAAATGACCTATATGTTCCTCCAATGACACAAATGAACTTATTGGATGCACAAGATTGGTTAAAAATCCTAATTGGACAAGAATAAGCCTTGGGAGTACGAAAATGACCTAAATGTTCATCCAATGACACAAACACACCTATCGGATGCACAAGATTGGTTAAAAACCCTAATTGGATAAGAATAAGCCTAGGGAGGACGAAAATGACCTAAATGTTTTATCCAATGACACAAACACACGTATTGGATGCACAAGATTGGTTAAAAGCCCTAATTGGACAAGAATAAGCCTAGGGAGGACGAATATGACCTAAATGTTTTTCCAATGACACAAACACACCTATTGGATGCACAAGATTGGTTAAAAACCCTAATTGGACAAGAATAAGCCTAGGGAGGATGAAAATGACCTATATGTTCCTCCAATGACACAAATGAACTTATTGGATGCACAAGATTGGTTAAAAACCCTAATTGGACAAGAATAAGCATTGGGAGGACGAAAATGACCAAAATGTTCATCCAATGACACAAACACACCTATCGGATGCACAAGATTGGTTAAAAGCCCTAATTGGACAAGAATAAGCCTGGGGAGGACGAAAATGACCTAAATGTTTTATCCAATGACACAAACACACCTATTGGATGCACAAGATTGGTTAAAAGCCCTAATTGGACAAGAATAAGCCTAGGGAGGACGAAAATGACCTAAATGTTTTTCCAATGACACAAACACACCTATTGGATGCACAAGATTGGTTAAAAACCCTAACTGGACAAGAATAAGCCTAGGGAGGACGAAAATGACCTAAATGTACATCCAATGACAGAAACACACCTATTGGATACACAAGATTGGTTAAAAACCCTAATTGGACAAGAATAACCCTTGGGAGGACGAAAATGACCTAAATGTTTATCCAATGACACAAACACACCTATTGGATGCACAAGATTGGTTAAAAACCCTAATTGGACAAGAAAAAGCCTAGGGAGGACGAAAATGAACTAAATGTACATCCAATGACACAAACACACCTATTGGATGCACAAGATTGGTTAAAAACCCTAATTGGACAAGAATAAGCCTTGGGAGTACGAAAATGACCTAAATGTTCATCCAATGACACAAACACACCTATTGGATGCACAAGATTAATTAAAAACCCTAATTGGACAAGAATAAACCTAGGGAGGACGAAAATGACCTATATGTTCCTCCAATGACACAAATGAACTTATTGGATGCACAAGATTGGTTAAAAACCCTAATTGGACAAGAATAAGCCTTGGGAGTACGAAAATGACCTAAATGTTCATCCAATGACACAAACACACCTATTGGATGCACAAGATTGGTTAAAAACCCTAATTGGACAAGAATAAGCCTAGGGAGGACGAAAATGACCTATATGTTCCTCCAATGACACAAACACACCTATTGGATGCACAAGATTGGTTAAAAACCCTAATTGGACAAGAAAAAGCCTAGGGAGGACGAAAATGACCTAAATGTACATCCAATGACACAAACACACCTATTGGATGCACAAGATTGGTTAAAAACCCTAATTGGACAAGAATAAGGCTAGGGAGGATGAAAATGACCTATATGTTCCTCCAATGACACAAATGAACTTATTGGATGCACAAGATTGGTTAAAAACCCTAATTGGACAAGAATAAGCATTGGGAGGACGAAAATGACCAAAATGTTCATCCAATGACACAAACACACCTATCGGATGCACAAGATTGGTTAAAAGCCCTAATTGGACAAGAATAAGCCTGGGGAGGACGAAAATGACCTAAATGTTTTATCCAATGACACAAACACACCTATTGGATGCACAAGATTGGTTAAAAGCCCTAATTGGACAAGAATAAGCCTAGGGAGGACGAAAATGACCTAAATGTTTTTCCAATGACACAAACACACCTATTGGATGCACAAGATTGGTTAAAAACCCTAACTGGACAAGAATAAGCCTAGGGAGGACGAAAATGACCTAAATGTACATCCAATGACACAAACACATCTATTGGATGCACAAGATTGGTTAAAAACCCTAATTGGACAAGAATAAGCCTAGGGAGGACAAATATGACCTAAATGTTCTTCCAATGACACAAACACACCTATTGCATGCACAAGATTGATTAAAAACCCTAATTGGATAAGAATAAGCCTAGGGAGGACAAAAATGACCTAAATGTTCATCCAATGACACAAACACACCTATCGGATGCACAAGATTGGTTAAAAACCCTAATTGGACAAGAATAAGCCTTGGGAGGACGCAAATGACCTAAATGTTAATCCATTGACACAAACACACCTATTGGATGCACAAGATTGGTTAAAAACCCTAATTGGACAAGAATAAGCCTAGGGAGGACGAAAATGACCTAAATGTACATCCAATGACACAAACACATCTATTGGATGCACAAGATTGGTTAAAAACCCTAATTGGACAAGAATAAGCCTAGGGAGGACAAATATGACCTAAATGTTCTTCCAATGACACAAACACACCTATTGCATGCACAAGATTGATTAAAAACCCTAATTGGATAAGAATAAGCCTAGGGAGGACAAAAATGACCTAAATGTTCATCCAATGACACAAACACACCTATCGGATGCACAAGATTGGTTAAAAACCCTAATTGGACAAGAATAAGCCTTGGGAGGACGCAAATGACCTAAATGTTAATCCATTGACACAAACACACCTATCGGATGCACAAGATTGGTTAAAAACCCTAATTGGATAAGAATAAGCCTAGGGAGGACGAAAATGACCTAAATGTTTATCCAATGACACAAATACACCTATTGGATGCACAAGATTGGTTAAAAACCTTAATTGGACAAGAATAAGCCTAGGGAGGACGAAAATGACCTAAATGTTAATCCAATGACACAAACACACCTATTGGATGCACAAGATTGGTTAAAAACCCTAATTGGAATATAATAAGCCTAGGGAGAACAAAAATGACCTAAATGTTCATCCAATGACACAAACACACCTATTGGATGCACAAGATTGGTTAAAAACCCTAATTGGAATAAAATAAGCCTAGGGAGGACAAAAATGACCTAAATGTTCATCCAATGACACAAACACACCTATTGGATGCACAAGATTGGTTAAAAACCCTAATTGGACAAGAATAAGCCTAGGGAGGACAAAAATGACCTAAATGTTCATCCAATGACACCAACACACCTATTGGATGGACAAGATTGGTTAAAAACCCTAATTGGACAAGAATAAGCCTAGGGAGGACGAAAATGACCTAAATGTACATCCAATGACACAAACATATTTATTGGATGCACAAGATTGGTTAAAAACCCTAATTGGACAAGAATAAGCCTTGGGAGGACGAAAATGACCTAAATGTTAATCCAATGACACAAACACACCTATTGGATGCATAAGATTGGTTAAAAACCCTAATTGGAATAGAATAAGCCTAGGGAGGACAAAAATGACCTAAATATTCATCCAATGACACAAACACACCTATTGGATGCACAAGATTGGTTAAAAACCCTAATTGGACAAGAATAAGCCTAGGGAGGACAAAAATGACCTAAATGTTCATCCAATGACACAAATGAACTTATTGGATGCACAAGATTGCTTAAAAACCCTAATTGGACAAGAATAAGCCTAGGGAGGACGAAAATGACCTAAATGTTCATCCAATGACACAAACACAAGATTGGTTAGAAACCCTAATTGAACAAGAATAAGCCTAGGGAGGACGAAAATGACTTAAATCTTAATCCAATGACACAAATGAACTTATTGGATGCACAAGATTGCTTAAAACCCTAATTGGACAAGAATAAGCCTTGGGAGGACGAAATGACCTAAATGTTCATCAAATGACACAAACACACCTATTGGATGCACAAGATTGGCTTAAAACCCTAATTGGACAAGAATAAGACTAGGGAGGACGAAAATGACCTAAATGTTCATCCAATGACACAAACACACCTATTGGATGCACAAGAATTGTTAAAAACCCTAATTGGACAACAATAAGCCTAGGGAGGACGAAAATGTCCTGAATGTTCATCTAATGACACAAACACACCTATTGGATGCACAAGATTGGTTAAAAACCCTAATTGGACAAGAATAAGCCTAGGGAGGACGAAAATGACCTAAATGTTCATCCAATGACACAAATGAACTTATTGGATGCACAAGATTGGTTAAAAACCCTAATTGGACAAGAATAAGCCTTGGGAGGACGAAAATGACCTAAATGTTCATCCAATGAGACAAATGAACTTATTGGATGTACAAGATTGGTTAAAAACCCTAATTGGACAAGAATAAGCCTAGGGTGGACAAAAATGACCTAAATGTTCATCCAATGACACAAATGAACTTATTGGATGCACAAGATTGGTTAAAAACCCTAATTGGACAAGAATAAGCCTTGGGAGGACGAAAATGACCTAAATGTTCATCCAATGACACAAACACACCTATCGGATGCACAAGATTGGTTAAAAGCCCTAATTGGACAAGAATAAGCCTAGGGAGGACGAAAATGACCTAAATGATTTTCTAATGACACAAACACACCTATTGGATGCACAAGATTGGTTAAAAACCCTAACTGGACAAGAATAAGCCTAGGGAGGACGAAAATGACCTAAATGTACATCCAATGACACAAACACACCTATTGGATGCACAAGATTGGTTAAAAACCCTAATTGGACAAGAATAACCCTTGGGAGGACGAAAATGACCTAAATGTTTATCCAATGACACAAACACATCTATTGGATGCACAAGATTGGTTAAAAACCCTAATTGGACAAGAAAAAGCCTAGGGAGGACGAAAATGAACTAAATGTACATCCAATGACACAAACACACCTATTGGATGCACAAGATTGGTTAAAAACCCTAATTGGACAAGAATAAGCCTTGGGAGTACGAAAATGACCTAAATGTTCATCCAATGACACAAACACACCTATTGGATGCACAAGATTAATTAAAAACCCTAATTGGACAAGAATAAGCCTAGGGAGGACGAAAATGACCTATATGTTCCTCCAATGACACAAACACACCTATTGGATGCACAAGATTGGTTAAAAACCCTAATTGGACAAGAATAAGCCTTGGGAGGACGAAAATGACCTAAATGTTCATCCAATGACACAAACACACCTATCGGATGCACAAGATTGGTTAAAAACCCTAATTGGACAAGAATAAGTCTAGGGCGGACAAAAATGACCTAATTGTTCATCCAATGACACAAACACACCTATTGGATGCACAAGATTGGTTAAAAACCCTAATTGGACAAGAATAAGCCTAGGGAGGACGAAAATGACCTATATGTACATCCAATGACACAAACATATTTATTGGATGCACAAGATTGGTTAAAAACCCTAATTGGACAAGAATAAGCCTTGGGAGGACGAAAATGACCTAAATGTTAATCCAATGACACAAACACACCTATTGGATGCATAAGATTGGTTAAAAACCGTAATTGGAATAGAATAACCCTAGGGAGGACAAAAATGACCTAAATGTTCATCCAATGACACAAACACACCTATTGGATGCACAAGATTAGTTAAAAACCCTAATTGGACAAGAATAAGCCTAGGGAGGACAAAAATGACCTAAATGTTCATCCAATGACACCAACACACCTATTGGATGGACAAGATTGGTTAAAAACCCTAATTGGACAAGAATAAGCCTAGGGAGGACGAAAATGACCTATATGTTCCTCCAATGACACAAATGAACTTATTGGATGCACAAGATTGGTTAAAAACCCTAATTGGACAAGAATTAGCCTTGGGAGGACGAAAATGACCTAAATGTTAATCCAATGACACAAACACACCTATTGGATGCATAAGATTGGTTAAAAACCCTAATTGGAATAGAATAAGCCTAGGGAGGACAAAAATGACCTAAATGTTCATCCAATGACACAAACACACCTATTGGATGCACAAGATTAGTTAAAAACCCTAATTGGACAAGAATAAGCCTAGGGAGGACAAAAATGACCTAAATGTTCATCCAATGACACCAACACACCTATTGGATGGACAAGATTGGTTAAAAACCCTAATTGGACAAGAATAAGCCTAGGGAGGACGAAAATGACCTATATGTTCATCCAATGACACAAATGAACTTATTGGATGCACAAGATTGGTTAAAAACCCTAATTGGACAAGAATTAGCCTTGGGAGGACGAAAATGACCTAAATGTTCATCCAATGACACAAACACACCTATCGGATGCACAAGATTGGTTAAAAACCCTAATTGGACAAGAATAAACCTTGGGAGGACGAAAATGACCTAAATGTTAATCCAATGACACAAACACACCTATTGGATGCACAAGATTATCAAAAAACCCTACTTGGATAAGAATAAGCCTACGGATGACGAAAATGACCTAAATGTTTATCCAATGACACAAACACACCTTTTGGATGCACAAGATTGGTTAAAAACACTAATTGGACAAGAAAAGGCCTAGGGAGGACGAAAATGACCTAAATGTACATCCAATGACACAAACACACCTATTGGATGCACAAGATTGGTTAAAAACCCTAATTGAACAAGAATAAGCCTAGGGAGGACGAAAATGACCTATATGTTTCTCCAATGACACAAATGAACTTATTGGATGCACAAGATTGGTTAAAAACCCTAATTGGAAATGAAAAAGCCTTGGGAGGACGAAAATGACCTAAATGTTCATCCAATGACACAAACACACCTATCGGATGCACAATATTGGTTAAAAGCCCTAATTGGACAAGAATAAGCCTAGGGAGGACGAAAATGACCTAAATGATTTTCTAATGACACAAACACACCTATTGGATGCACAAGATTGGTTAAAAACCCTAACTAGACAAGAATAAGCCTAGGGAGGACGAAAATGACCTAAATGTACATCCAATGACACAAACACACCTATTGGATGCACAAGATTGGTTAAAAATCCTAATTGGACAAGAATAAGCCTAGGGAGGACGAAAATGACCTAAATGTACATCCAATGACACAAACATATTTATTGGATGCACAAGATTGGTTAAAAACCCTAATTGGACAAGAATAAGCCTTGGGAGGACGAAAATGACCTAAATGTTAATCCAATGACACAAACACACCTATTGGATGCATAAGATTGGTTAAAAACCCTAATTGGAATAGAATAAGCCTAGGGAGGACAAAAATGACCTAAATGTTCATCCAATGACACCAACACACCTATTGGATGGACAAGATTGGATAAAAACGCTAATTGGACAAGAATAAGTCTAGGGAGGACGAAAATGACCTATATGTTCCTCCAATGACACAAATGAACTTATTGGATGCACAAGATTGGTTAAAAATCCTAATTGGACAAGAATAAGCCTTGGGAGTACGAAAATGACCTAAATGTTCATCCAACGACACAAACACACCTATCGGATGCACAAGATTGGTTAAAAACCCTAATTGGATAAGAATAAGCCTAGGGAGGACGAAAATGACCTAAATGTTTTATCCAATGACACAAACACACGTATTGGATGCACAAGATTGGTTAAAAGCCCTAATTGGACAAGAATAAGCCTAGGGAGGACGAATATGACCTAAATGTTTTTCCAATGACACAAACACACCTATTGGATGCACAAGATTGGTTAAAAACCCTAATTGGACAAGAATAAGCCTAGGGAGGACGAAAATGACCTATATGTTCCTCCAATGACACAAATGAACTTATTGGATGCACAAGATTGGTTAAAAACCCTAATTGGACAAGAATAAGCCTAGTGAGGACGAAAATGACCTAAATGTACATCCAATGACACAAACACACCTATTGGATGCACAAGATTGATTAAAAACCCTAATTAGACAAGAATAAGCCTAGGGAGGACGAAAATGACCTATATGTTCGTCCAATGACACAAATGAACTTATTGGATGCACAAGATTTGTTAAAAAACCCTAATTGGACAAGAATAAGCCTAGGGAGGACGAAAATGACCTAAATGTTAATCCAATGACACAAACACACCTATTGGATGCACAAGATTGGTTAAAAACCCTAATTGGACAAGAATAAGCCTAGGGAGGACGAAAATGACCTAAATGTACATCTAATGACACAAACACACCTATTGGATGCACAAGATTGGTTAAAAACCCTAATTACACAAGAATAAGCCTAGGAAGGACGAAAATGACCTAAATGTACATCCAATGACACAAACACACCTATTGGATGCACAAGATTGGTTAAAAACCCTAACTGGACAAGAATAAGCCTTGGGAGGACGAAAATGACCTAAATGTTAATCCAATGACACAAACACACCTATTGGATGCACAAGATTGGTTAAAAACCCTAATTGGACAAGAATAAGCCTAGGGAGGACGAAAATGACCTAATTGATCATCCAATGACACAAACAAACTTATCGGATGCACAAGATTGGTTAAAAACCCTAATTGGACAAGAATAAGCCTAGGGACGACGAAAATGACCTAATTGATCATCCAATGACACAAACACACCTATTAGATGCACAAGATTGGTTAAAAACCCTAATTGGACAAGAATAAGCCTAGGGAGGACGAAAATGACCTAATTGATCATCCAATGACACAAACACACCTATTGGATGCACAAGATTGGTTAAAAACCCTAATTGGACAAGAATAAGCCTAGGGAGGACGAAAATGACCTAATTGATCATCCAATGACACAAACACACCTAATGGATGCACAAGATTGGATTAAAACCCTAATTGGACAAGAATATGCCTAGGGAGGACGAAAATGACCTAATTGATCATCCAATGACACAAATGAACGTATTGGATGCACAAGATTAGTTAAAAACCCTAATTGGACAAGAATATCCCTAGGGAGGACGAAAATAACCTAATTGATCATCCAATGACACAAACACACCTATTGGATGCACAAGATTGGTTAAAAACCCTAATTGGACAAGAATATGCCTAGGGAGGACGAAAATGACCTAATTGATCATCCAATGACTCAAACACACCTAATGGATGCACAAGATTGGTTAAAAACCCTAATTGGACAAGAATAAGCCTAGGGAGGACGAAAATGACCTAATTGATCATCCAATGACACAAACACACCTATTGGATGCACAAGATTGGTTAAAAACCCTAATTGGACAAGAATAAGCCTAGGGAGGACGAAAATGACCTAATTGATCATCTGTTGCCACAAACACACCTATTGGATGCACAAGATTGGTTAAACACCTATTGGATGCACAAGATTGGTTAAAAACCCTAGTTGGATAAGAATATGCCTAGGGAGGACGAAAATGACCTAAATGTTAATCCAATGACACAACTCAACTTATTGGATGCACAAGATTGGTTAAAAACCCTAATTGGACAAGAATAAGCCTATGGAGGACGAAAATGACCTAATTGATCATCGAATGACACAAACACACCTATTGGATGCACAAGATTGGTTAAAAACCCTAATTGGACAAGAATAAGCCTAGGGAGGACGAAAATGACCTAATTGATCATCCAATGACACAAACACACCTATTGGATGCACAAGATTGGTCCTAAACCCCAATTGGACAAGAATAAGCCTAGGGAGGACGAAAATGACCTAATTGATCATCCAATGACACAAACACACCTATTGGATGCACAAGATTGGTTAAAAACCCTAATTGGACAAGAATAAGCCTAGGGAGGACGAAAATGACCTAATTGATCATCCAATGACACAAACACACCTATTGGATGCACAATATTGGTTAAAAACCCTAATTGGACAAGAATAAGCCTAAGGAGGACGAAAATAACCTAATTGATCATCCAATGACACAAACACACCTATTGGATGCACAAGATTGGTTAAAAACCCTAATTGGACAAGAATATGCCTAGGGAGGACGAAAATGACCTAAATGTTAATCCAATGACACAAATCAACTTATTGGATGCACAAGATTGGTTAAAAATCCTAATTGGACAAGAATAAGCCTAGGGAGGACGAAAATGACCTAATTGATCATCCAATGACACAAACACACCTATTGGATGCACAAGATTGGTTAAAAACCCTAATTGGACAAGAATAAGCCTTGGGAGGACGAAAATGACCTAAATGTTAATCCAATGACACAAACACACCTATTGGATGCATAAGATTGGTTAAAAACCCTAATTGGAATAGAATAAGCCTAGGGAGGACAAAAATGACCTAAATGTTCATCCAATGACACAAACACACCTATTGGATGCACAAGATTAGTTAAAAACCCTAATTGGACAAGAATAAGCCTAGGGAGGACAAAAATGACCTAAATGTTCATCCAATGACACCAACACACCTATTGGATGGACAAGATTGGTTAAAAACCCTAATTGGACAAGAATAAGCCTAGGGAGGACGAAAATGACCTATA
This sequence comes from Cicer pinnatifidum, assembly GCA_037974775.1. Classification (NCBI taxonomy): domain Eukaryota; kingdom Viridiplantae; phylum Streptophyta; class Magnoliopsida; order Fabales; family Fabaceae; genus Cicer; species Cicer pinnatifidum. Next base: position 36,645,023 of record JBBPBR010000008.1, read on the forward strand.
TGTTCCTCCAATGACACAAATGAACTTATTGGATGCACAAGATTGGTTAAAAACCCTAATTGGACAAGAATTAGCCTTGGGAGTACGAAAATGACCTAAATGTTCATCCAATGACACAAACACACCTATCGGATGCACAAGATTGGTTAAAAACCCTAATTGGATAAGAATAAGCCTAGGGAGGACGAAAATGACCTAAATGTTTTATCCAATGACACAAACACACCTATTGGATGCACAACATTGGTTAAAAGCCCTAATTGGACAAGAATAAGCCTAGGGAGGACGAAAATGACCTAAATGTTTTTCCAATGACACAAACACACCTATTGGATGCACAAGATTGGTTAAAAACCCTAACTGGACAAGAATAAGCCTAGGGAGGACGAAAATGACCTAAATGTACATCCAATGACACAAACACATCTATTGGATGCACAAGATTGGTTAAAAACCCTAATTGGACAAGAATAAGCCTAGGGAGGACAAATATGACCTAAATGTTCTTCCAATGACACAAACACACCTATTGCATGCACAAGATTGATTAAAAACCCTAATTGGATAAGAATAAGCCTAGGGAGGACAAAAATGACCTAAATGTTCATCCAATGACACAAATACACCTTTCAGATGCACAAGATTGGTTAAAAACCCTAATTGGATAAGAATAAGCCTTGGGAGGACGCAAATGACCTAAATGTTAATCCATTGACACAAACACACCTATCGGATGCACAAGATTGGTTAAAAACCCTAATTGGATAAGAATAAGCCTAGGGAGGACGAAAATGACCTAAATGTTTATCCAATGACACAAATACACCTATTGGATGCACAAGATTGGTTAAAAACCTTAATTGGACAAGAATAAGCCTAGGGAGGACGAAAATGACCTAAATGTTAATCCAATGACACAAACACACCTATTGGATGCACAAGATTGGTTAAAAACCCTAATTGGAATATAATAAGCCTAGGGAGAACAAAAATGACCTAAATGTTCATCCAATGACACAAACACACCTATTGGATGCACAAGATTGGTTAAAAACCCTAATTGGAATAAAATAAGCCTAGGGAGGACAAAAATGACCTAAATGTTCATCCAATGACACAAACACACCTATTGGATGCACAAGATTGGTTAAAAACCCTAATTGGACAAGAATAAGCCTAGGGAGGACAAAAATGACCTAAATGTTCATCCAATGACACCAACACACCTATTGGATGGACAAGATTGGATAAAAACCCTAATTGGACAAGAATAAGCCTAGGGAGGACGAAAATGACCTATATGTTCCTCCAATGACACAAATGAACTTATTGGATGCACAAGATTGGTTAAAAATCCTAATTGGACAAGAATAAGCCTTGGGAGTACGAAAATGACCTAAATGTTCATCCAATGACACAAACACACCTATCGGATGCACAAGATTGGTTAAAAACCCTAATTGGATAAGAATAAGCCTAGGGAGGACGAAAATGACCTAAATGTTTTATCCAATGACACAAACACACGTATTGGATGCACAAGATTGGTTAAAAGCCCTAATTGGACAAGAATAAGCCTAGGGAGGACGAATATGACCTAAATGTTTTTCCAATGACACAAACACACCTATTGGATGCACAAGATTGGTTAAAAACCCTAATTGGACAAGAATAAGCCTAGGGAGGATGAAAATGACCTATATGTTCCTCCAATGACACAAATGAACTTATTGGATGCACAAGATTGGTTAAAAACCCTAATTGGACAAGAATAAGCATTGGGAGGACGAAAATGACCAAAATGTTCATCCAATGACACAAACACACCTATCGGATGCACAAGATTGGTTAAAAGCCCTAATTGGACAAGAATAAGCCTGGGGAGGACGAAAATGACCTAAATGTTTTATCCAATGACACAAACACACCTATTGGATGCACAAGATTGGTTAAAAGCCCTAATTGGACAAGAATAAGCCTAGGGAGGACGAAAATGACCTAAATGTTTTTCCAATAAAACAAACACACCTATTGGATGCACAAGATTGGTTAAAAACCCTAACTGGACAAGAATAAGCCTAGGGAGGACGAAAATGACCTAAATGTACATCCAATGACAGAAACACACCTACTGGATACACAAGATTGGTTAAAAACCCTAATTGGACAAGAATAACCCTTGGGAGGACGAAAATGACCTAAATGTTTATCCAATGACACAAACACACCTATTGGATGCACAAGATTGGTTAAAAACCCTAATTGGACAAGAAAAAGCCTAGGGATGACGAAAATGAACTAAATGTACATCCAATGACACAAACACACCTATTGGATGCACAAGATTGGTTAAAAACCCTAATTGGACAAGAATAAGCCTTGGGAGTACGAAAATGACCTAAATGTTCATCCAATGACACAAACACACCTATTGGATGCACAAGATTGGTTAAAAACCCTAATTGGACAAGAATAAGCCTAGGGAGGACGAAAATGACCTAAATGTACATCCAATGACACAAACACACCTATTGGATGCACAAGATTGGTTAAAAACCCTAATTGGACAAGAATAACCCTTGGGAGGACGAAAATGACCTAAATGTTTATCCAATGACACAAACACATCTATTGGATGCACAAGATTGGTTAAAAACCCTAATTGGACAAGAAAAAGCCTAGGGAGGACGAAAATGAACTAAATGTACATCCAATGACACAAACACACCTATTGGATGCACAAGATTGGTTAAAAACCCTAATTGGACAAGAATAAGCCTTGGGAGTACGAAAATGACCTAAATGTTCATCCAATGACACAAACACACCTATTGGATGCACAAGATTGGTTAAAACCCCTAATTGGACAAGAATAAGCCTAGGGAGGACGAAAATGACCTATATGTTCCTCCAATGACACAAACACACCTATTGGATGCACAAGATTGGTTAAAAACCCTAATTGGACAAGAATAAGCCTTGGGAGGACGAAAATGACCTAAATGTTCATCCAATGACACAAACACACCTATCGGATGCACAAGAATGGTTAAAAACCCTAATTGGACAAGAATAAGTCTAGGGAGGACAAAAATGACCTAATTGTTCATCCAATGACACAAACACACCTATTGGATGCACAAGATTGGTTAAAAACCCTAATTGGACAAGAATAAGCCTAGGGAGGACGAAAATGACCTATATGTACATCCAATGACACAAACATATTTATTGGATGCACAAGATTGGTTAAAAACCCTAATTGGAAAAGAATAAGCCTTGGGAGGACGAAAATGACCTAAATGTTAATCCAATGACACAAACACACCTATTGGATGCATAAGATTGGTTAAAAACCCTAATTGGAATAGAATAAGCCTAGGGAGGACAAAAATGACCTAAATGTTAATCCAATGACACAAACACACCTATTGGATGCACAAGATTGGTTAAAAACCCTAATTGGACAAGAATAAGCCTAGGGAGGACAAAAATGACCTAAATGTTCATCCAATGACACCAACACACCTATTGGATGGACAAGATTGGTTAAAAACCCTAATTGGACAAGAATAAGCCTAGGGAGGATGAAAATGACCTATATGTTCCTCCAATGACACAAATGAACTTATTGGATGCACAAGATTGGTTAAAAACCCTAATTGGACAAGAATAAGCCTTGGGAGGACGAAAATGACCAAAATGTTCATCCAATGACACAAACACACCTATCGGATGCACAAGATTGGTTAAAAGCCCTAATTGGACAAGAATAAGCCTAGGGAGGACGAAAATGACCTAAATGATTTTCTAATGACACAAACACACCTATTGGATGCACAAGATTGGTTAAAAACCCTAACTGGACAAGAATAAGCCTAGGGAGGACGAAAATGACCTAAATGTACATCCAATGACACAAACACACCTATTGGATGCACAAGATTGGTTAAAAACCCTAATTGGACAAGAATAACCCTTGGGAGGACGAAAATGACCTAAATGTTTATCCAATGACACAAACACACCTATTGGATGCACAAGATTGGTTAAAAACCCTAATTGGACAAGAAAAAGCCTAGGGAGGACGAAAATGAACTAAATGTACATCCAATGACACAAACACACCTATTGGATGCACAAGATTGGTTAAAAACCCTAATTGGACAAGAATAAGCCTTGGGAGTACGAAAATGACCTAAATGTTCATCCAATGACACAAACACACCTATTGGATGCACAAGATTAGTTAAAAACCCTAATTGGACAAGAATAAGCCTAGGGAGGACGAAAATGACCTATATGTTCCTCCAATGACACAAACACACCTATTGGATGCACAAGATTGGTTAAAAACCCTAATTGGACAAGAATAAGCCTTGGGAGGACGAAAATGACCTAAATGTTCATCCAATGACACAAACACACCTATCGGATGCACAAGATTGGTTAAAAACCCTAATTGGACAAGAAAAAGCCTAGGGAGGACGAAAATGAACTAAATGTACATCCAATGACACAAACACACCTATTGGATGCACAAGATTGGTTAAAAACCCTAATTGGACAAGAATAAGCCTTGGGAGTACGAAAATGACCTAAATGTTCATCCAATGACACAAACACACCTATTGGATGCACAAGATTAATTAAAAACCCTAATTGGACAAGAATAAGCCTAGGGAGGACGAAAATGACCTATATGTTCCTCCAATGACACAAACACACCTATTGGATGCACAAGATTGGTTAAAAACCGTAATTGGACAAGAATATGCCTTGGGAGGACGAAAATGACCTAAATGTTCATCCAATGACACAAACACACCTATCGGATGCACAAGATTGGTTAAAAACCCTAATTGGACAAGAATAAGTCTAGGGAGGACAAAAATGACCTAATTGTTCATCCAATGACACAAACACACCTATTGGATGCACAAGATTGGTTAAAAACCCTAATTGGACAAGAAAAAGCCTAGGGAGGACGAAAATGACCTATATGTACATCCAATGACAGAAACATATTTATTGGATGCACAAGATTGGTTAAAAACCCTAATTGGACAAGAATAAGCCTTGGGAGGACGAAAATGACCTAAATGTTAATCCAATGACACAAACACACCTATTGGATGCATAAGATTGGTTAAAAACCCTAATTGGAATAGAATAAGCCTAGGGAGGACAAAAATGACCTAAATGTTCATCCAATGACACAAACACACCTATTGGATGCACAAGATTAGTTAAAAACCCTAATTGGACAAGAATAAGCCTAGGGAGGACAAAAATGACCTAAATGTTCATCCAATGACACCAACACACCTATTGGATGGACAAGATTGGTTAAAAACCCTAATTGGACAAGAATAAGCCTAGGGAGGACGAAAATGACCTATATGTTCCTCCAATGACACAAATGAACTTATTGGATGCACAAGATTGGTTAAAAACCCTAATTGGACAAGAATTAGCCTTGGGAGGACGAAAATGACCTAAATGTTCATCCAACGACACAAACACACCTATCGGATGCACAAGATTGGTTAAAAACCCTAATTGGACAAGAATAAACCTTGGGAGGACGAAAATGACCTAAATGTTAATCCAATGACACAAACACACCTATTCAATGCACAAGATTATCTAAAAACCCTACTTGGATAAGAATAAGCCTACGGATGACGAAAATGACCTAAATGTTTATCCAATGACACAAACACACCTTTTGGATGCACAAGATTGGTTAAAAACACTAATTGGACAAGAAAAAGCCTAGGGAGGACGAAAATGACCTAAATGTACATCCAATGACACAAACACACCTATTGGATGCACAAGATTGGTTAAAAACCCTAATTGGACAAGAATAAGCCTAGGGAGGACGAAAATGACCTAAATGTTAATCCAATGACACAAACACACCTATTGGATGCACAAGATTGGTTAAAAACCCTAATTGGACAAGAATAAGCCTAGGGAGGACGAAAATGACCTATATGTTCCTCCAATGAGACAAATGAACTTATTGGATGCGCAAGATTGGTTAAAAACCCTAATTGGACAAGAATAAGTCTAGGTAGGAGGAAAGTGACCTATATGTACATCCAATGAAACAAACACACCTATTGGATGCACAAGATTGGTTAAAAACCCTAATTGGACAAGAATAAGCCTAGGGAGGACGAAAATGACCTAAATGTACATCCAATGACACAAACACACCTATTGGATGCACAAGATTGGTTAAAAACCCTAATTGGACAAGAATAAGCCTAGCGAGGATGAAAATGACCTAAATGTACATCCAATGACACAAACACACCTATTGGATGCACAAGATTGGTTAAAAACCCTAATTGGACAAGAATAAGCCTTGGTAGTACGAAAATGACCGAAATGTTAATCCAATGACACAAACACACCTATTGGATGCACAAGATTGGTTAAAAACCCTAATTGGACAAGAATAAGCCTAGGGAGGACGAAAATGACCTAAATGTTAATCCAATGACACAAACACACCTATTGGATGCACAAGATTGGTTAAAAACCCTAATTGGAATATAATAAGCCTAGGGAGAACAAAAATGACCTAAATGTTCATCCATTGACACAAACACACCTATTGGATGCATAAGATTGGTTAAAAACCCTAACTGGACAAGAATAAGCCTTGGGAGGACGAAAATGACCTAAATGTTAATCCAATGACACAAACACACCTATTGGATGCATAAGATTGGTTAAAAACCCTAATTGGAATAGAATAAGCCTAGGGAGGACAAAAATGACCTAAATGTTCATCCAATGACACAAACACACCTATTGGATGCACAAGATTGGTTAAAAACCCTAATTGGACAAGAATAAGCCTAGGGAGGACAAAAATGACCTAAATGTTCATCCAATGACACCAACACACCTATTGGATGGACAAGATTGGTTAAAAACCCTAATTGGACAAGAATAAGCCTAGGGAGGACGAAAATGACCTATATGTTCCTCCAATGACACAAACACATCTATTGGATGCACAAGATTGGTTAAAAACCCTAATTGGACAAGAATAAGCCTAGGGAGGACGAAAATGACCTAAATGTTTATCCAATGACACAAATACACCTATTGGATGCACAAGATTGGTTAAAAACCTTAATTGGACAAGAATAAGCCTAGGGAGGACGAAAATGACCTAAATGTTCATCCAATGACACAAACACACCTATTGGATGCACAAGATTGGTTAAAAACCCTAATTGGACAAGAATAAGCCTAGGGAGGACAAAAATGACCTAAATGTTCATCCAATGACACAAACACACCTATTGGATGCACAAGATTGGTTAGAAACCCTAATTTGACAAGAATAAGCATAGGGAGGACGAAAATGACCTAACTATTCATCCAATGACACAAATGAACTTATTGGATGCACAAGATTGCTTAAAACCCTAATTGGACATGAATAAGACTAGGGAGGACGAAAATGACCTAAATGTTCATCCAATGACACAAACACACCTATTGGATGCACAAGATTGGTTAGAAACCCTAATTGAACAAGAATAAGCCTAGGGAGGACGAAAATGACCTAAATGTTCATCCAATGACACAAATGAACTTATTGGATGCACAAGATTGCTTAAAAACCCTAATTGGACAAGAATAAGCCTAGGGAGGACGAAAATGACCTAAATGTTCATCCAACGACACAAATGAACTTATTGGATACACAAGATTGGTTAAAAACCCTAATTGGACACGAATAAGCCTTGGGAGGACGAAAATGATCTAAATGTTCATCCAATGACACAAATGAACTTATTGGATGCACAAGATTGGTTAAAAACTCTAATTGGACAAGAATAAGCCTAGGGTGGACGAAAATGACCTAAATGTCCATCCAATGACACAAATGAACTTATTGGATGCACAAGATTGGTTAAAAACCCTAATTCGACAAGAATAAGCCTAGGTAGGACGACAATGACTTAAATCTTAATCCAATGACACAAATGAACTTATTGGATGCACAAGATTGCTTAAAACCCTAATTGGACAAGAATAAGACTAGGGAGGACGAAAATGACCTAAATGTTCATCCAATGACACAAACACACCTATTGGATGCACAAGATTGGTTAAAAACCCTAATTGGACAACAATAAGCCTAAGGAGGATGAAAATGACCTAAATGTTCATCTAATGACACAAACACACCTATTGGATGCACAAGATTGGTTAAAAATCCTAATTGCACAAAACTAAGCCTAGGGAGGACGAAAATAACCTAAATGTTCATCCAATGACACAAATGAACTTATTGGATGCACAAGATTGCTTAAAACCCTAATTGGACAAGAATAAGACTAGGGAGGACGAAAATGACCTAAATGTTCATCCAATGACACAAACACACCTATTGGATGCACAAGATTGGTTAGAAACCCTAATTGAACAAGAATAAGCCTAGGGAGGACGAAAATGACCTAAATGTTCATCCAATGACACAAATGAACTTATTGGATGCACAAGATTGCTTAAAAACCCTAATTGGACAAGAATAAGCCTAGGGAGGACGAAAATGAGCTAAATATTCATCCAATGACACAAATGAACTTATTGGATGCACAAGATTGGTTAAAAACCCTAATTGGACAACAATAAGCCTTGGGAGGACGAAAATGACCTAAATGTTCATCCAATGACACAAATGAACTTATTGGATGCACAAGATTGGTTAAAAACCCTAATTGGACAAGAATAAGCCTAGGGTGGACGAAAATGACCTAAATGTTTATCCAATGACACAAATGAACTTATTGGATACACAAGATTGGTTAAAAACCCTAATTGGACAAGAATAAGCCTAGGGAGGACGAAAATGACCTAAATGTTCATCCAATGACACAAACACACCTATTGGATGCACAAGATTGGTTAAAAACCCTAATTGGACATGAATAAGCATAGGGAGGACGAAAATGACCTAAATGTTCATCCCATGACACAAACACACCTATTGGATGCACAAGATTGGTTAAAAACCCTAATTGGACAAGAATAAGCCTAGGGAGGACGAAAATGACCTAAATGTTAATCCAATGACACAAATGAACTTATTGGATGCACAAGATTGGTTAAAAACCCTAATTGGACAAGAATAAGCCTAGGGAGGACGAAAATGACCTAATTGATCATCCAATGACACAAACACACCTATTGGATGCACAAGATTGGTTAAAAACCCTAATTGGACAAGAACATGCCTAGGGAGGACGAAAATCACCTAAATATTAATTCAATGAAACAAACAAAGTTATTGGATGCACAAGATTGGTTAAAAACCTTAATTGGACAAGAATAAGCTTAAGGAGGACGAAAATGACCTAATTGATCATCCAATGACACAAACACACCTATTGGATGCAAAAGATTGGTTAAAAACCCTAATTGGAAAAGATGATGCCTAGGGAGGACAAAAATGACCTAAATATTAATTCAATGACACAAACAAACATATTGGATGCACAAGATTGGTTAAAAACCCTAATTGGACAAGAATAAGCCTAGGGAGGACGAAAATGACCTAATTGATCATCCAATGATACAAACACACCTATTGGATGCACAAGATTGGTTAAAAACCCTAATTGGGCAAGAATATGCCTAGGGTGGACGAAAATGACCTAAATGTTAATCCAATGACACAAACACACCTATTGGATGCACAAGATTGGTTAAAAACCCTAATTGGACAAGAATAAGCCTAGGGAGGACGAAAATGACCTAATTGATCATCCAATGACACAAACACACCTATTGGATGCACAAGATTGGTTAAAAACCCTAATTGGACAAGAATATGCCTAGGGAGGATGAAAATGACCTAAATATTAATTCGATGACACAAACAAAGTTATTGGATGCACAAGATTGGTTAAAAACCCTAATTGGACAAGAATAAGCCTAGGGAGGACGAAAATGACCTAATTGATCATCCAATGACACAAACACACCTATTGGATGCACAAGATTGGTTAAAAACCCTAATTGGACAAGAATAAGCCTAGGGAGGACGAAAATGACCTAATTGATCATCCAATGAAACAAACACACCTATTGGATGCACAAGATTGGTTAAAAACCCTTATTGGACAAGAATAAGCCTAGGGAGGACGAAAATGACCTAATTGATCATCCAATGACACAAACACACCTATTGGATGCACAAGATTGGTTAAAAACCCTAATTGGACAAGAATAAGCCTAGGGAGGACGAAAATGACCTAATTGATCATCCAATGACACAAACACACCTATTGGATGCGCATGATTGGTTCAAAACCCTAATTGGACAAGAATATGCCTAGGGAGGACGAAAATGACCTAAATGTTAATCCAATGACACAAATGAACTTATTGGATGCACAAGATTGGTTAAAAACCCTAATTGGACAAGAATAAGCCTAGGGAGGACGAAAATGACCTAAATGTACATCCAATGACACAAACACACCTATTGGATGCACAAGATTGGTTAAAAACCCTAATTGGACAAGAATAAGCCTAGGGAGGACGAAAATGACCTAAATGTACATCTAATGACACAAATGATCTTATTGGATGCACAAGATTGGTTAAAAACCCTAATTGGACAAGAATAAGCCTAGGGAGGACAAAAATGACCTATATGTTCCTCCAATGACACAAACACACCTATTGGATGCACAAGATTGGTTAAAACCCCTAATTGGACAAGAATAAGCCTAGGGAGGACGAAAATGACCTAAATGTACATCCAATGACACAAACACACCTATTGGATGCACAAGATTGGTTAAAAACCCTAATTGGACAAGAATAAGCCTAGGGAGGATGAAAATGACCTATATGTTCCTCCAATGACACAAATGAACTTATTGGATGCACAAGATTGGTTAAAAACCCTAATTGGACAAGAATAAGCATTGGGAGGACGAAAATGACCAAAATGTTCATCCAATGACACAAACACACCTATCGGATGCACAAGATTGGTTAAAAGCCCTAATTGGACAAGAATAAGCCTGGGGAGGACGAAAATGACCTAAATGTTTTATCCAATGACACAAACACACCTATTGGATGCACAAGATTGGTTAAAAGCCCTAATTGGACAAGAATAAGCCTAGGGAGGACGAAAATGACCTAAATGTTTTTCCAATGACACAAACACACCTATTGGATGCACAAGATTGGTTAAAAACCCTAACTGGACAAGAATAAGCCTAGGGAGGACGAAAATGACCTAAATGTACATCCAATGACACAAACACACCTATTGGATGCACAAGATTGGTTAAAAACCCTAATTGGACAAGAATAAGCCTAGGGAGGACGAAAATGACCTAAATGTAAATCCAATGACACAAACACACCTATTGGATGCACAAGATTGGTTAAAAACCCTAATTGGACAAGAATAAGCCTAGGGAGGACGAAAATGACCTAAATGTTAATCCAATGACACAAACACACCTATTGGATGCACAAGATTGGTTGAAAACCCTAATTGGACAAGAATAAGCCCAGGGAGGACGAAAATGACCTAAATGTTTATCCAATGACACAAATGAACTTATTGGATGCCCAAGATTTGTTCAAAACCCTAATTGGAGAAGAATAAGCCTGGGGAGTACGAAAATGACCTATATGTTCCTCCAATGACACAAATGAACTTATTGGATGCACAAGATTGGTTAAAAACCCTAATTGGACAAGAATAAGCCTTGGGAGTACGAATATGACCTAAATGTTCATCCAATGACACAAACACACTTATCGGATGCACAAGATTGGTTAAAAACCCTAATTGGAGAAGAATAAGCCTAGGGAGGACGAAAAGGACCTATATGTTCCTCCAATGACACAAATGAACTTATTGGATGCACAAGATTGGTTAAAAACCCTAATTGGACAAGAATAAGCCTAGGGAGGACGAAAATGACCTAAATGTTAATCCAATGACATAAACACACCTATTGGATGCACAAGATTGGTTAAAAACCCTAATTGTACAAGAATAAGCCTTGGGAGGATGAAAATGACCTAAATGTTAATCCAATGACACAAACACACCTATTGGATGCACAAGATTGGTTAAAAACCCTAATTGGACAAGAATAAGCCTAGGGAGGACGAAAATGACCTAAATGTTAATCCAATGACACAAACACACCTATTGGATGCACAAGATTGGTTAAAAACCCTAATTGGACAAGAATAAGCCTTGGGAGGACGAAAATGACCTAAATGTTAATCCAAAGACACAAACACACCTATCGGATGCACAAGATTGGTTAAAAACCCGAATTGGATAAGAATAAGCCTAGGGAGGACGAAAATGACCTAAATATTTTTCCAATGACACAAACACACCTATTGGATGCACAAGATTGGTTAAAAACCCTAATTGGACAAGAATAAGCCTAGGGAGGACGAAAATGACCTAAATGTACATCCAATGACACAAACATATTTATTGGATGCACAAGATTGGTTAAAAACCCTAATTGGACAAGAATAAGCCTTGGGAGGACGAAAATGACCTAAATGTTAATCCAATGACACAAACACACCTATTGGATGCATAAGATTGGTTAAAAACCCTAATTGGAAAAGAATAAGCCTAGGGAGGACAAAAATGACCTAAATGTTCATCCAATGACACAAACACACCTATTGGATGCACAAGATTAGTTAAAAACCCTAATTGGACAAGAATAAGCCTAGGGAGGACAAAAATGACCTAAATGTTCATCCAATGACACCAACACACCTATTGGATGGACAAGATTGGTTAAAAACCCTAATTGGACAAGAATAAGCCTAGGGAGGACGAAAATGACCTATATGTTCCTCCAATGACACAAATGAACTTATTGGATGCACAAGATTGGTTAAAAACCCTAATTGGACAAGAATTAGCCTTGGGAGTACGAAAATGACCTAAATGTTCATCCAATGACACAAACACACCTATCGGATGCACAAGATTGGTTAAAAACCCTAATTGGATAAGAATAAGCCTAGGGAGGACGAAAATGACCTAAATGTTTTATCCAATGACACAAACACACCTATTGGATGCACAACATTGGTTAAAAGCCCTAATTGGACAAGAATAAGCCTAGGGAGGACGAAAATGACCTAAATGTTTTTCCAATGACACAAACACACCTATTGGATGCACAAGATTGGTTAAAAACCCTAACTGGACAAGAATAAGCCTAGGGAGGACGAAAATGACCTAAATGTACATCCAATGACACAAACACATCTATTGGATGCACAAGATTGGTTAAAAACCCTAATTGGACAAGAATAAGCCTAGGGAGGACAAATATGACCTAAATGTTCTTCCAATGACACAAACACACCTATTGCATGCACAAGATTGATTAAAAACCCTAATTGGATAAGAATAAGCCTAGGGAGGACAAAAATGACCTAAATGTTCATCCAATGACACAAATACACCTTTCAGATGCACAAGATTGGTTAAAAACCCTAATTGGATAAGAATAAGCCTTGGGAGGACGCAAATGACCTAAATGTTAATCCATTGACACAAACACACCTATCGGATGCACAAGATTGGTTAAAAACCCTAATTGGATAAGAATAAGCCTAGGGAGGACGAAAATGACCTAAATGTTTATCCAATGACACAAATACACCTATTGGATGCACAAGATTGGTTAAAAACCTTAATTGGACAAGAATAAGCCTAGGGAGGACGAAAATGACCTAAATGTTAATCCAATGACACAAACACACCTATTGGATGCACAAGATTGGTTAAAAACCCTAATTGGAATATAATAAGCCTAGGGAGAACAAAAATGACCTAAATGTTCATCCAATGACACAAACACACCTATTGGATGCACAAGATTGGTTAAAAACCCTAATTGGAATAAAATAAGCCTAGGGAGGACAAAAATGACCTAAATGTTCATCCAATGACACAAACACACCTATTGGATGCACAAGATTGGTTAAAAACCCTAATTGGACAAGAATAAGCCTAGGGAGGACAAAAATGACCTAAATGTTCATCCAATGACACCAACACACCTATTGGATGGACAAGATTGGATAAAAACCCTAATTGGACAAGAATAAGCCTAGGGAGGACGAAAATGACCTATATGTTCCTCCAATGACACAAATGAACTTATTGGATGCACAAGATTGGTTAAAAATCCTAATTGGACAAGAATAAGCCTTGGGAGTACGAAAATGACCTAAATGTTCATCCAATGACACAAACACACCTATCGGATGCACAAGATTGGTTAAAAACCCTAATTGGATAAGAATAAGCCTAGGGAGGACGAAAATGACCTAAATGTTTTATCCAATGACACAAACACACGTATTGGATGCACAAGATTGGTTAAAAGCCCTAATTGGACAAGAATAAGCCTAGGGAGGACGAATATGACCTAAATGTTTTTCCAATGACACAAACACACCTATTGGATGCACAAGATTGGTTAAAAACCCTAACTGGACAAGAATAAGCCTAGGGAGGACGAAAATGACCTAAATGTACATCCAATGACACAAACATATTTATTGGATGCACAAGATTGGTTAAAAACCCTAATTGGACAAGAATAAGCCTTGGGAGGACGAAAATGACCTAAATGTTAATCCAAAGACACAAACACACCTATCGGATGCACAAGATTGGTTAAAAACCCTAATTGGAATAGAATAAGCCTAGGGAGGACAAAAATGACCTAAATGTTCATCCAATGACACAAACACACCTATTGGATGCACAAGATTGGTTAAAAACCCTAATTGGACAAGAATAAGCCTAGGGAGGACAAAAATGACCTAAATGTTCATCCAATGACACCAACACACCTATTGGATGGACAAGATTGGTTAAAAACCCTAATTGGACAAGAATAAGCCTAGGGAGGACGAAAATGACCTATATGTTTTATCCAATGACACAAACACACCTATTGGATGCACAACATTGGTTAAATGCCCTAATTGGACAAGAATAAGCCTAGGGAGGACGAAAATGACCTAAATGTTTTCCAATGACACAAACACACCTATTGGATGCACAAGATTGGTTAAAAACCCTAACTGGACAAGAATAAGCCTAGGGAGGACGAAAATGACCTAAATGTACATCCAATGACACAAACACATCTATTGGTTGCACAAGATTGGTTAAAAACCCTAATTCGACAAGAATAAGCCTAGGGAGGACAAATAAGACCTAAATGTTCTTCCAATGACACAAACACACCTATTGCATGCACAAGATTGATTAAAAACCCTAATTGGATAAGAATAAGCCTAGGGAGGACAAAAATGACCTAAATGTTCATCCAATGACACAAACACACCTATCGGATGCACAAGATTGGTTAAAAACCCTAATTGGACAAGAATAAGCCTTGGGAGGACGCAAATGACCTAAATGTTAATCCATTGACACAAACACACCTATTGGATGCACAAGATTGGTTAAAAACCCTAATTGGACAAGAATAAGCCTAGGGAGGACGAAAATGACCTAAATGTACATCCAATGACACAAACACATCTATTGGATGCACAAGATTGGTTAAAAACCCTAATTGGACAAGAATAAGCCTAGGGAGGACAAATATGACCTAAATGTTCTTCCAATGACACAAACACACCTATTGCATGCACAAGATTGATTAAAAACCCTAATTGGATAAGAATAAGCCTAGGGAGGACAAAAATGACCTAAATGTTCATCCAATGACACAAACACACCTATCGGATGCACAAGATTGGTTAAAAACCCTAATTGGACAAGAATAAGCCTTGGGAGTACGAAAATGACCTAAATGTTCATCCAATGACACAAACACACCTATTGGATGCACAAGATTGGTTAAAAACCCTAATTGGATAAGAATAAGCCTAGGGAGGACGAAAATGACCTAAATGTTTATCCAATGACACAAATACACCTATTGGATGCACAAGATTGGTTAAAAACCTTAATTGGACAAGAATAAGCCTAGGGAGGACGAAAATGACCTAAATGTTAATCCAATGACACAAACACACCTATTGGAGGCATAAGATTGGTTAAAAACCCTAATTGGAATAGAATAAGCCTAGGGAGAACAAAAATGACCTAAATGTTCATCCAATGACACAAACACACCTATTGGATGCACAAGATTGGTTAAAAACCCTAATTGGACAAGAATAAGCCTAGGGAGGACAAAAATGACCTAAATGTTCATCCAATGACACAAACACACCTATTGGATGGACAAGATTGGTTAAAAACCCTAATTGGACAAGAATAAGCCTAGGGAGGACGAAAATGACCTATATGTTCCTCCAATGACACAAATGAACTTATTGGATGCACAAGATTGGTTAAAAACCCTAATTGGACAAGAATTAGCCTTGGGAGGACGAAAATGACCTAAATGTTCATCCAATGACACAAACACACCTATCGGATGCACAAGATTGGTTAAAAACCCTAATTGGACAAGAATAAACCTTGGGAGGACGAAAATGACCTAAATGTTAATCCAATGACACAAACACACCTATTGGATGCACAAGATTATCTAAAAACCCTACTTGGATAAGAATAAGCCTACGGATGACGAAAATGACCTAAATGTTTATCCAATGACACAAACACACCTTTTGGATGCACAAGATTGGTTAAAAACACTAATTGGACAAGAAAAAGCCTAGGGAGGACGAAAATGACCTAAATGTACATCCAATGACACAAACACACCTATTGGATGCACAAGATTGGTTAAAAACCCTAATTGGACAAGAATAAGCCTAGGGAGGACGAAAATGACCTATATGTTCCTCCAATGACACAAACACACCTATTGGATGCACAAGATTGGTTAAAAACCCTAATTGGACAAGAATAAGCCTTGGGAGGACGAAAATGACCTAAATGTTCATCCAATGACACAAACACACCTATCGGATGCACAAGATTGGTTAAAAACCCTAATTGGACAAGAATAAGTCTAGGGCGGACAAAAATGACCTAATTGTTCATCCAATGACACAAACACACCTATTGGATGCACAAGATTGGTTAAAAACCCTAATTGGACAAGAATAAGCCTAGGGAGGACGAAAATGACCTATATGTACATCCAATGACACAAACATATTTATTGGATGCACAAGATTGGTTAAAAACCCTAATTGGACAAGAATAAGCCTTGGGAGGACGAAAATGACCTAAATGTTAATCCAATGACACAAACACACCTATTGGATGCATAAGATTGGTTAAAAACCCTAATTGGAATAGAATAAGCCTAGGGAGGACAAAAATGACCTAAATGTTCATCCAATGACACAAACACACCTATTGGATGCACAAGATTAGTTAAAAACCCTAATTGGACAAGAATAAGCCTAGGGAGGACAAAAATGACCTAAATGTTCATCCAATGACACCAACACACCTATTGGATGGACAAGATTGGTTAAAAACCCTAATTGGACAAGAATAAGCCTAGGGAGGACGAAAATGACCTATATGTTCCTCCAATGACACAAATGAACTTATTGGATGCACAAGATTGGTTAAAAACCCTAATTGGACAAGAATTAGCCTTGGGAGTACGAAAATGACCTAAATGTTCATCCAATGACACAAACACACCTATCGGATGCACAAGATTGGTTAAAAACCCTAATTGGATAAGAATAAGCCTAGGGAGGACGAAAATGACCTAAATGTTTTATCCAATGACACAAACACACCTATTGGATGCACAACATTGGTTAAAAGCCCTAATTGGACAAGAATAAGCCTAGGGAGGACGAAAATGACCTAAATGTTTTTCCAATGACACAAACACACCTATTGGATGCACAAGATTGGTTAAAAACCCTAACTGGACAAGAATAAGCCTAGGGAGGACGAAAATGACCTAAATGTACATCCAATGACACAAACACATCTATTGGATGCACAAGATTGGTTAAAAACCCTAATTGGACAAGAATAAGCCTAGGGAGGACAAATATGACCTAAATGTTCTTCCAATGACACAAACACACCTATTGCATGCACAAGATTGATTAAAAACCCTAATTGGATAAGAATAAGCCTAGGGAGGACAAAAATGACCTAAATGTTCATCCAATGACACAAATACACCTTTCAGATGCACAAGATTGGTTAAAAACCCTAATTGGATAAGAATAAGCCTTGGGAGGACGCAAATGACCTAAATGTTAATCCATTGACACAAACACACCTATCGGATGCACAAGATTGGTTAAAAACCCTAATTGGATAAGAATAAGCCTAGGGAGGACGAAAATGACCTAAATGTTTATCCAATGACACAAATACACCTATTGGATGCACAAGATTGGTTAAAAACCTTAATTGGACAAGAATAAGCCTAGGGAGGACGAAAATGACCTAAATGTTAATCCAATGACACAAACACACCTATTGGATGCACAAGATTGGTTAAAAACCCTAATTGGAATAGAATAAGCCTAGGGAGGACAAAAATGACCTAAATGTTCATCCAATGACACAAACACACCTATTGGATGCACAAGATTGGTTAAAAATCCTAATTGGTCAAGAATAAGCCTAGGGAGGACAAAAATGAGCTAAATGTTTTATCCAGTGACACAAACACACCTATTGGATGCACAAGATTGGTTCAAAACCCTAATTGGACAAGAATAAGCCTAGGGAGGACTAAAATGACCTAAATGTTTTTCCGATGACACAAACACACCTATTGGATGCACAAGATTGGTTAAAAACCCTAATTGGACAAGAATAAGCCTAGGGAGGACGAAAATGACCTAAATGTTAATCCAATGACACAAACACACCTATTGAATGCACAAGATTGGTTAAAAACCCTAATTGGAATAGAATAAGCCTAGGGAGGACAAAAATGACCTAAATGTTCATCCAATGACACAAACACACCTATTGGATGCACAAGATTGGTTAAAAACCCTAATTGGACAAGAATAAGCCTAGGGAGGACAAAAATGACCTAAATGTTCATCCAATGACACCAACACACCTATTGGATGGACAAGATTGGTTAAAAACCCTAATTGGACAAGAATAAGCCTAGGGAGGACGAAAATGACCTATATGTTTTATCAATTGACACAAACACACCTATTGGATGCACAACATTGGTTAAATGCCCTAATTGGACAAGAATAAGCCTAGGGAGGACGAAAATGACCTAAATGTTTTCCAATGACACAAACACACCTATTGGATGCACAAGATTGGTTAAAAACCCTAACTGGACAAGAATAAGCCTAGGGAGGACGAAAATGACCTAAATGTACATCCAATGACACAAACACATCTATTGGTTGCACAAGATTGGTTAAAAACCCTAATTCGACAAGAATAAGCCTAGGGAGGACAAATATGACCTAAATGTTCTTCCAATGACACAAACACACCTATTGCATGCACAAGATTGATTAAAAACCCTAATTGGATAAGAATAAGCCTAGGGAGGACAAAAATGACCTAAATGTTCATCCAATGACACAAACACACCTATCGGATGCACAAGATTGGTTAAAAACCCTAATTGGACAAGAATAAGCCTTGGGAGGACGCAAATGACCTAAATGTTAATCCATTGACACAAACACACCTATTGGATGCACAAGATTGGTTAAAAACCCTAATTGGACAAGAATAAGCCTAGGGAGGACGAAAATGACCTAAATGTACATCCAATGACACAAACACATCTATTGGATGCACAAGATTGGTTAAAAACCCTAATTGGACAAGAATAAGCCTAGGGAGGACAAATATGACCTAAATGTTCTTCCAATGACACAAACACACCTATTGCATGCACAAGATTGATTAAAAACCCTAATTGGATAAGAATAAGCCTAGGGAGGACAAAAATGACCTAAATGTTCATCCAATGACACAAACACACCTATCGGATGCACAAGATTGGTTAAAAACCCTAATTGGACAAGAATAAGCCTTGGGAGGACGCAAATGACCTAAATGTTAATCCGTTGACACAAACACACCTATTGGATGCACAAGATTGGTTAAAAACCCTAACTGGACAAGAATAAGCCTAGGGAGGACGAAAATGACCTAAATGTACATCCAATGACACAAACACATCTATTGGATGCACAAGATTGGTTAAAAACCCTAATTGGACAAGAATAAGCCTAGGGAGGACAAATATGACCTAAATGTTCTTCCAATGACACAAATACACCTATTGCATGCACAAGATTGATTAAAAACCCTAATTGGATAAGAATAAGCCTAGGGAGGACAAAAATGACCTAAATGTTCATCCAATGACACAAACACACCTATCGGATGCACAAGATTGGTTAAAAACCCTAATTGGACAAGAATAAGCCTTGGGAGGACGCAAATGACCTAAATGTTAATCCGTTGACACAAACACACCTATTGGATGCACAAGATTGGTTAAAAACCCTAACTGGACAAGAATAAGCCTAGGGAGGACGAAAATGACCTAAATGTACATCCAATGACACAAACACATCTATTGGATGCACAAGATTGGTTAAAAACCCTAATTGGACAAGAATAAGCCTAGGGAGGACAAATATGACCTAAATGTTCTTCCAATGACACAAACACACCTATTGCATGCACAAGATTGATTAAAAACCCTAATTGGATAAGAATAAGCCTAGGGAGGACAAAAATGACCTAAATGTTCATCCAATGACACAAACACACCTATCGGATGCACAAGATTGGTTAAAAACCCTAATTGGACAAGAATAAGCCTTGGGAGGACGCAAATGACCTAAATGTTAATCCATTGACACAAACACACCTATCGGATGCACAAGATTGGTTAAAAACCCTAATTGGATAAGAATAAGCCTAGGGAGGACTAAAATGACCTAAATGTTTATCCAATGACACAAATACACCTATTGGATGCACAAGATTGGTTAAAAACCTTAATTGGACAATAATAAGCCTAGGGAGGACGAAAATGACCTAAATGTTAATCCAATGACACAAACACACCTATTGGATGCACAAGATTGGTTAAAAACCCTAATTGGAATAGAATAAGCCTAGGGAGGACAAAAATGACCTAAATGTTCATCCAATGACACAAACACACCTATTGGATGCACAAGATTGGTTAAAAACCCTAATTGGACAAGAATAAGCCTAGGGAGGACAAAAATGACCTAAATGTTCATCCAATGACACCAACACACCTATTGGATGGACAAGATTGGTTAAAAACCCTAATTGGACAAGAATAAGCCTAGGGAGGACGAAAATGACCTATATGTTTTATCCAATGACACAAACACACCTATTGGATGCACAACATTGGTTAAATGCCCTAATTGGACAAGAATAAGCCTAGGGAGGACGAAAATGACCTAAATGTTTTCCAATGACACAAACACACCTATTGGATGCACAAGATTGGTTAAAAACCCTAACTGGACAAGAATAAGCCTAGGGAGGACGAAAATGACCTAAATGTACATCCAATGACACAAACACATCTATTGGTTGCACAAGATTGGTTAAAAACCCTAATTCGACAAGAATAAGCCTAGGGAGGACAAATATGACCTAAATGTTCTTCCAATGACACAAACACACCTATTGCATGCACAAGATTGATTAAAAACCCTAATTGGATAAGAATAAGCCTAGGGAGGACAAAAATGACCTAAATGTTCATCCAATGACACAAACACACCTATCGGATGCACAAGATTGGTTAAAAACCCTAATTGGACAAGAATAAGCCTAGGGAGGACGAAAATGACCTAAATGTTCATCCAATGACACAAACACACCTATTGGATGCACAAGATTGGTTAAAAACCCTATTTGGACCAGAATAATCCTAGGGAGGACGAAAATGACCTAAATGTTCATCCAATGACACAAACACACCTATTGGATGCACAAGATTGGTTAAAAACCCTAATTGGACAAGAATAAGCCTAGGGAGGACGAAAATGACCTAAATGTTAATCCAAAGACACAAACACACCTATCGGATGCACAAGATTGGTTAAAAACCCGAATTGGATAAGAATAAGCCTAGGGAGGACGAAAATGACCTAAATATTTTTCCAATGACACAAACACACCTATTGGATGCACAAGATTGGTTAAAAACCCTAATTGGACAAGAATAAGCCTAGGGAGGACGAAAATGACCTAAATGTACATCCAATGACACAAACATATTTATTGGATGCACAAGATTGGTTAAAAACCCTAATTGGACAAGAATAAGCCTTGGGAGGACGAAAATGACCTAAATGTTAATCCAAAGACACAAACACACCTATCGGATGCACAAGATTGGTTAAAAACCCTAATTGGAATAGAATAAGCCTAGGGAGGACAAAAATGACCTAAATGTTCATCCAATGACACAAACACACCTATTGGATGCACAAGATTGGTTAAAAACCCTAATTGGACAAGAATAAGCCTAGGGAGGACAAAAATGACCTAAATGTTCATCCAATGACACCAACACACCTATTGGATGGACAAGATTGGTTAAAAACCCTAATTGGACAAGAATAAGCCTAGGGAGGACGAAAATGACCTATATGTTCCTCCAATGACACAAATGAACTTATTGGATGCACAAGTTTGGTTAAAAACCCTAATTGGACAAGAATAAGCCTAGGGAGGACGAAAATGACCTAAATGTTAATCCAATGACACAAACACACCTATTGGATGCACAAGATTGGTTAAAAACCCTAATTGGACAAGAATAAGCCTAGGGAGGACGAAAATTACCTAAATGTTCATCCAATGACACAAATGAACTTATTGGATGCACAAGATTGGTTAAAAACCCTAATTGGACAAGAATAAGCCTTGGGAGGACGAAAATGACCTAAATGTTCATCCAATGACACAAACACACCTATCGGATGCACAAGATTGGTTAAAAACCCTAATTGGATAAGAATAAGCCTAGGGAGGACGAAAATGACCTAAATGTTTTATCCAATGACACAAACACACCTATTGGATGCACAAGATTGGTTAAAAGCCCTAATTGTACAAGAATAAGCCTAGGGAGGACGAAAATGACCTAAATGTTTTTCCAATGACACAAACACACCTATTGGATGCACAAGATTGGTTAAAAACCCTAACTGGACAAGAATAAGCCTAGGGAGGACGAAAATGACCTAAATGTACATCCAATGACACAAACACACCTATTGGATGCACAAGATTGGTTAAAAACCCTAATTGGACAAGAATAACCCTTGGGAGGACGAAAATGACCTAAATGTTTATCCAATGACACAAACACATCTATTGGATGCACAAGATTGGTTAAAAACCCTAATTGGACAAGAAAAAGCCTAGGGAGGACGAAAATGAACTAAATGTACATCCAATGACACAAACACACCTATTGGATGCACAAGATTGGTTAAAAACCCTAATTGGACAAGAATAAGCCTTGGGAGTACGAAAATGACCTAAATGTTCATCCAATGACACAAACACACCTATTGGATGCACAAGATTGGTTAAAACCCCTAATTGGACAAGAATAAGCCTAGGGAGGACGAAAATGACCTATATGTTCCTCCAATGACACAAACACACCTATTGGATGCACAAGATTGGTTAAAAACCCTAATTGGACAAGAATAAGCCTTGGGAGGACGAAAATGACCTAAATGTTCATCCAATGACACAAACACACCTATCGGATGCACAAGAATGGTTAAAAACCCTAATTGGACAAGAATAAGTCTAGGGAGGACAAAAATGACCTAATTGTTCATCCAATGACACAAACACACCTATTGGATGCACAAGATTGGTTAAAAACCCTAATTGGACAAGAATAAGCCTAGGGAGGACGAAAATGACCTATATGTACATCCAATGACACAAACATATTTATTGGATGCACAAGATTGGTTAAAAACCCTAATTGGACAAGAATAAGCCTTGGGAGGACGAAAATGACCTAAATGTTAATCCAATGACACAAACACACCTATTGGATGCATAAGATTGGTTAAAAACCCTAATTGGAATAGAATAAGCCTAGGGAGGACAAAAATGACCTAAATGTTCATCCAATGACACAAACACACCTATTGGATGCACAAGATTAGTTAAAAACCCTAATTGGACAAGAATAAGCCTAGGGAGGACAAAAATGACCTAAATGTTCATCCAATGACACCAACACACCTATTGGATGGACAAGATTGGTTAAAAACCCTAATTGGACAAGAATAAGCCTAGGGAGGACGAAAATGACCTATATGTTCCTCCAATGACACAAATGAACTTATTGGATGCACAAGATTGGTTAAAAACCCTAATTGGACAAGAATTAGCCTTGGGAGTACGAAAATGACCTAAATGTTCATCCAATGACACAAACACACCTATCGGATGCACAAGATTGGTTAAAAACCCTAATTGGATAAGAATAAGCCTAGGGAGGACGAAAATGACCTAAATGTTTTATCCAATGACACAAACACACCTATTGGATGCACAACATTGGTTAAAAGCCCTAATTGGACAAGAATAAGCCTAGGGAGGACGAAAATGACCTAAATGTTTTTCCAATGACACAAACACACCTATTGGATGCACAAGATTGGTTAAAAACCCTAACTGGACAAGAATAAGCCTAGGGAGGACGAAAATGACCTAAATGTACATCCAATGACACAAACACATCTATTGGATGCACAAGATTGGTTAAAAACCCTAATTGGACAAGAATAAGCCTAGGGAGGACAAATATGACCTAAATGTTCTTCCAATGACACAAACACACCTATTGCATGCACAAGATTGATTAAAAACCCTAATTGGATAAGAATAAGCCTAGGGAGGACAAAAATGACCTAAATGTTCATCCAATGACACAAACACACCTATCGGATGCACAAGATTGGTTAAAAACCCTAACTAGACAAGAATAAGCCTAGGGAGGACGAAAATGACCTAAATGTACATCCAATGACACAAACACACCTATTGGATGCACAAGATTGGTTAAAAACCCTAATTGGACAAGAATAAGCCTTGGGAGGACGAAAAAGACCTAAATGTTAATCCAAAGACACAAACACACCTATCGGATGCACAAGATTGGTTAAAAACCCGAATTGGATAAGAATAAGCCTAGGGAGGACGAAAATGACCCAAATATTTTTCCAATGACACAAACACACCTATTGGATGCACAAGATTGGTTAAAAACCCTAATTGGACAAGAATAAGCCTAGGGAGGACGAAAATGACCTAAATGTACATCCAATGACACAAACTATTTATTGGATGCACAAGATTGGTTAAAAACCCTAATTGGACAAGAATAAGCCTTGGGAGGACGAAAATGACCTAAATGTTAATCCAATGACACAAACACACCTATTGGATGCATAAGATTGGTTAAAAACCCTAATTGGAATAGAATAAGCCTAGGGAGGACAAAAATGACCTAAATGTTCATCCAATGACACAAACACACCTATTGGATGCACAAGATTGGTTAAAAACCCTAATTGGACAAGAATAAGCCTAGGGAGGACAAAAATGACCTAAATGTTCATCCAATGACACCAACACACCTATTGGATGGACAAGATTGGTTAAAAACCCTAATTGGACAAGAATAAGCCTAGGGAGGACGAAAATGACCTATATGTTCCTCCAATGACACAAACACATCTATTGGATGCACAAGATTGGTTAAAAACCCTAATTGGACAAGAATAAGCCTAGGGAGGACGAAAATGACCTAAATGTTTATCCAATGACACAAATACACCTATTGGATGCACAAGATTGGTTAAAAACCTTAATTGGACAAGAATAAGCCTAGGGAGGACGAAAATGACCTAAATGTTCATCCAATGACACAAACACACCTATTGGATGCACAAGATTGGTTAAAAACCCTAATTGGACAAGAATAAGCCTAGGGAGGACAAAAATGACCTAAATGTTCATCCAATGACACAAATGAACCTATTGGATGCACAAGATTGGTTAAAAACCCTAATTGGACAAGAATAAGCCTAGGGTGGACGAAAATGACCTAAATGTTTATCCAATGACACAAATGAACTTATTGGATGCACAAGATTGGTTAAAAACCCTAATTGGACAAGAATAAGCCTAGGGAGGACGAAAATGACCTAAATGTTCATCCAATGACACAAACACACCTATTCGATGCACAAGATTGGTTAAAAACCCTAATTGGACAAGAATAAGCGTAGGGAGTACGAAAATGACCTAAATGTTCATCCAATGACACAAATACACCTATTGGATGCAAAAGATTGGTTAGAAACCCTAATTTGACAAGAATAAGCCTAGGGAGGACGAAAATGACCTAAATGTTCATCCAATGACACAAATACACCTATTGGATGCACAAGATTGGTTAAAAACCCTAATTGGACAAGAATAAGCCTAGGGAGGACGAAAATGACCTAAATGTTCATCCAATGACACAAATGAACTTATTGGATGCACAAGATTGGTTACAAATCCTAATTGGACAAGAATAAGCCTAGGGAGGACGAAAATGACCTAAATGTTCATCCAATGGCACAAATGAACTTATTAGATGCACAAGATTGGTTAAAAACCCTAGTTGGACAAGAATAATTCTAGGGAGGATGAAAATGAGCTAAATGTTCATCCAATGACACAAATGAACTTATTGGATGCACAAGATTGGTTAGAAACCCTAATTGGACAAGAATAAAAACCTAGGGAGGACGAAAATGACCTAAATGTTCATCCAATGACACAAATGAACTTATTGGATGCACAAGATTGCTTAAAAACCCTAATTGGACAAGAATAAGCCTAGGGAGGACGAAAATGACCTAAATGTTCATCCAATGACACAAACACATCTATTGGATGCACAAGATTGGTTAGAAACCCTAATTGAACAAGAATAAGTCTAGGGAGGACGAAAATTACTTAAATATTAATCCAATGACACAAATGAACTTATTGGATGCACAAGATTGCTTAAAAACCCTAATTAGACAAGAATAAGCCTAGGGAGGACGAAAATGACCTAAATGTTCATCCAATGACACAAATACATCTATTGGATACACAAGATTAGTTAGAAACCCTAATTGGACAAGAATAAACCTAGGGAGGACGAAAATGACCTAAATGTTCATCCAATGACACAAACACACCTATTGGATTCACAAGATTGGTTAAAAACCCTAATTGGCCAAGAATAAGCCTAGGGAGGACGAAAATGACCGAAATGTTCATCAAATAACACAAATACACCTATTGGATGCAAAAGATTGGTTAGAAACCCTAATTGGACAAGAATAAGCCTAGGGAGGACGAAAATGACCTAAATGTTCATCCAATGACACAAACACACCTATTGGATGCACAAGATTGGTTAAAAACCCTAATTGGACAAGAATAAGCCTAGGGAGGACGAAAATGACCTAAATGTTCATCCAACGACACAAATACACCTATTGGATGCACAACATTGGTTAGAAACGCTAATTGGACAAGAATAAGCCTAGGGAGGACGAAAATGACCTAAATGTTCATCCAATAACACAAATGAACTTATTGGATACACAAGATTGCTTAAAAACCCTAATTAGACAAGAATAAGCCTAGGGAGGACGAAAATGACCTAAATGTTCATCCAATGACACAAATACACCTATTGGATGCACAAGATTGGTTAAAAACCCTAATTGGACAAGAATAAGCCTAGGGAGGACGAAAATGACCTAAATGTTCATCCAATGACACAAATGAACTTATTGGATGCACAAGATTGCTTAAAAACCCTAATTGGACAAGAATAAGCTTAGGGAGGACGAAAATGACCTAAATGTTCATCCAATGACACAAATACACCTATTGGATGCACAAGATTGGTTAGAAACCCTAATTGGACAAGAATAAGCCAAGGGAGGACGAAAATGACCTAAATGTTCATCCAATGACACAAATACACCTATTGCATGCACAAGATTCGTTAGAAACCCTAATTGGACAAGAATAAGCCTAGGGAGGACGAAAATGACCTAAATGTTCATCCAATGACACAAATGAACTTATTGGATGCACAAGATTGGTTAAAAACCCTAATTGGACAAGAATAAGCCTAGGGAGGACAAAAATGACCTAAATGTTCATCCAACGACACAAATGAACTTATTGGATGCACAAGATTGGTTAAAAACCCTAATTGGACAAGAATGAGCCTAGGGAGGACGAAAATGACCTAAATGTTCATCCAATGACACAAACACACCTATTGGATGCACAAGATTGGTTAAAAACCCTAATTGGACAAGAATAAGCCTAGGGAGGACGAAAATGACCTAAATGTTCATCCAATGACACAAACACAGCTATTGGATGCACAAGATTGGTTAAAATCCCTAATTGGACAAGAATAAGCCTAGGGAGGACGAAAATGACCTAAATGTTCATCCAATGACACAAATGAACTTATTGGATGCACAAGATTGGTTAAAAACCCTAATTGGACAAGAATAAGCCTTGGGAGGACGAAAATGACCTAAATGTTAATCCAATGACACAAACACACCTATTGGATGCATAAGATTGGTTAAAAACCCTAATTGGAAAAGAATAAGCCTAGGGAGGACAAAAATGACCTAAATGTTAATCCAATGACACAAACACACCTATTGGATGCACAAGATTGGTTAAAAACCCTAATTGGACAAGAATAAGCCTAGGGAGGACAAAAATGACCTAAATGTTCATCCAATGACACCAACACACCTATTGGATGGACAAGATTGGTTAAAAACCCTAATTGGACAAGAATAAGCCTAGGGAGGACGAAAATGACCTATATGTTCCTCCAATGACACAAATGAACTTATTGGATGCACAAGATTGGTTAAAAACCCTAATTGGACAAGAATTAGCCTTGGGAGTACGAAAATGACCTAAATGTTCATCCAATGACACAAACACACCTATCGGATGCACAAGATTGGTTAAAAACCCTAATTGGATAAGAATAAGCCTAGGGAGGACGAAAATGACCTAAATGTTTTATCCAATGACACAAACACACCTATTGGATGCACAACATTGGTTAAAAGCCCTAATTGGACAAGAATAAGCCTAGGGAGGACGAAAAT
This sequence comes from Cicer pinnatifidum, assembly GCA_037974775.1. Taxonomy (NCBI): domain Eukaryota; kingdom Viridiplantae; phylum Streptophyta; class Magnoliopsida; order Fabales; family Fabaceae; genus Cicer; species Cicer pinnatifidum. The sequence goes on from JBBPBR010000008.1 coordinate 36,674,324, forward strand.
GACCTAAATGTTTTTCCAATGACACAAACACACCTATTGGATGCACAAGATTGGTTAAAAACCCTAACTAGACAAGAATAAGCCTAGGGAGGACGAAAATGACCTAAATGTACATCCAATGACACAAACACATCTATTGGATGCACAAGATTGGTTAAAAACCCTAATTGGACAAGAATAAGCCTAGGGAGGACAAAAATGACCTAAATGTTCTTCCAATGACACAAACACACCTATTGCATGCACAAGATTGATTAAAAACCCTAATTGGATAAGAATAAGCCTAGGGAGGACAAAAATGACCTAAATGTTCATCCAATGACACAAATACACCTTTCAGATGCACAAGATTGGTTAAAAACCCTAATTGGATAAGAATAAGCCTTGGGAGGACGCAAATGACCTAAATGTTAATCCATTGACACAAACACACCTATCGGATGCACAAGATTGGTTAAAAACCCTAATTGGATAAGAATAAGCCTAGGGAGGACGAAAATGACCTAAATGTTTATCCAATGACACAAATACACCTATTGGATGCACAAGATTGGTTAAAAACCTTAATTGGACAAGAATAAGCCTAGGGAGGACGAAAATGACCTAAATGTTAATCCAATGACACAAACACACCTATTGGATGCACAAGATTGGTTAAAAACCCTAATTGGAATATAATAAGCCTAGGGAGAACAAAAATGACCTAAATGTTCATCCAATGACACAAACACACCTATTGGATGCACAAGATTGGTTAAAAACCCTAATTGGAATAAAATAAGCCTAGGGAGGACAAAAATGACCTAAATGTTCATCCAATGACACAAACACACCTATTGGATGCACAAGATTGGTTAAAAACCCTAATTGGACAAGAATAAGCCTAGGGAGGACAAAAATGACCTAAATGTTCATCCAATGACACCAACACACCTATTGGATGGACAAGATTGGTTAAAAACCCTAATTGGACAAGAATAAGACTAGGGAGGACGAAAATGACCTAAATGTACATCCAATGACATAAACACATCTATTGGATGCACAAGATTGGTTAAAAACCCTAATTGGACAAGAATAAGCCTTGGGAGGACGAAAATGACCTAAATGTTAATCCAATGACACAAACACACCTATTGGATGCACAAGATTGGTTAAAAACCCTAATTGGAATAGAATAAGCCTAGGGAGGACAAAAATGACCTAAATGTTCATCCAATGACACAAACACACCTATTGGATGCACAAGATTGGTTAAAAACCCTAATTGGACAAGAATAAGCCTAGGGAGGACAAAAATGACCTAAATGTTCATCCAATGACACCAACACACCTATTGGATGGACAAGATTGGTTAAAAACCCTAATTGGACAAGAATAAGCCTAGGGAGGACGAAAATGACCTATATGTTTTATCCAATGACACAAACACACCTATTGGATGCACAACATTGGTTAAATGCCCTAATTGGACAAGAATAAGCCTAGGGAGGACGAAAATGACCTAAATGTTTTCCAATGACACAAACACACCTATTGGATGCACAAGATTGGTTAAAAACCCTAACTGGACAAGAATAAGCCTAGGGAGGACGAAAATGACCTAAATGTACATCCAATGACACAAACACATCTATTGGTTGCACAAGATTGGTTAAAAACCCTAATTCGACAAGAATAAGCCTAGGGAGGACAAATAAGACCTAAATGTTCTTCCAATGACACAAACACACCTATTGCATGCACAAGATTGATTAAAAACCCTAATTGGATAAGAATAAGCCTAGGGAGGACAAAAATGACCTAAATGTTCATCCAATGACACAAACACACCTATCGGATGCACAAGATTGGTTAAAAACCCTAATTGGACAAGAATAAGCCTTGGGAGGACGCAAATGACCTAAATGTTAATCCGTTGACACAAACACACCTATTGGATGCACAAGATTGGTTAAAAACCCTAACTGGACAAGAATAAGCCTAGGGAGGACGAAAATGACCTAAATGTACATCCAATGACACAAACACATCTATTGGATGCACAAGATTGGTTAAAAACCCTAATTGGACAAGAATAAGCCTAGGGAGGACAAATATGACCTAAATGTTCTTCCAATGACACAAACACACCTATTGCATGCACAAGATTGATTAAAAACCCTAATTGGATAAGAATAAGCCTAGGGAGGACAAAAATGACCTAAATGTTCATCCAATGACACAAACACACCTATCGGATGCACAAGATTGGTTAAAAACCCTAACTAGACAAGAATAAGCCTAGGGAGGACGAAAATGACCTAAATGTACATCCAATGACACAAACACACCTATTGGATGTACAAGATTGGTTAAAAACCCTAATTGGACAAGAATAAGCCTTGGGAGGACGAAAAAGACCTAAATGTTAATCCAAAGACACAAACACACCTATCGGATGCACAAGATTGGTTAAAAACCCGAATTGGATAAGAATAAGCCTAGGGAGGACGAAAATGACCTAAATATTTTTCCAATGACACAAACACACCTATTGGATGCACAAGATTGGTTAAAAACCCTAATTGGACAAGAATAAGCCTAGGGAGGACGAAAATGACCTAAATGTACATCCAATGACACAAACACACCTATTGGATGCACAAGATTGGTTAAAAACCCTAATTGGACAAGAAAAAGCCTAGGGAGGACGAAAATGACCTATATGTTCCTCCAATGACACAAATGAACTTATTGGATGCACAAGATTGGTTAAAAACCCTAATTGGACAAGGATAACCCTAGGAAGGACGACAATGACCTAAATGTTAATCCAATGACACAAACACACCTATTAGATGCACAAGATTGGTTAAAAACCATAATTGGACAAGAATAAGCCTAGGGAGGACGAAAACGACCTAAATGTACATCCAATGACACAAACACACCTATTGGATGCACAAGATTGGTTAAAAACCCTAATTGGACAAGAATAAGCCTAGGGAGGACGAAAATGACCTAAATGTACATCCAATGACACAAACACACCTATTGGATGCACAAGATTGGTTAAAAACCCTAATTGGACAAGAATAAGCCTTGGGAGGACGAAAATGACCTAAATGTTAATCCAATGATACAAACACACCTATTGGATGCACAAGATTGGTTAAAAACCCTAATTGGACAAGAATAAGCCTAGGGAGGACGAAAATGACCTAAATGTTAATCCAATGACACAAACACACCTATTGGATGCACAAGATTGGTTAGAAACCCTAATTGGACAAGAATAAGCCTAGGGAGGATGAAAATGACGTAAATATTCATCCAATGACACAAATGAACTTATTGGATGCACAAGATTGCTTAAAACCCTAATTGGACAAGAATAAGACTAGGGAGGACGAAAATTACCTAAATGTTCATCCAATGACACAAACACACCTATTGGATGCACAAGATTGGTTAGAAACCCTAATTGGACAAGAATAAGCCTAGGGAGGACAGAAATGACCTAAATGTTCATCCAATGACACAAATAAACTTATTGGATGCACAAGATTGGTTAAAAACCCTAATTGGACAAGAATAAGCCTAGGGAGGACGAAAATGACCTAAATGTTAATCCAATGACACAAACACACCTATTGGATGCACAAGATTGGTTAAAAACCCTAATTGGACAAGAATAAGCCTAGGGAGGACGAAAATGACCTAATTGATCATCCAATGACACAAACACACCTATTGGATGCACAAGATTGGTTAAAAACCCTAATTGGACAAGAACAAGCCTAGGGAGGACGAAAATGACCTAAATGTTAATCCAATGACACAAACACACCTATTGAATGCACAAGATTGGTTAAAACCCCTAATTGGACAAGAATAAGCTTAGGGAGGACGAAAATGACCTAATTGATCATCCAATGTCACAAACACACCTATTGGAAGCACAAGATTGGTTAAAAACCCTAATTGGACAAGAAAATGCCTAGGAAGGACGAAAATGACCTAAATGTTAATCCAATGACAGAAATAAACTTATTGGATGCACAAGATTGGTTAAAAACCCTAATTGGACAAGAATAAGCCTAGGGAGGACGAAAATGACCTAATTGATCATCCAATGACACAAACACACCTATTGGATGCACAAGATTGGTTAAAAACCCTAATTGGACAAGAATATGCCTAGGGATGACGAAAATGACTTAAATATTAATTTAATGACACAAACAAACTTATCGGATGCACAAGATTGGTTAAAAACCCTAATTGGACAAGAATAAGCCAAGGGAGGACGAAAATGACCTAATTGATCCTCCAATGACACATACACACCTATTAGATGCACAAGATTGGTTAAAAACCCTAATTGGACAAGAATAAGCCTAGGGAGGACGAAAATGACCTAATTGATCATCCAATGACACAAACACACCTATTGGATGCACAAGATTGGTTAAAAACCCTAATTGGACAAGAATATGCCTAGGGAGGAGGAAAATTTCCTAAATATTAATTCAATGACACAAACAAAGTTATTGGATGCACAAGATTGGTTAAAAACCCTAATTGGACAAGAATAAGCCTAGGGAGGACGAAAATGACCTAATTGATCATCCAATGACACAAACACACCTATTGGATGCACAAGATTGGTTAAAAACCCTAATTGGACAAGAATATGCCTAGGGAGGACGAAAATGACCCAAATATTAATTCAATGACACAAACAAAGTTATTGGATGCACAAGATTGGTTAAAAACCCTAATTGGACAAGAATAAGCCTAGGGAGGACGAAAATGACCTAATTGATCATCCAATGACACAAACACACCTATTGGATGCACAAGATTGGTTAAAAACCCTAATTGGACAAGAACAAGCCTAGGGAGGACGAAAATGACCTAAATGTTAATCCAATGACACAAACACACCTATTGGATGCACAACATTGGTTAAAAACCCTAATTGGACTAGAATAAGCTTAGGGAGGACGAAAATGACCTAATTGATCATCCAATGTCACAAACACACCTATTGGAAGCACAAGATTGGTTAAAAACCCTAATTGGACAAGAATATGACTAGGAAGGACGAAAATGACCTAAATGTTAATCCAATGACAGAAATGAACTTATTGGATGCACAAGATTGGTTAAAAACCCTAATTGGACAAGAATAAGCCTAGGGAGGACGAAAATGACCTAATTGATCATCCAATGACACAAACACACCTATTGGATGCACAAGATTGGTTAAAAACCCTAATTGGACAAGAATATGCCTAGGGAGGAGGAAAATGACCTAAAAATTAATTCAATGACACAAACAAAGTTATTGGATGCACAAGATTGGTTAAAAACCCTAATTGGACAAGAATAAGCCTAGGGAGGACGAAAATGACCTAATTGATCATCCAATGACACAAACACACCTATTGGATGCACAAGATTGGTTAAAAATCCTAATTGGGGAAGAATATGCCTAGGGAGGACGAAAATGACCTAAATATTAATTCAATGACACAAACAAACTTATTGGATGCACAAGATTGGTTAAAAACCCTAATTGAACAAGAATAAGCCTAGGGAGGACGAAAATGACCTAAATGTTAATCCAATGACACAAACACACCTATTGGATGCACAAGATTGGTTAAAAACTCTAATTGGACAAGAATAAGCTTAGGGAGGACGAAAATGACCTAATTGATCATCCAATGACACAAACACACCTATTGGATGCACAAGATTGGTTAAAAACCCTAATTGGACAAGAATAAGCCTAGGGAGGACGAAAATGAACTAAATGTTAATCCAATGACACAAACACACCTATTGGATGCACAAGATTGGTTAAAAACCCTAATTGGACAAGAATAAGCCTAGGGAGGACAAAAATGACCTAATTGATCATCCAATGACACAAACACACCTATTGGATGCACAAGATTGGTTAAAAACCCTAATTGGACAAGAATATGACTAGGGACGACGAAAATGATCTAAATGTAAATCTAATGACACAACTCAACTTATTGGATGCACAAGATTGGTTAAAAACCCTAATTGGACAAGAATAAGCCTAGGGAGGACGAAAATGACCTAATTGATCATCCAATGACACAAACACACCTATTGGATGCACAAGATTGGTTAAAAACCCTAATTGGACAAGAATAAGCCTAGGGAGGACAAAAATGACCTAAATGTTCATCCAATGACACAAACACACCTATTGGATGCACAAGATTGGTTAAAAACCCTAATTGGACAAGAATAAGCCTTGGGAGGACGAAAATGACCTAAATGTTCATCCAATGACACAAACACACCTATCGGATGCACAAGATTGGTTAAAAACCCTAATTGGATAAGAATAAGCCTAGGGAGGACGAAAATGACCTAAATGTTTTATCCAATGACACAAACACACCTATTGGATGCACAAGATTGGTTAAAAGCCCTAATTGTACAAGAATAAGCCTAGGGAGGACGAAAATGACCTAAATGTTTTTCCAATGACACAAACACACCTATTGGATGCACAAGATTGGTTAAAAACCCTAACTGGACAAGAATAAGCCTAGGGAGGACGAAAATGACCTAAATGTACATCCAATGACACAAACACACCTATTGGATGCACAAGATTGGTTAAAAACCCTAATTGGACAAGAATAAGCCTTGGGAGGACGAAAATGACCTAAATGTTAATCCAAAGACACAAACACACCTATCGGATGCACAAGATTGGTTAAAAACCGGAATTGGATAAGAATAAGCCTAGGGAGGACGAAAATGACCTAAATATTTTTCCAATGACACAAACACACCTATTGGATGCACAAGATTGGTTAAAAACCCTAATTGGACAAGAATAAGCCTAGGGAGGACGAAAATGACCTAAATGTACATCCAATGACACAAACATATTTATTGGATGCACAAGATTGGTTAAAAACCCTAATTGGACAAGAATAAGCCTTGGGAGGACGAAAATGACCTAAATGTTAATCCAATGACACAAACACACCTATTGGATGCATAAGATTGGTTAAAAACCCTAATTGGAAAAGAATAAGCCTAGGGAGGACAAAAATGACCTAAATGTTAATCCAATGACACAAACACACCTATTGGATGCACAAGATTGGTTAAAAACCCTAATTGGACAAGAATAAGCCTAGGGAGGACAAAAATGACCTAAATGTTCATCCAATGACACCAACACACCTATTGGATGGACAAGATTGGTTAAAAACCCTAATTGGACAAGAATAAGCCTAGGGAGGACGAAAATGACCTATATGTTCCTCCAATGACACAAATGAACTTATTGGATGCACAAGATTGGTTAAAAACCCTAATTGGACAAGAATTAGCCTTGGGAGTACGAAAATGACCTAAATGTTCATCCAATGACACAAACACACCTATCGGATGCACAAGATTGGTTAAAAACCCTAATTGGATAAGAATAAGCCTAGGGAGGACGAAAATGACCTAAATGTTTTATCCAATGACACAAACACACCTATTGGATGCACAACATTGGTTAAAAGCCCTAATTGGACAAGAATAAGCCTAGGGAGGACGAAAATGACCTAAATGTTTTTCCAATGACACAAACACACCTATTGGATGCACAAGATTGGTTAAAAACCCTAACTGGACAAGAATAAGCCTAGGGAGGACGAAAATGACCTAAATGTACATCCAATGACACAAACACATCTATTGGATGCACAAGATTGGTTAAAAACCCTAATTGGACAAGAATAAGCCTAGGGAGGACAAATATGACCTAAATGTTCTTCCAATGACACAAACACACCTATTGCATGCACAAGATTGATTAAAAACCCTAATTGGATAAGAATAAGCCTAGGGAGGACAAAAATGACCTAAATGTTCATCCAATGACACAAATACACCTTTCAGATGCACAAGATTGGTTAAAAACCCTAATTGGATAAGAATAAGCCTTGGGAGGACGCAAATGACCTAAATGTTAATCCATTGACACAAACACACCTATCGGATGCACAAGATTGGTTAAAAACCCTAATTGGATAAGAATAAGCCTAGGGAGGACGAAAATGACCTAAATGTTTATCCAATGACACAAATACACCTATTGGATGCACAAGATTGGTTAAAAACCTTAATTGGACAAGAATAAGCCTAGGGAGGACGAAAATGACCTAAATGTTAATCCAATGACACAAACACACCTATTGGATGCACAAGATTGGTTAAAAACCCTAATTGGAATATAATAAGCCTAGGGAGAACAAAAATGACCTAAATGTTCATCCAATGACACAAACACACCTATTGGATGCACAAGATTGGTTAAAAACCCTAATTGGAATAAAATAAGCCTAGGGAGGACAAAAATGACCTAAATGTTCATCCAATGACACAAACACACCTATTGGATGCACAAGATTGGTTAAAAACCCTAATTGGACAAGAATAAGCCTAGGGAGGACAAAAATGACCTAAATGTTCATCCAATGACACCAACACACCTATTGGATGGACAAGATTGGATAAAAACCCTAATTGGACAAGAATAAGCCTAGGGAGGACGAAAATGACCTATATGTTCCTCCAATGACACAAATGAACTTATTGGATGCACAAGATTGGTTAAAAATCCTAATTGGACAAGAATAAGCCTTGGGTGTACGAAAATGACCTAAATGTTCATCCAATGACACAAACACACCTATCGGATGCACAAGATTGGTTAAAAACCCTAATTGGATAAGAATAAGCCTAGGGAGGACGAAAATGACCTAAATGTTTTATCCAATGACACAAACACACGTATTGGATGCACAAGATTGGTTAAAAGCCCTAATTGGACAAGAATAAGCCTAGGGAGGACGAATATGACCTAAATGTTTTTCCAATGACACAAACACACCTATTGGATGCACAAGATTGGTTAAAAACCCTAATTGGACAAGAATAAGCCTAGGGAGGATGAAAATGACCTATATGTTCCTCCAATGACACAAATGAACTTATTGGATGCACAAGATTGGTTAAAAACCCTAATTGGACAAGAATAAGCATTGGGAGGACGAAAATGACCAAAATGTTCATCCAATGACACAAACACACCTATCGGATGCACAAGATTGGTTAAAAGCCCTAATTGGACAAGAATAAGCCTGGGGAGGACGAAAATGACCTAAATGTTTTATCCAATGACACAAACACACCTATTGGATGCACAAGATTGGTTAAAAGCCCTAATTGGACAAGAATAAGCCTAGGGAGGACGAAAATGACCTAAATGTTTTTCCAATGACACAAACACACCTATTGGATGCACAAGATTGGTTAAAAACCCTAACTGGACAAGAATAAGCCTAGGGAGGACGAAAATGACCTAAATGTACATCCAATGACACAAACACACCTATTGGATGCACAAGATTGGTTAAAAACCCTAATTGGACAAGAATAAGCCTTGGGAGGACGAAAATGACCTAAATGTTAATCCAAAGACACAAACACACCTATCGGATGCACAAGATTGGTTAAAAACCCAAATTGGATAAGAATAAGCCTAGGGAGGACGAAAATGACCTAAATATTTTTCCAATGACACAAACACACCTATTGGATGCACAAGATTGGTTAAAAACCCTAATTGGACAAGAATAAGCCTAGGGAGGACGAAAATGACCTAAATGTACATCCAATGACAAAAACATATTTATTGGATGCACAAGATTGGTTAAAACCCCTAATTGGACAAGAATAAGCCTTGGGAGGACGAAAATGACCTAAATGTTAATCCAATGACACAAACACACCTATTGGATGCATAAGATTGGTTAAAAACCCTAATTGGAATAGAATAAGCCTAGGGAGGACAAAAATGACCTAAATGTTCATCCAATGACACAAACACACCTATTGGATGCACAAGATTGGTTAAAAACCCTAATTGGACAAGAATAAGCCTAGGGAGGACAAAAATGCCCTAAATGTTCATCCAATGACACCAACACACCTATTGGATGGACAAGATTGGATAAAAACCCTAATTGGACAAGAATAAGCCTAGGGAGGACGAAAATGACCTATATGTTCCTCCAATGACACAAATGAACTTATTGGATGCACAAGATTGGTTAAAAATCCTAATTGGACAAGAATAAGCCTTGGGAGTACGAAAATGACCTAAATGTTCATCCAATGACACAAACACACCTATCGGATGCACAAGATTGGTTAAAAACCCTAATTGGATAAGAATAAGCCTAGGGAGGACAAAAATGACCTAAATGTTCATCCAATGACACAAACACACCTATTGGATGCACAAGATTGGTTAAAAACCCTAATTGGACAAGAATAAGCCTAGGGAGGACAAAAATGACCTAAATGTTCATCCAATGACACAAACACACCTATTGGATGGACAAGATTGGTTAAAAACCCTAATTGGACAAGAATAAGACTAGGGAGGACGAAAATGACCTAAATGTACATCCAATGACATAAACACATCTATTGGATGCACAAGATTGGTTAAAAACCCTAATTGGACAAGAATAAGCCTTGGGAGGACGAAAATGACCTAAATGTTAATCCAATGACACAAACACACCTATTGGATGCACAAGATTGGTTAAAAACCCTAATTGGAATAGAATAAGCCTAGGGAGGACAAAAATGACCTAAATGTTCATCCAATGACACAAACACACCTATTGGATGGACAAGATTGGTTAAAAACCCTAATTGGACAAGAATAAGCCTAGGGAGGACGAAAATGACCTATATGTTCCTCCAATGACACAAATGAACTTATTGGATGCACAAGATTGGTTAAAAACCCTAATTGGACAAGAATAAGCCTTGGGAGTACGAAAATGACCTAAATGTTCATCCAATGACACAATCACACCTATCGGATGCACAAGATTGGTTAAAAACCCTAATTGGATAAGAATAAGCCTAGGGAGGACGAAAATGACCTAAATGTTTTATCCAATGACACAAACACACCTATTGGATGCACAAGATTGGTTAAAAGCCCTAATTGGACAAGAATAAGCCTAGGGAGGACGAATATGACCTAAATGTTTTTCCAATGACACAAACACACCTATTGGATGCACAAGATTGGTTAAAAATCCTAACTGGACAAGAATAAGCCTAGGGAGGACGAAAATGACCTAAATGTACATCCAATGACACAAACACATCTATTGGATGCACAAGATTGGTTAAAAACCCTAATTGGACAAGAATAAGCCTAGGGAGGACAAATCTGACCTAAATGTTCTTCCAATGACACAAACACACCTATTGCATGCACAAGATTGATTAAAAACCCTAATTGGATAAGAATAAGCCTAGGGAGGACAAAAATGACCTAAATGTTCATCCAATGACACAAACACACCTATCGGATGCACAAGATTGGTTAAAAACCCTAATTGGACAAGAATAAGCCTTGGGAGTACGAAAATGACCTAAATGTTCATCCAATGACACAAACACACCTATTGGATGCACAAGATTGGTTAAAAACCCTAATTGGATAAGAATAAGCCTAGGGAGGACGAAAATGACCTAAATGTTTATCCAATGACACAAATACACCTATTGGATGCACAAGATTGGTTAAAAACCTTAATTGGACAAGAATAAGCCTAGGGAGGACGAAAATGACCTAAATGTTCATCCAATGACACAAACACACCTATTGGATGCACAAGATTGGTTAAAAACCCTAATTGGACAAGAATAAGCCTAGGGAGGACGAAAATGACCTAAATGTTAATCCAATGACACAAACACACCTATTGGATGCACAAGATTGGTTAAAAACCCTAATTGGAATAGAATAAGCCTAGGGAGGACAAAAATGACCTAAATATTCATCCAATGACACAAACACACCTATTGGATGCACAAGATTGGTTAAAAACCCTAATTGGACAAGAATAAGCCTAGGGAGGACAAAAATGACCTAAATGTTCGTCCAATGACACCAACACACCTATTGGATGGACAAGATTGGTTAAAAACCCTAATTGGACAAGAATAAGCCTAGGGACGACGAAAATGACCTATATGTTCCTCCAATGACACAAATGAACTTATTGGATGCACAAGATTGGTTAAAAACCCTAATTGGACAAGAATAAGCCTAGGGAGGACGAAAATGACCTAAATGTTAATCCAATGACACAAACACACCTATTGGATGCACAAGATTGGTTAAAAACCCTAATTGGAATAGAATAAGCCTAGGGAGGACAAAAATGACCTAAATGTTCATCCAATGACACAAACACACCTATTGGATGCACAAGATTGGTTAAAAACCCTAATTGGACAAGAATAAGCCTAGGGAGGACAAAAATGACCTAAATGTTCATCCAATGACACCAACACACCTATTGGATGGACAAGATTGGTTAAAAACCCTAATTGGACAAGAATAAGCCTAGGGAGGACGAAAATGACCTATATGTTTTATCCAATGACACAAACACACCTATTGGATGCACAACATTGGTTAAATGCCCTAATTGGACAAGAATAAGCCTAGGGAGGACGAAAATGACCTAAATGTTTTCCAATGACACAAACACACCTATTGGATGCACAAGATTGGTTAAAAACCCTAACTGGACAAGAATAAGCCTAGGGAGGACGAAAATGACCTAAATGTACATCCAATGACACAAACACATCTATTGGTTGCACAAGATTGGTTAAAAACCCTAATTCGACAAGAATAAGCCTAGGGAGGACAAATATGACCTAAATGTTCTTCCAATGACACAAACACACCTATTGCATGCACAAGATTGATTAAAAACCCTAATTGGATAAGAATAAGCCTAGGGAGGACAAAAATGACCTAAATGTTCATCCAATGACACAAATACACCTTTCAGATGCACAAGATTGGTTAAAAACCCTAATTGGATAAGAATAAGCCTTGGGAGGACGCAAATGACCTAAATGTTAATCCATTGACACAAACACACCTATCGGATGCACAAGATTGGTTAAAAACCCTAATTGGATAAGAATAAGCCTAGGGAGGACGAAAATGACCTAAATGTTTATCCAATGACACAAATACACCTATTGGATGCACAAGATTGGTTAAAAACCTTAATTGGACAAGAATAAGCCTAGGGAGGACGAAAATGACCTAAATGTTAATCCAATGACACAAACACACCTATTGGATGCACAAGATTGGTTAAAAACCCTAATTGGAATATAATAAGCCTAGGGAGAACAAAAATGACCTAAATGTTCATCCAATGACACAAACACACCTATTGGATGCACAAGATTGGTTAAAAACCCTAATTGGAATAAAATAAGCCTAGGGAGGACAAAAATGACCTAAATGTTCATCCAATGACACAAACACACCTATTGGATGCACAAGATTGGTTAAAAACCCTAATTGGACAAGAATAAGCCTAGGGAGGACAAAAATGACCTAAATGTTCATCCAATGACACCAACACACCTATTGGATGGACAAGATTGGTTAAAAACCCTAATTGGACAAGAATAAGCCTAGGGAGGACGAAAATGACCTAAATGTACATCCAATGACACAAACATATTTATTGGATGCACAAGATTGGTTAAAAACCCTAATTGGACAAGAATAAGCCTTGGGAGGACGAAAATGACCTAAATGTTAATCCAATGACACAAACACACCTATTGGATGCATAAGATTGGTTAAAAACCCTAATTGGAAAAGAATAAGCCTAGGGAGGACAAAAATGACCTAAATGTTAATCCAATGACACAAACACACCTATTGGATGCACAAGATTGGTTAAAAACCCTAATTGGACAAGAATAAGCCTAGGGAGGACAAAAATGACCTAAATGTTCATCCAATGACACCAACACACCTATTGGATGGACAAGATTGGTTAAAAACCCTAATTGGACAAGAATAAGCCTAGGGAGGACGAAAATGACCTATATGTTCCTCCAATGACACAAATGAACTTATTGGATGCACAAGATTGGTTAAAAACCCTAATTGGACAAGAATTAGCCTTGGGAGTACGAAAATGACCTAAATGTTCATCCAATGACACAAACACACCTATCGGATGCACAAGATTGGTTAAAAACCCTAATTGGATAAGAATAAGCCTAGGGAGGACGAAAATGACCTAAATGTTTTATCCAATGACACAAACACACCTATTGGATGCACAACATTGGTTAAAAGCCCTAATTGGACAAGAATAAGCCTAGGGAGGACGAAAATGACCTAAATGTTTTTCCAATGACACAAACACACCTATTGGATGCACAAGATTGGTTAAAAACCCTAACTGGACAAGAATAAGCCTAGGGAGGACGAAAATGACCTAAATGTACATCCAATGACACAAACACATCTATTGGATGCACAAGATTGGTTAAAAACCCTAATTGGACAAGAATAAGCCTAGGGAGGACAAATATGACCTAAATGTTCTTCCAATGACACAAACACACCTATTGCATGCACAAGATTGATTAAAAACCCTAATTGGATAAGAATAAGCCTAGGGAGGACAAAAATGACCTAAATGTTCATCCAATGACACAAACACACCTATCGGATGCACAAGATTGGTTAAAAACCCTTATTGGACAAGAATAAGCCTTGGGAGGACGCAAATGACCTAAATGTTAATCCATTGACACAAACACACCTATCGGATGCACAAGATTGGTTAAAAACCCTAATTGGATAAGAATAAGCCTAGGGAGGACGAAAATGACCTAAATGTTTATCCAATGACACAAGTACACCTATTGGATGCACAAGATTGGTTAAAAACCTTAATTGGACAAGAATAAGCCTAGGGAGGACGAAAATGACCTAAATGTTAATCCAATGACACAAACACACCTATTGGATGCACAATATTGGTTAAAAACCCTAATTGGAATAGAATAAGCCTAGGGAGAACAAAAATGACCTAAATGTTCGTCCAATGACACAAACACACCTATTGGATGCACAAGATTGGTTAAAAACCCTAATTGGACAAGAATAAGCCTAGGGAGGACGAAAATGACCTATATGTACATCCAATGACACAAACATATTTATTGGATGCACAAGATTGGTTAAAAACCCTAATTGGACAAGAATAAGCCTTGGGAGGACGAAAATGACCTAAATGTTAATCCAATGACACAAACACACCTATTGGATGCATAAGATTGGTTAAAAACCCTAATTGGAATAGAATAAGCCTAGGGAGGACAAAAATGACCTAAATGTTCATCCAATGACACAAACACACCTATTGGATGCACAAGATTGGTTAAAAACCCTAATTGGACAAGAATAAGCCTAGGGAGGACAAAAATGACCTAAATGTTCATCCAATGACACCAACACACCTATTGGATGGACAAGATTGGTTAAAACCCCTAATTGGACAAGAATAAGCCTAGGGAGAACGAAAATGACCTATATGTTCCTCCAATGACACAAATGAACTTATTGGATGCACAAGATTGGTTAAAAACCCTAATTGGACAAGAATTAGCCTTCGGAGGACGAAAATGACCTAAATGTTCATCCAATGACACAAACACACCTATCGGATGCACAAGATTGGTTAAAAACCCTAATTGGACAAGAATAAACCTTGGGAGGACGAAAATGACCTAAATGTTAATCCAATGACACAAACACACCTATTGGATGCACAAGATTAGCTAAAAACCCTACTTGGATAAGAATAAGCCTAGGGATGACGAAAATGACCTAAATGTTTATCCAATGACACAAACACACCTGTTGGATGCACAAGATTGGTTAAAAACCCTAATTGGACAAGAAAAAGCCTAGGGAGGACGAAAATGACCTAAATGTACATCCAATGACACAAACACACCTATTGGATGCACAAGATTGGTTAAAAACCCTAATTGAACAAGAATAAGCCTAGGGAGGACGAAAATGACCTATATGTTCCTCCAATGACACAAATGAACTTATTGGATGCACAAGATTGGTTAAAAACCCTAATTGGACATGAATAAGCCTTGGGAGGACGAAAATGACCTAAATGTTCATCCAATGACACAAACACACCTATCGGATGCACAAGATTGGTTAAAAGCCCTAATTGGACAAGAATAAGCCTAGGGAGGACGAAAATGACCTAAATGATTTTCTAATGACACAAACACACCTATTGGATGCACAAGATTGGTTAAAAACCCTAACTAGACAATAATAAGCCTAGGGAGGACGAAAATGACCTAAATGTACATCCAATGACACAAACACACCTATTGGATGCACAAGATTGGTTAAAAACCCTAATTGGACAAGAATAAGCCTTGGGAGGACGAAAATGACCTAAATGTTAATCCAAAGACACAAACACACCTATCGGATGCACAAGATTGGTTAAAAACCGGAATTGGATAAGAATAAGCCTAGGGAGGACGAAAATGACCTAAATATTTTTCCAATGACACAAACACACCTATTGGATGCACAAGATTGGTTAAAAACCCTAATTGGACAAGAATAAGCCTAGGGAGGACGAAAATGACCTAAATGTACATCCAATGACACAAACATATTTATTGGATGCACAAGATTGGTTAAAAACCCTAATTGGACAAGAATAAGCCTTGGGAGGACGAAAATGACCTAAATGTTAATCCAATGACACAAACACACCTATTGGATGCATAAGATTGGTTAAAAACCCTAATTGGAATAGAATAAGCCTAGGGAGGACAAAAATGACCTAAATATTCATCCAATGACACAAACACACCTATTGGATGCACAAGATTGGTTAAAAACCCTAATTGGACAAGAATAAGCCTAGGGAGGACAAAAATGACCTAAATGTTCATCCAATGACACAAACACACCTATTGGATGGACAAGATTGGTTAAAAACCCTAATTGGACAAGAATAAGACTAGGGAGGACGAAAATGACCTAAATGTACATCCAATGACACAAACACATCTATTGGATGCACAAGATTGGTTAAAAACCCTAATTGGACAAGAATAAGCCTTGGGAGGACGAAAATGACCTAAATGTTAATCCATTCACACAAACACACCTATTGGATGCACAAGATTGGTTAAAAACCCTAATTGGAATAGAATAAGCCTAGGGAGGACAAAAATGACCTAAATATTCATCCAATGACACAAACACACCTATTGGATGCACAAGATTGGTTAAAAACCCTAATTGGACAAGAATAAGCCTAGGGAGGACAAAAATGACCTAAATGTTCGTCCAATGACACCAACACACCTATTGGATGGACAAGATTGGTTAAAAACCCTAATTGGACAAGAATAAGCCTAGGGACGACGAAAATGACCTATATGTTCCTCCAATGACACAAATGAACTTATTGGATGCACAAGATTGGTTAAAAACCCTAATTGGACAAGAATAAGCCTTGGTAGTACGAAAATGACCTAAATGTTAATCCAATGACACAAACACACCTATTGGATGCACAAGATTGGTTAAAAACCCTAATTGGACAAGAATAAGCCTAGGGAGGACGAAAATGACCTAAATGTACATCCAATGACACAAACACACCTATTGGATGCACAAGATTGGTTAAAAACCCTAATTGGACAAGAAAAAGCCTAGGGAGGACGAAAATGACCTATATGTTCCTCCAATGACACAAATGAACTTATTGGATGCACAAGATTGGTTAAAAACCCTAATTGGACAAGGATAACCCTAGGAAGGACGACAATGACCTAAATGTTAATCCAATGACACAAACACACCTATTAGATGCACAAGATTGGTTAAAAACCATAATTGGACAAGAATAAGCCTAGGGAGGACGAAAACGACCTAAATGTACATCCAATGACACAAACACACCTATTGGATGCACAAGATTGGTTAAAAACCCTAATTGGACAAGAATAAGCCTAGGGAGGACGAAAATGACCTAAATGTACATCCAATGACACAAACACACCTATTGGATGCACAAGATTGGTTAAAAACCCTAATTGGACAAGAATAAGCCTTGGGAGGACGAAAATGACCTAAATGTTAATCCAATGATACAAACACACCTATTGGATGCACAAGATTGGTTAAAAACCCTAATTGGACAAGAATAAGCCTAGGGAGGACGAAAATGACCTATATGTTCCTCCAATGACACAAATGAACTTATTGGATGCACAAGATTGGTTAAAAACCCTAATTGGACAAGAATAAGCCTAGGGAGGACGAAAATGACCTAAATGTTAATCCAATGACACAAACACACTTATTGGATGCACAAGATTGGTTAAAAACCCTAATTGGACAAGAATAAGCCTAGGGAGGACGAAAATGACCTAAATGTTCATCCAATGACACAAACACACCTATTGGATGCACAAGATTGGTTAAAAACCCTAATTGGACCAGAATAAGCCTAGGGAAGACGAAAATGACCTAAATGTTCATCCAATGACACAAATGAACTTATTGGATGCACAAGATTGCTTAAAAACCCTAATTGGACAAGAATAAGCATAGGGAGGACGAAAATGACCTAAATGTTCATCCAATGACACAAACACGCCTATTGGATGCACAAGATTGGTTAAAAACCCTAATTGGACAACAATAAGCCTAGGGAGGATGAAAATGACCTAAATGTTCATCTAATGACACAAACACACCTATTGGATGCCCAAGATTGGTTAAAAACCCTAATTGCACAAAACTAAGCCTAGTGAGGACGAAAATAACCTAAATGTTCATCCAATGACACAAATGAACTTATTGGATGCACAAGATTGCTTAAAACCCTTATTGGACAAGAATAAGACTAGGGAGGACGAAAATGACCTAAATGTTCATCCAATGACACAAACACACCTATTGGATGCACAAGATTGGTTAGAAACCCTAATTGAACAAGAATAAGCGTAGGGAGGACGAAAATGACCTAAATGTTCATCCAATGAAACAAATGAACTTATTGGATTCACAAGATTGCTTAAAAACCCTAATTGGACAAGAATAAGCCTAGGGAGGACGAAAATGACCTAAATGTTCATCGAATGACACAAATGAACTTATTGGATGCACAAGATTGGTTAAAAACCCAAATTGGACAAGAATAAGCCTAGGGAGGACGAAAATGACCTAAATGTTCATCCAATGACACAAATGAACCTATTGGATGCACAAGAATGGTTAAAAACCCTAATTGGACAAGAATAAGCCTAGGGTGGACGAAAATGACCTAAATGTTTATCCAATGACACAAATGAACTTATTGGATGCACAAGATTGGTTAAAAACCCTAATTGGACAAGAATAAGCCTAGGGAGGACGAAAATGACCTAAATGTTCATCCAATGACACAAACACACCTATTGGATGCACAAGATTGGTTAAAAACCCTAATTGGACAAGAATAAGCCTAGGATGGACGAAAATGACCTAAATGTTTATCCAATGACACAAATGAACTTATTGGATGCACAAGATTGGTTAAAAACCCTAATTGGACAAGAATAAGCCTAGGGAGGACGAAAATGACCTAAATGTTCATCCAATGACACAAACACACCTATTAGATGCACTAGATTGGTTAGAAACCCTAATTGGACAAGAATAAGCCTAGGGAGGACGAAAATGACCTAAATGTTAATCCAATGACACAAATGAACTTATTGGATGCACAAGATTGGTTAAAAACACTAATTGGACAAGAATAATCCTAGGGAGGACGAAAATGACCTAAATGTTCATCAAATGACTAAACACACCTATTGGATGCACAAGATTGGTTAGAAACCCTAATTGGACAAGAATAAGCCTAGGGATGACGAAAATGACCTAAATGTTCATCCAATGACACAAATGAACTTATTGGATGCACAAGATTGGTTAAAAACCCTAATTGGACAAGAATAAGCCTAGGGAGGACGAAAATGACCTAAATGTTCATCCAATGACACAAACACACCTATTGGATGCACAAGACTGGTTAAAAACCATAATTGCACAAAAATAAGCCTAGGGAGGACGAAAATGACCTAAATGTTCATCCAATGACACAAATGAACTTATTGGATGCACAAGATTGGTTAAAAACCCTAATTGGACAAGAATAAGCCTAGGGTGGACGAAAATGACCTAAATGTTTATCCCATGACACAAATGAACTTATTGGATGCACAAGATTGGTTAAAAACCCTAATTGGACAAGAATAAGCCTAGGGTGGACGAAAATGACCTAAATGTTTATCCAATGACACAAATGAACTTATTGGATGCACAAGATTGGTTAAAAACCCTAATTGGACAAGAATAAGCCTAGGGAGGACGAAAATGACCTAAATGTTCATCCAATGACACAAACACACCTATTGGATGCACAAGATTGGTTAAAAACCCTAATTGGACAAGAATAAGCCTTGGGAGGACGGAAATGACCTAAATGTTCATCCAATGACACAAACACACCTATTGGATGCACAAGATTGGTTAAAAACCCTAATTGGACAAGAATAAGCCTTGGGAGGACGAAAATGACCTAAATGTTCATCCAATGACACAAACACACCTATCGGATGCACAAGAATGGTTAAAAACCCTAATTGGACAAGAATAAGTCTAGGGAGGACAAAAATGACCTAATTGTTCATCCAATGACACAAACACACCTATTGGATGCACAAGATTGGTTAAAAACCCTAATTGGACAAGATTAAGCCTAGGGAGGACGAAAATGACCTATATGTACATCCAATGACACAAACATATTTATTGGATGCACAAGATTGGTTAAAAACCCTAATTGGACAAGAATAAGCCTTGGGAGGACGAAAATGACCTAAATGTTAATCCAATGACACAAACACACCTATTGGATGCATAAGATTGGTTAAAAACCCTAATTGGAAAAGAATAAGCCTAGGGAGGACAAAAATGACCTAAATGTTAATCCAATGACACAAACACACCTATTGGATGCACAAGATTGGTTAAAAACCCTAATTGGACAAGAATAAGCCTAGGGAGGACAAAAATGACCTAAATGTTCATCCAATGACACCAACACACCTATTGGATGGACAAGATTGGTTAAAAACCCTAATTGGACAAGAATAAGCCTAGGGAGGACGAAAATGACCTATATGTTCCTCCAATGACACAAATGAACTTATTGGATGCACAAGATTGGTTAAAAACCCTAATTGGACAAGAATTAGCCTTGGGAGTACGAAAATGACCTAAATGTTCATCCAATGACACAAACACACCTATCGGATGCACAAGATTGGTTAAAAACCCTAATTGGATAAGAATAAGCCTAGGGAGGACGAAAATGACCTAAATGTTTTATCCAATGACACAAACACACCTATTGGATGCACAACATTGGTTAAAAGCCCTAATTGGACAAGAATAAGCCTAGGGAGGACGAAAATGACCTAAATGTTTTTCCAATGACACAAACACACCTATTGGATGCACAAGATTGGTTAAAAACCCTAACTGGACAAGAATAAGCCTAGGGAGGACGAAAATGACCTAAATGTACATCCAATGACACAAACACATCTATTGGATGCACAAGATTGGTTAAAAACCCTAATTGGACAAGAATAAGCCTAGGGAGGACAAATATGACCTAAATGTTCTTCCAATGACACAAACACACCTATTGCATGCACAAGATTGATTAAAAACCCTAATTGGATAAGAATAAGCCTAGGGAGGACAAAAATGACCTAAATGTTCATCCAATGACACAAATACACCTTTCAGATGCACAAGATTGGTTAAAAACCCTAATTGGATAAGAATAAGCCTTGGGAGGACGCAAATGACCTAAATGTTAATCCATTGACACAAACACACCTATCGGATGCACAAGATTGGTTAAAAACCCTAATTGGATAAGAATAAGCCTAGGGAGGACGAAAATGACCTAAATGTTTATCCAATGACACAAATACACCTATTGGATGCACAAGATTGGTTAAAAACCTTAATTGGACAAGAATAAGCCTAGGGAGGACGAAAATGACCTAAATGTTAATCCAATGACACAAACACACCTATTGGATGCACAAGATTGGTTAAAAACCCTAATTGGAATATAATAAGCCTAGGGAGAACAAAAATGACCTAAATGTTCATCCAATGACACAAACACACCTATTGGATGCACAAGATTGGTTAAAAACCCTAATTGGAATAAAATAAGCCTAGGGAGGACAAAAATGACCTAAATGTTCATCCAATGACACAAACACACCTATTGGATGCACAAGATTGGTTAAAAACCCTAATTGGACAAGAATAAGCCTAGGGAGGACAAAAATGACCTAAATGTTCATCCAATGACACCAACACACCTATTGGATGGACAAGATTGGATAAAAACCCTAATTGGACAAGAATAAGCCTAGGGAGGACGAAAATGACCTATATGTTCCTCCAATGACACAAATGAACTTATTGGATGCACAAGATTGGTTAAAAATCCTAATTGGACAAGAATAAGCCTTGGGAGTACGAAAATGACCTAAATGTTCATCCAATGACACAAACACACCTATCGGATGCACAAGATTGGTTAAAAACCCTAATTGGATAAGAATAAGCCTAGGGAGGACAAAAATGACCTAAATGTTCATCCAATGACACAAACACACCTATTGGATGCACAAGATTGGTTAAAAACCCTAATTGGTCAAGAATAAGCCTAGGGAGGACAAAAATGACCTAAATGTTCATCCAATGACACCAACACACCTATTGGATGGACAAGATTGGTTAAAAACCCTAATTGGACAAGAATAAGCCTAGGGAGGACGAAAATGACCTATATGTTCCTCCAATGACACAAATGAACTTATTGGATGCACAAGATTGGTTAAAAACCCAAATTGGACAAGAATAAGCCTTGGGAGTACGAAAATGACCTAAATGTTCATCCAATGACACAAACACACCTATCGGATGCACAAGATTGGTTAAAAACCCTAATTGGATATGAATAAGCCTAGGGAGGACGAAAATGACCTAAATGTTTTATCCAATGACACAACCACACCTATTGGATGCACAAGATTGGTTAAAAGCCCTAATTGGACAAGAATAAGCCTAGGGAGGACGAATATGACCTAAATGTTTTTCCAATGACACAAACACACCTATCGGATGCACAAGATTGGTTAAAAACCCTAATTGGGTAAGAATAAGCCTAGGGAGGACAAAAATGACCTAAATGTTTATCCAATGACACAAATACACCTATTGGATGCACAAGATTGGTTAAAAACCTTAATTGGACAAGAATAAGCGTAGGGAGGACGAAAATGACCTAAATGTTAATCCAATGACACAAACACACCTATTGGATGCACAAGATTGGTTAAAAACCCTAATTGGAATATAATAAGCCTAGGGAGAACAAAAATGACCTAAATGTTCATCCAATGACACAAACACACCTATTGGATGCACAAGATTGGTTAAAAACCCTAATTGGAATAAAATAAGCCTAGGGAGGACAAAAATGACCTAAATGTTCATCCAATGACACAAACACACCTATTGGATGGACAAGATTGGTTAAAAACCCTAATTGGACAAGAATAAGCCTAGGGAGGACGAAAATGACCTATATGTTCCTCCAATGACACAAATGAACTTATTGGATGCACAAGATTGGTTAAAAACCCTAATTGGACAAGAATAAGCCTTGGGAGTACGAAAATGACCTAAATGTTCATCCAATGACACAATCACACCTATCGGATGCACAAGATTGGTTAAAAACCCTAATTGGATAAGAATAAGCCTAGGGAGGACGAAAATGACCTAAATGTTTTATCCAATGACACAAACACACCTATTGGATGCACAAGATTGGTTAAAAGCCCTAATTGGACAAGAATAAGCCTAGGGAGGACGAATATGACCTAAATGTTTTTCCAATGACACAAACACACCTATTGGATGCACAAGATTGGTTAAAAATCCTAACTGGACAAGAATAAGCCTAGGGAGGACGAAAATGACCTAAATGTACATCCAATGACACAAACACATCTATTGGATGCACAAGATTGGTTAAAAACCCTAATTGGACAAGAATAAGCCTAGGGAGGACAAATCTGACCTAAATGTTCTTCCAATGACACAAACACACCTATTGCATGCACAAGATTGATTAAAAACCCTAATTGGATAAGAATAAGCCTAGGGAGGACAAAAATGACCTAAATGTTCATCCAATGACACAAACACACCTATCGGATGCACAAGATTGGTTAAAAACCCTAATTGGACAAGAATAAGCCTTGGGAGTACGAAAATGACCTAAATGTTCATCCAATGACACAAACACACCTATTGGATGCACAAGATTGGTTAAAAACCCTAAATGGATAAGAATAAGCCTAGGGAGGACGAAAATGACCTAAATGTTTATCCAATGACACAAATACACCTATTGGATGCACAAGATTGGTGAAAAACCTTAATTGGACAAGAATAAGCCTAGGGAGGACGAAAATGACCTAAATGTTAATCCAATGACACAAACACACCTATTGGATGCACAAGATTGGTTAAAAACCCTAATTGGAAAGTATAAGCCTAGGGAGAACAAAAATTACCTAAATGTTCATCCAATGACACAAACACACCTATTGGATGCACAAGATTGGTTAAAAACCCTAATTGGACAAGAATAAGCCTAGGGAGGACGAAAATGACCTATATGTACATCCAATGAAACAAACATATTTATTGGATGCACAAGATTGGTTAAAAACCCTAATTGGACAAGAATAAGCCTTGGGAGGACGAAAATGACCTAAATGTTAATCCAATGACACAAACACACCTATTGGATGCATAAGATTGGTTAAAAACCCTAATTGGAATAGAATAAGCCTAGGGAGGACAAAAATGACCTAAATGTTCATCCAATGACACAAACACACCTATTGGATGGACAAGATTGGTTAAAAACCCTAATTGGACAAGAATAAGCCTAGGGAGAACAAAAATGACCTATATGTTCCTCCAATGACACAAATGAACTTATTGGATGCACAAGATTGGTTAAAAACCCTAATTGGACAAGAATTAGCCTTCGGAGGACGAAAATGACCTAAATGTTCATCCAATGACACAAACACACCTATCGGATGCACAAGATTGGTTAAAAACCCTAATTGGACAAGAATAAACCTTGGGAGGACGAAAATGACCTAAATGTTAATCCAATGACACAAACACACCTATTGGATGCACAAGATTAGCTAAAAACCCTACTTGGATAAGAATAAGCCTAGGGATGACGAAAATGACCTAAATGTACATCCAATGACACAAACACACCTATTGGGTGCACAAGATTGGTTAAAAACCCTAATTGAACAAGAATAAGCCTAGGGAGGACGAAAATGACCTATATGTTCCTCCAATGACACAAATGAACTTATTGGATGCACAAGATTGGTTAAAAACCCTAATTGGACAAGAATAAGCCTAGGGAGGACGAAAATGACCTAAATGTTAATCCAATGACACAAACACACCTATTGGATGCATAAGATTGGTTAAAAACCCTAATTGGAATAGAATAAGCCTAGGGAGGACAAAAATGACCTAAATATTCATCCAATGACACAAACACACCTATTGGATGCACAAGATTGGTTAAAAACCCTAATTGGACAAGAATAAGCCTAGGGAGGACAAAAATGACCTAAATGTTCATCCAATGACACCAACACACCTATTGGATGGACAAGATTGGTTAAAAACCCTAATTAGACAAGAATAAGACTAAGGAGGACGAAAATGACCTAAATGTACATCCAATGACACAAACACATCTATTGGATGCACAAGATTGGTTAAAAACCCTAATTGGACAAGAATAAGCCTTGGGAGGACGAAAATGACCTAAATGTTAATCCAATGACACAAACACACCTATTGGAGGCATAAGATTGGTTAAAAACCCTAATTGGAATAGAATAAGCCTAGGGAGAACAAAAATGACCTAAATGTTCATCCAATGACACAAACACACCTATTGGATGCACAAGATTGGTTAAAAACCCTAATTGGACAAGAATAAGCCTAGGGAGGACAAAAATGACCTAAATGTTCATCCAATGACACAAACACACCTATTGGATGGACAAGATTGGTTAAAAACCCTAATTGGACAAGAATAAGACTAGGGAGGACGAAAATGACCTAAATGTACATCCAATGACACAAACACATCTATTGGATGCACAAGATTGGTTAAAAACCCTAATTGGACAAGAATAAGCCTTGGGAGGACGAAAATGACCTAAATGTTAATCCATTCACACAAACACACCTATTGGATGCACAAGATTGGTTAAAAACCCTAATTGGAATAGAATAAGCCTAGGGAGGACAAAAATGACCTAAATATTCATCCAATGACACAAACACACCTATTGGATGCACAAGATTGGTTAAAAACCCTAATTGGACAAGAATAAGCCTAGGGAGGACAAAAATGACCTAAATGTTCGTCCAATGACACCAACACACCTATTGGATGGACAAGATTGGTTAAAAACCCTAATTGGACAAGAATAAGCCTAGGGACGACGAAAATGACCTATATGTTCCTCCAATGACACAAATGAACTTATTGGATGCACAAGATTGGTTAAAAACCCTAATTGGACAAGAATAAGCCTTGGTAGTACGAAAATGACCTAAATGTTAATCCAATGACACAAACACACCTATTGGATGCACAAGATTGGTTAAAAACCCTAATTGGACAAGAATAAGCCTAGGGAGGACGAAAATGACCTAAATGTACATCCAATGACACAAACACACCTATTGGATGCACAAGATTGGTTAAAAACCCTAATTGGACAAGAAAAAGCCTAGGGAGGACGAAAATGACCTATATGTTCCTCCAATGACACAAATGAACTTATTGGATGCACAAGATTGGTTAAAAACCCTAATTGGACAAGGATAACCCTAGGAAGGACGACAATGACCTAAATGTTAATCCAATGACACAAACACACCTATTAGATGCACAAGATTGGTTAAAAACCATAATTGGACAAGAATAAGCCTAGGGAGGACGAAAACGACCTAAATGTACATCCAATGACACAAACACACCTATTGGATGCACAAGATTGGTTAAAAACCCTAATTGGACAAGAATAAGCCTAGGGAGGACGAAAATGACCTAAATGTACATCCAATGACACAAACACACCTATTGGATGCACAAGATTGGTTAAAAACCCTAATTGGACAAGAATAAGCCTTGGGAGTACGAATATGACCTAAATGTTCATCCAATGACACAAACACACTTATCGGATGCACAAGATTGGTTAAAAACCCTAATTGGAGAAGAATAAGCCTAGGGAGGACGAAAATGACCTATATGTTCCTCCAATGACACAAATGAACTTATTGGATGCACAAGATTGGTTAAAATCCCTAATTGGAAAAGAATAAGCCTTGGGAGGACGAAAATGACCTAAATGTTAATCCAATGACACAAACACACCTATTGGATGCACAAGATTGGTTAAAAACCCTAATTGGACAAGAATAAGCCTTGGGAGGACGAAAATGACCTAAATGTTAATCCAATGACACAAACACACCTATCGGATGCACAAGATTGGTTAAAAACCCTAATTGGACAAGAATAAGCCTAGGGAGGACGAAAATGACCTAAATGTTAATCCAATGACACAAACACACCTATTGGATGCACAAGATTGGTTAAAAACCCTAATTGGACAAGAATAAGCCTAGGGAGCACGAAAATGACCTAATTGATCATCCAATGACACAAACACACCTATTGGATGCACAAGATTGGTTAAAAACCCTAATTGGACAAGAATAAGCCTAGGGAGGACGAAAATGACCTAAATGTTAATCCAATGACACAAACACACCTATCGGATGCACAAGATTGGTTAAAAACCCTAATTGGATAAGAATAAGCCTAGGGAGGACGAAAATGACCTAAATGTTTATCCAATGACACAAATACACCTATTGGATGCACAAGATTGGTTAAAAACCTTAATTGGACAAGAATAAGCCTAGGGAGGACGAAAATGACCTAAATGTTAATCCAATGACACAAACACACCTATTGGATGCACAAGATTGGTTAAAAACCCTAATTGGAATATAATAAGCCTAGGGAGAACAAAAATGACCTAAATGTTCATCCAATGACACAAACACACCTATTGGATGCACAAGATTGGTTAAAAACCCTAATTGGAATAAAATAAGCCTAGGGAGGACAAAAATGACCTAAATGTTCATCCAATGACACAAACACACCTATTGGATGCACAAGATTGGTTAAAAACCCTAATTGGACAAGAATAAGCCTAGGGAGGACAAAAATGACCTAAATGTTCATCCAATGACACCAACACACCTATTGGATGGACAAGATTGGTTAAAAACCCTAATTGGACAAGAATAAGCCTAGGGAGGACGAAAATGACCTAAATGTACATCCAATGACACAAACATATTTATTGGATGCACAAGATTGGTTAAAAACCCTAATTGGACAAGAATAAGCCTTGGGAGGACGAAAATGACCTAAATGTTAATCCAATGACACAAACACACCTATTGGATGCATAAGATTGGTTAAAAACCCTAATTGGAAAAGAATAAGCCTAGGGAGGACAAAAATGACCTAAATGTTAATCCAATGACACAAACACACCTATTGGATGCACAAGATTGGTTAAAAACCCTAATTGGACAAGAATAAGCCTAGGGAGGACAAAAATGACCTAAATGTTCATCCAATGACACCAACACACCTATTGGATGGACAAGATTGGTTAAAAACCCTAATTGGACAAGAATAAGCCTAGGGAGGACGAAAATGACCTATATGTTCCTCCAATGACACAAATGAACTTATTGGATGCACAAGATTGGTTAAAAACCCTAATTGGACAAGAATTAGCCTTGGGAGGACGAAAATGACCTAAATGTTCATCCAATGACACAAACACACCTATCGGATGCACAAGATTGGTTAAAAACCCTAATTGGACAAGAATAAACCTTGGGAGGACACAAATGACCTAAATGTTAATCCAATGACACAAACACACCTATTGGATGCACAAGATTAGCTAAAAACCCTACTTGGATAAGAATAAGCCTAGGGATGTCGAAAATGACCTAAATGTTTATCCAATGACACAAACACACCTATTGGATGCACAAGATTGGTTAAAAACCCTAATTGGACAAGAATAAGCCTAGGGAGGACAAAAATGACCTAAATGTTCATCCAATGACACCAACACACCTATTGGATGGACAAGATTGGTTAAAAACCCTAATTGGACAAGAATAAGCCTAGGGAGGACGAAAATGACCTATATGTTCCTCCAATGACACAAATGAACTTATTGGATGCACAAGATTGGTTAAAAACCCTAATTGGACAAGAATTAGCCTTGGGAGGACGAAAATGACCTAAATCTTCATCCAATGACACAAACACACCTATCGGATGCACAAGATTGGTTAAAAACCCTAATTGGACAAGAATAAACCTTGGGAGGACAAAAATGACCTAAATGTTAATCCAATGACACAAACACACCTATTGGATGCACAAGATTAGCTAAAAACCCTACTTGGATAAGAATAAGCCTAGGGATGTCGAAAATGACCTAAATGTTTATCCAATGACACAAACACACCTATTGGATGCACAAGATTGGTTAAAAACCCTAATTGGACAAGAAAAAGCCTAGGGAGGACGAAAATGACCTAAATGTACATCCAATGACACAAACACACCTATTGGATGCACAAGATTGGTTAAAAACCCTAATTGAACAAGAATAAGCCTAGGGAGGACGAAAATGACCTATATGTTCCTCCAATGACACAAATGAACTTATTGGATGCACAAGATTGGTTAAAAACCCTAATTGGACATGAATAAGCCTTGGGAGGACGAAAATGACCTAAATGTTCATCCAATGACACAAACACACCTATCGGATGCACAAGATTGGTTAAAAGCCCTAATTGGACAAGAATAAGCCTAGGGAGGACGAAAATGACCTAAATGATTTTCTAATGACACAAACACACCTATTGGATGCACAAGATTGGTTAAAAACCCTAACTAGACAATAATAAGCCTAGGGAGGACGAAAATGACCTAAATGTACATCCAATGACACAAACACACCTATTGGATGCACAAGATTGGTTAAAAACCCTAATTGGACAAGAATAAGCCTTGGGAGGACGAAAATGACCTAAATGTTAATCCAAAGACACAAACACACCTATCGGATGCACAAGATTGGTTAAAAACCGGAATTGGATAAGAATAAGCCTAGGGAGGACGAAAATGACCTAAATATTTTTCCAATGACACAAACACACCTATTGGATGCACAAGATTGGTTAAAAACCCTAATTGGACAAGAATAAGCCTAGGGAGGACGAAAATGACCTAAATGTACATCCAATGACACAAACATATTTATTGGATGCACAAGATTGGTTAAAAACCCTAATTGGACAAGAATAAGCCTTGGGAGGACGAAAATGACCTAAATGTTAATCCAATGACAAAAACACACCTATTGGATGCATAAGATTGGTTAAAAACCCTAATTGGAATAGAATAAGCCTAGGGAGGACAAAAATGACCTAAATATTCATCCAATGACACAAACACACCTATTGGATGCACAAGATTGGTTAAAAACCCTAATTGGACAAGAATAAGCCTAGGGAGGACAAAAATGACCTAAATGTTCATCCAATGACACCAACACACCTATTGGATGGACAAGATTGGTTAAAAACCCTAATTGGACAAGAATAAGCCTAGGGAGGACGAAAATGACCTATATGTTCCTCCAATGACACAAATGAACTTATTGGATGCACAAGATTGGTTAAAATCCCTAATTGGACAAGAATAAGCCTTCGGAGTACGAAAATGACCTAAATGTTCATCTAATGACACAAACACACCTATCGGATGCACAAGATTGGTTAAAAACCCTAATTGGATAAGAATAAGCCTAGGGAGGACGAAAATGACCTAAATGTTTTAACCAATGACACAAACACACCTATTGGATGCACAAGATTGGTTAAAAGCCCTAATTGGACAAGAATAAGCCTAGGGAGGACGAATATGACCTAAATGTTTTTCCAATGACACAAACACACCTATCGGATGCACAAGATTGGTTAAAAACCCTAATTGGATAAGAATAAGCCTAGGGAGGACAAAAATGACCTAAATGTTTATCCAATGACACAAATACACCTATTGGATGCACAAGATTGGTTAAAAACCTTAATTGGACAAGAATAAGCCTAGGGAGGACGAAAATGACCTAAATGTTAATCCAATGACACAAACACACCTATTGGATGCACAAGATTGGTTAAAAACCCTAATTGGAATATAATAAGCCTAAGGAGAACAAAAATGACCTAAATGTTCATCCTATGACACAAACACACCTATTGGATGCACAAGATTGGTTAAAAACCCTAATTGGAATAAAATAAGCCTAGGGAGGACAAAAATGACCTAAATGTTCATCCAATGACACAAACACACCTATTGGATGCACAAGATTGGTTAAAAACCCTAATTGGACAAGAATAAGCCTAGGGAGGACAAAAATGACTTAAATGTTCATCCAATGACACCAACACACCTATTGGATGGACAAGATTGGTTAAAAACCCTAATTGGACAAGAATAAGCCTAGGGAGGACGAAAATGACCTATATGTTCCTCCAATGACACAAATGAACTTATTGGATGCACAAGATTGGTTAAAAACCCTAATTGGACAAGAATAAGCCTTGGGAGTACGAAAATGACCTAAATGTTCATCCAATGACACAATCACACCTATCGGATGCACAAGATTGGTTAAAAACCCTAATTGGATAAGAATAAGCCTAAGGAGGACGAAAATGACCTAAATGTTTTATCCAATGACACAAACACACCTATTGGATGCACAAGATTGGTTAAAAGCCCTAATTGGACAAGAATAAGCCTAGGGAGGACGAATATGACCTAAATGTTTTTCCAATGACACAAACACACCTATTGGATGCACAAGATTGGTTAGAAATTCTAACTGGACAAGAATAAGCCTAGGGAGGACGAAAATGACCTAAATGTACATCCAATGACACAAACACATCTATTGGATGCACAAGACTGGTTAAAAACCCTAATTGGACAAGAATAAGCCTAGGGAGGACAAATATGACCTAAATGTTCTTCCAATGACACAAACACACCTATTGCATGCACAAGATTGATTAAAAACCCTAATTGGATAAGAATAAGCCTAGGGAGGACAAAAATGACCTAAATGTTCATCCAATGACACAAACACACCTATCGGATGCACAAGATTGGTTAAAAACCCTAATTGGACAAGAATAAGCCTTGGGAGTACGAAAATGACCTAAATGTTCATCCAATGACACAAACACACCTATTGGATGCACAAGATTGGTTAAAAACCCTAATTGGATAAGAATAAGCCTAGGGAGGACGAAAATGACCTAAATGTTTATCCAATGACACAAATACACCTATTGGATGCACAAGATTGGTTAAAAACCTTAATTGGACAAGAATAAGCCTAGGGAGGACGAAAATGACCTAAATGTTAATCCAATGACACAAACACACCTATTGGAGGCATAAGATTGGTTAAAAACCCTAATTGGAATAGAATAAGCCTAGGGAGAACAAAAATGACCTAAATGTTCATCCAATGACACAAACACACCTATTGTATGGACAAGATTGGTTAAAAACCCTAATTAGACAAGAATAAGACTAGGGAGGACGAAAATGACCTAAATGTACATCCAATGACACAAACACATCTATTGGATGCACAAGATTGGTTAAAAACCCTAATTGGACAAGAATAAGCCTTGGGAGGACGAAAATGACCTAAATGTTAATCCAATGACACAAACACACCTATTGGAGGCATAAGATTGGTTAAAAACCCTAATTGGAATAGAATAAGCCTAGGGAGAACAAAAATGACCTAAATGTTCATCCAATGACACAAACACACCTATTGGATGCACAAGATTGGTTAAAAACCCTAATTGGACAAGAATAAGCCTAGGGAGGACAAAAATGACCTAAATGTTCATCCAATGACACAAACACACCTATTGGATGGACAAGATTGGTTAAAAACCCTAATTGGACAAGAATAAGCCTAGGGAGGACGAAAATGACCTATATGTTCCTCCAATGACACAAATGAACTTATTGGATGCACAAGATTGGTTAAAAACCCTAATTGGACAAGAATTAGCCTTGGGAGGACGAAAATGACCTAAATGTTCATCCAATGACACAAACACACCTATCGGATGCACAAGATTGGTTAAAAACCCTAATTGGACAAGAATAAACCTTGGGAGGACGAAAATGACCTAAATGTTAATCCAATGACACAAACACACCTATTGGATGCACAAGATTAGCTAAAAACCCTACTTGGATAAGAATAAGCCTAGGGATGTCGAAAATGACCTAAATGTTTATCCAATGACACAAACACACCTATTGGATGCACAAGATTGGTTAAAAACCCTAATTGGACAAGAAAAAGCCTAGGGAGGACGAAAATGACCTAAATGTACATCCAATGACACAAACACACCTATTGGATGCACAAGATTGGTTAAAAACCCTAATTGAACAAGAATAAGCCTAGGGAGGACGAAAATGACCTATATGTTCCTCCAATGACACAAATGAACTTATTGGATGCACAAGATTGGTTAAAAACCCTAATTGGACATGAATAAGCCTTGGGAGGACGAAAATGACCTAAATGTTCATCCAATGACACAAACACACCTATCGGATGCACAAGATTGGTTAAAAGCCCTAATTGGACAAGAATAAGCCTAGGGAGGACGAAAATGACCTAAATGATTTTCTAATGACACAAACACACCTATTGGATGCACAAGATTGGTTAAAAACCCTAACTAGACAAGAATAAGCCTAGGGAGGACGAAAATGACCTAAATGTACATCCAATGACACAAACACACCTATTGGATGCACAAGATTGGTTAAAAACCGTAATTGGACAAGAATAAGCCTTGGGAAGACGAAAATGACCTAAATGTTAATCCAAAGACACAAACACACCTATCGGATGCACAAGATTGGTTAAAAACCCGAATTGGATAAGAATAAGCCTAGGGAGGACGAAAATGACCTAAATATTTTTCCAATGACACAAACACACCTATTGGATGCACAAGATTGGTTAAAAACCCTAATTGGACAAGAATAAGCCTAGGGAGGACGAAAATGACCTAACATCCAATGACACAAACATATTTATTGGATGCACAAGATTGGTTAAAAACCCTAATTGGACAAGAATAAGCCTTGGGAGGACGAAAATGACCTAAATGTTAATCCAATGACACAAACACACCTATTGGATGCATAAGATTGGTTAAAAACCCTAATTGGAATAGAATAAGCCTAGGGAGGACAAAAATGACCTAAATATTCATCCAATGACACAAACACACCTATTGGATGCACAAGATTGGTTAAAAACCCTAATTGGACAAGAATAAGCCTAGGGAGGACAAAAATGACCTAAATGTTCATCCAATGACACCAACACACCTATTGGATGGACAAGATTGGTTAAAAACCCTAATTGGACAAGAATAAGCCTAGGGAGGACGAAAATGACCTAAATGTACATCCAATGACACAAACATATTTATTGGATGCACAAGATTGGTTAAAAACCCTAATTGGACAAGAATAAGCCTTGGGAGGACGAAAATGACCTAAATGTTAATCCAATGACACAAACACACCTATTGGATGCATAAGATTGGTTAAAAACCCTAATTGGAATAGAATAAGCCTAGGGAGGACAAAAATGACCTAAATGTTCATCCAATGACACAAACACACCTATTGGATGCATAAGATTGGTTAAAATCCCTAATTGGACAAGAATAAGCCTAGGGAGGACAAAAATGACCTAAATGTTCATCCAATGACACCAACACACCTATTGGATGGACAAGATTGGTTAAAAACCCTAATTGGACAAGAATAAGCCTAGGGAGGACGAAAATGACCTATATGTTCCTCCAATGACACAAATGAACTTATTGGATGCACAAGATTGGTTAAAAACCCTAATTGGACAAGAATTAGCCTTCGGAGGACGAAAATGACCTAAATGTTCATCCAATGACACAAACACACCTATCGGATGCGCAAGATTGGTTAAAAACCCTAATTGGACAAGAATAAACCTTGGGAGGACGAAAATGACCTAAATGTTAATCCAATGACACAAACACACCTATTGGATGCACAAGATTAGCTAAAAACCTTACTTGGATAAGAATAAGCCTAGGGATGACGAAAATGACCTAAATGTGTATCCAATGACACAAACACACCTATTGGATGCACAAGATTGGTTAAAAACCCTAATTGGACAAGAAAAAGCCTAGGGAGTACGAAAATGACCTAAATGTACATCCAATGACACAAACACACCTATTGGATGCACAAGATTGGTTAAAAACCCTAATTGAACAAGAATAAGCCTAGGGAGGACGAAAATGACCTATATGTTCCTCCAATGACACAAATGAACTTATTGGATGCACAAGATTGGTTAAAAACCCTAATTGGACATGAATAAGCCTTGGGAGGACGAAAATGACCTAAATGTTCATCCAATGACACAAACACACCTATCGGATGCACAAGATTGGTTAAAAGCCCTAATTGGACAAGAATAAGCCTAGGGAGGACGAAAATGACCTAAATTGTTTTCTAATGACACAAACACACCTATTGGATGCACAAGATTGGTTAAAAACCCTAACTAGACAAGAATAAGCCTAGGGAGGACGAAAATGACCTAAATGTAAATCCAATGACACAAACACACCTATTGGATGCACAAGATTGGTTAAAAACCCTAATTGGACAAGAATAAGCCTTGGGAGGACGAAAATGACCTAAATGTTAATCCAATGACACAAACACACCTATTGGATGCACAAGATTGGTTAAAAACCCTAATTGGAATAGAATAAGCCTAGGGAGGACAAAAATGACCTAAATATTCATCCAATGACACAAACACACCTATTGGATGCACAAGATTGGTTAAAAACCCTAATTGGACAAGAATAAGCCTAGGGAGGACAAAAATGACCTAAATGTTCATCCAATGACACCAACACACCTATTGGATGGACAAGATTGGTTAAAAACACTAATTGTTCAAGAATAAGCCTTGGGAGGACGAAAATGACCTAAATGTTAATCCATTGACACAAACACACCTATCGGATGCACAAGATTGGTTAAAAACCCTAATTGGATAAGAATAAGCCTAGGGAGGACGAAAATGACCTAAATGTTTATCCAATGACACAAATACACCTATTGGATGCACAAGATTGGTTAAAAACCTTAATTGGACAAGAATAAGCCTAGGGAGGACGAAAATGACCTAAATGTTAATCCAATGACACAAACACACCTATTGGAGGCATAAGATTGGTTAAAAACCCTAATTGGAATAGAATAAGCCTAGGGAGAACAAAAATGACCTAAATGTTCATCCAATGACACAAACACACCTATTGGATGCACAAGATTGGTTAAAAACCCTAATTGGACAAGAATAAGCCTAGGGAGGACAAAAATGACCTAAATGTTCATCCAATGACACAAACACACCTATTGGATGGACAAGATTGGTTAAAAACCCTAATTGGACAAGAATAAGCCTAGGGAGGACGAAAATGACCTATATGTTCCTCCAATGACACAAATGAACTTATTGGATGCACAAGATTGGTTAAAAACCCTAATTGGACAAGAATAAGCCTTGGGAGTACGAAAATGACCTAAATGTTCATCCAATGACACAAACACACCTATTGGATGCAAAAGATTTGTTAAAAACCATAATTGGACAAGAATAAGCCTAGGGAGGACGAAAATGACCTATAAGTTCCTCCAATGACACAAATGAACTTATTGGATGCACAAGATTGGTTAAAAACCCTAATTGGACAAGAATAAGCCTTGGGAGGACGAAAATGACCTAAATGTTCATCCAATGACACAAACACACCTATCGGATGCACAAGATTGGTTAAAAA
Source organism: Cicer pinnatifidum (assembly GCA_037974775.1). Taxonomy (NCBI): domain Eukaryota; kingdom Viridiplantae; phylum Streptophyta; class Magnoliopsida; order Fabales; family Fabaceae; genus Cicer; species Cicer pinnatifidum. The sequence continues at coordinate 36,711,687 of JBBPBR010000008.1, forward strand.
CCCTAATTGGACAAGAATAAGTCTAGGGAGGACAAAAATGACCTAATTGTTCATCCAATGACACAAACACACCTATTGGATGCACAAGATTGGTTAAAAACCCTAATTGGACAAGAATAAGCCTAGGGAGGACGAAAATGACCTAAATGTTCATCCAATGACACAAATACACCTATTCGATGCACAAGATTGGTTAAAAACCCTAATTGGACAAGAATAAGCCTAGGGAGGACGAAAATGACCTAAATGTTCATCCAATGACACAAATGAACTTATTGGATGCACAAGATTGGTTAAAAACCCTAATTGGACAAGATTAAGCCTAGGGAGGACGAAAATGACCTAAATTTTTATCCAATGACACAAATGAACTTATTGGATGCACAAGATTGGTTAAAAACCCTAATTGGACAAGAATAAGCCTTGGGTGGACGAAAATGACCTAAATGTTCATCCAATGACACAAATGAACTTATTGGATGCACAAGATTGGTTAAAAACCCTAATTGGACAAGAATAAGCCTAGGGAGGACGAAAATGACCTAAATGTTCATCCAATGACACAAATGAACTTATTGGATGCACAAGATTGGTTAAAAACCCTAATTGGACAAGAATAAGCCTAGGGAGGACGAAAATGACCTAAATGTTCATCCAATGACACAAATGAACTTATTGGATGCACAAGATTGGTTAAAAACCCTAATTGGACAAGAATAAGCCTTGGGTGGACAAAAATGACCTAAATGTTCATACAATGACACAAATGAACTTATTGGATGCACAAGATTGGTTAAAAACCCTAATTGGACAAGAATAAGCCTAGGGAGGACGAAAATGACCTAAATGTTCATCCAATGACACAAATGAACTTATTGGATGCACAAGATTGGTTAAAAACCCTAATTGGACAAAAATAAGCCCAGGGAGAATGAAAATGACCTAAATGTTCATCCAATGACACAAACACACCTATTGGATGCACAAGATTGGTTAAAAACCCTAATTGGACAAAAATAAGCCTAGGGAGGACGAAAATGACCTAAATGTTCATCCAATGACACAAATGAACTTATTGGATGCACAAGATTGGTTAAAAACCCTAATTGGACAAGAATAAGCCTTGGGAGGACGAAAATGACCTAAATGTTAATCCAATGACACAAACACACCTATTGGATGCATAAGATTGGTTAAAAACCCTAATTGGAAAAGAATAAGCCTAGGGAGGACAAAAATGACCTAAATGTTAATCCAATGACACAAACACACCTATTGGATGCACAAGATTGGTTAAAAACCCTAATTGGACAAGAATAAGCCTAGGGAGGACAAAAATGACCTAAATGTTCATCCAATGACACCAACACACCTATTGGATGGACAAGATTGGTTAAAAACCCTAATTGGACAAGAATAAGCCTAGGGAGGACGAAAATGACCTATATGTTCCTCCAATGACACAAATGAACTTATTGGATGCACAAGATTGGTTAAAAACCCTAATTGGACAAGAATTAGCCTTGGGAGGACGAAAATGACCTAAATGTTCATCCAATGACACAAACACACCTATCGGATGCACAAGATTGGTTAAAAACCCTAATTGGACAAGAATAAACCTTGGGAGGACACAAATGACCTAAATGTTAATCCAATGACACAAACACACCTATTGGATGCACAAGATTAGCTAAAAACCCTACTTGGATAAGAATAAGCCTAGGGATGTCGAAAATGACCTAAATGTTTATCCAATGACACAAACACACCTATTGGATGCACAAGATTGGTTAAAAACCCTAATTGGACAAGAATAAGCCTAGGGAGGACAAAAATGACCTAAATGTTCATCCAATGACACCAACACACCTATTGGATGGACAAGATTGGTTAAAAACCCTAATTGGACAAGAATAAGCCTAGGGAGGACGAAAATGACCTATATGTTCCTCCAATGACACAAATGAACTTATTGGATGCACAAGATTGGTTAAAAACCCTAATTGGACAAGAATTAGCCTTGGGAGGACGAAAATGACCTAAATCTTCATCCAATGACACAAACACACCTATCGGATGCACAAGATTGGTTAAAAACCCTAATTGGACAAGAATAAACCTTGGGAGGACAAAAATGACCTAAATGTTAATCCAATGACACAAACACACCTATTGGATGCACAAGATTAGCTAAAAACCCTACTTGGATAAGAATAAGCCTAGGGATGTCGAAAATGACCTAAATGTTTATCCAATGACACAAACACACCTATTGGATGCACAAGATTGGTTAAAAACCCTAATTGGACAAGAAAAAGCCTAGGGAGGACGAAAATGACCTAAATGTACATCCAATGACACAAACACACCTATTGGATGCACAAGATTGGTTAAAAACCCTAATTGAACAAGAATAAGCCTAGGGAGGACGAAAATGACCTATATGTTCCTCCAATGACACAAATGAACTTATTGGATGCACAAGATTGGTTAAAAACCCTAATTGGACATGAATAAGCCTTGGGAGGACGAAAATGACCTAAATGTTCATCCAATGACACAAACACACCTATCGGATGCACAAGATTGGTTAAAAGCCCTAATTGGACAAGAATAAGCCTAGGGAGGACGAAAATGACCTAAATGATTTTCTAATGACACAAACACACCTATTGGATGCACAAGATTGGTTAAAAACCCTAACTAGACAAGAATAAGCCTAGGGAGGACGAAAATGACCTAAATGTACATCCAATGACACAAACACACCTATTGGATGCACAAGATTGGTTAAAAACCGTAATTGGACAAGAATAAGCCTTGGGAAGACGAAAATGACCTAAATGTTAATCCAAAGACACAAACACACCTATCGGATGCACAAGATTGGTTAAAAACCCGAATTGGATAAGAATAAGCCTAGGGAGGACGAAAATGACCTAAATATTTTTCCAATGACACAAACACACCTATTGGATGCACAAGATTGGTTAAAAACCCTAATTGGACAAGAATAAGCCTAGGGAGGACGAAAATGACCTAAATGTACATCCAATGACAAAAACATATTTATTGGATGCACAAGATTGGTTAAAACCCCTAATTGGACAAGAATAAGCCTTGGGAGGACGAAAATGACCTAAATGTTAATCCAATGACACAAACACACCTATTGGATGCATAAGATTGGTTAAAAACCCTAATTGGAATAGAATAAGCCTAGGGAGGACAAAAATGACCTAAATGTTCATCCAATGACACAAACACACCTATTGGATGCACAAGATTGGTTAAAAACCCTAATTGGACAAGAATAAGCCTAGGGAGGACAAAAATGACTTAAATGTTCATCCAATGACACCAACACACCTATTGGATGAACAAGATTGGTTAAAAACCCTAATTGGACAAGAATAAGCCTAGGGAGGACGAAAATGACCTATATGTTCCTCCCATGACACAAATGAACTTATTGGATGCACAAGATTGGTTAAAAACCCTAATTGGACAAGAATAAGCCTTGGGAGTACGAAAATGACCTAAATGTCCATCCAATGACACAATCACACCTATCAGATGCACAAGATTGGTTAAAAACCCTAATTGGATAAGAATAAGCCTAGGGAGGACGAAAATGACCTAAATGTTTTATCCAATGACACAAACACACCTATTGGATGCACAAGATTGGTTAAAAGCCCTAATTGGACAAGAATAAGCCTAGGGAGGACGAATAAGACCTAAATGTTTTTCCAATGACACAAACACACCTATTGGATGCACAAGATTGGTTAAAAATCCTAACTGGACAAGAATAAGCCTAGGGAGGACGAAAATGACCTAAATGTACATCCAATGATACAAACACATCTATTGGATGCACAAGATTGGTTAAAAACCCTAATTGGACAAGAATAAGCCTAGGGAGGACAAATATGACCTAAATGTTCTTCCAATGACACAAACACACCTATTGCATGCACAAGATTGATTAAAAACCCTAATTGGATAAGAATAAGCCTAGGGAGGACTAAAATGACCTAAATGTTCATCCAATGACACAAACACACCTATCGGATGCACAAGATTGGTTAAAAACCCTAATTGGACAAGAATAAGCCTTCGGAGGACGCAAATGACCTAAATGTTAATCCATTGACACAAACACACCTATCGGATGCACAAGATTGGTTAAAAACCCTAATTGGATAAGAATAAGCCTAGGGAGGACGAAAATGACCTAAATGTTTATCCAATGACACAAATACACCTATTGGATGCACAAGATTGGTTAAAAACCCTAATTGGACAAGAATAAGCCTAGGGAGGACGAAAATGACCTAAATGTTCATCCAATGACACAAATGAACTTATTGGATGCACAAGATTGGTTAAAAACCCTAATTGGACAAGAATAAGCCTAGGGAGGACGAAAATGACCTAAATGTTCATCCAATGAAATAAATGAACTTATTGGATGCACAAGATTGGTTAAAAACCCTAATTAGACAAGAATAAGCCTAGGGTGGACGAAAATGACCTAAATGTTTATCCAATGACACAAATGAACTTATTGGATGCACAAGATTGGTTAAAAAGCCTAATTGGACAAGAATAAGCCTAGGGAGGACGAAAATGACCTAAATGTTCATCCAATGACACAAACACACCTATTGGATGCACAAGATTGGTTAAAAACCCTAATTGGACAAGAATAAGCCTAGGGAGAATGAAAATGACCTAAATGTTCATCCAATGACACAAATGAACTTATTGGATGCACAAGATTGGTTAAAAACCCTAATTGGACAAGAATAAGCCTAGGGAGGACGAAAATGACCTAAATGTTCATCCAATGACACAAATGAACTTATTGGATGCACAAGATTGGTTAAAAACCCTAATTGGACAAGAATAAGCCTAGGGAGGACGAAAATGACCTAAATGTTCATCCAATGACACAAATGAACTTATTGGATGCACAAGATTGGTTAAAAACCCTAATTGGACACGAATAAGCCTAGGGAGGACGAAAATGACCCAAATGTTCGTCCAATGACACAAACACACCTATTGGATGCACAAGATTGCATAAAAACCCTAATTGGACAAGAATAAGACTAGGGAGGACGAAAATGACCTAAATGTTCCTCCAATGACACAAACACACCTATTGGATGCACAAGATTGCACAAAATCCCTAATTGGACAAGAATAAGACTAGGGAGGACGAAAATGACCTAAATGTTCATCCAATGACACAAATGAACTTATTGGATGCACAAGATTGGTTAAAAACCCTAATTGGACAAGAATAAGCCTAGGGAGGACGAAAATGACCTAAATGTTCATCCATTGACACAAATGAACTTATTGGATGCACAAGATTGGTTTAAAAACCTAATTGGACAAGAATAAGCCTAGGGAGGACGAAAATGACCTAAATGTTCCTCCAATGACACAAACACACCTATTGGATGCACAAGATTGCATAAAAACCCTAATTGGACAAGAATAAGACTAGGGAGGACGAAAATAACCTAAATGTTCCTCTAATGACACAAATGAACTAATTGGATGCACAAGGTTGGTTAAAAACCCTAATTGGACAAGAATAAGCATAGGGAGGACGAAAATGACCTAAATGTTCATCCAATGACACAAATGAACTTATTGGATGCACAAGATTGGTTAAAAACCCTAATTGGACAAGAATAAGCCTAGGGAGGACGAAAATGACCTAAATGTTCATCCAATGACACAAATGAACTTATTGGATGCACAAGATTGGTTAAAAACCCTAATTGGACAAGAATAAGCCTAGGGAGGACGAAAATGACCTAAATGTTCATCCAATGACACAAATGAACTTATTGGATGCACAAGATTGGTTAAAAACCCTAATTGGACAAGAATAAGCCTAGGGAGGACGAAAATGACCTAAATGTTCATCCAATGACACAAATGAACTTATTGGATGCACAAGATTGGTTAAAAACCCTAATTGGACACCAATAAGCCTAGGGAGGACGAAAATGACCCAAATGTTCGTCCAATGACACAAACACACCTATTGGATGCACAAGATTGCATAAAAACCCTAATTGGACAAGAATAAGACTAGGGAGGACGAAAATGACCTAAATGTTCCTCCAATGACACAAACACACCCATTGGATGCACAACATTGCATAAAAACCCTAATTGGACAAGAATAAGACTAGGGAGGACGAAAATGACCTAAATGTTCATCCAATGACACAAATAAACTTATTGTATGCACAAGATTGGTTAAAAACCCTAATTGGACAAGAATAAGCCTAGGGAGGACGAAAATGACCTAAATGTTCATCCAATGACACAAATGAACTTATTGGATGCACAAGATTGGTTAAAAACCCTAATTGGACAAGAATAAGCCTAGGGAGGACGAAAATGACCTAAATGTTCATCCAATGACACAAACACACCTATTGGATGCACAAGATTGGTTAAAAACACTAATTGGGCAAGAATAAGCCTAGGGAGGACGAAAATGACCTAAATGTTCATCCAATGACACAAATGAACTTATTGGATGCACAAGATTGGTTAAAAACCCTAATTGGACAAGAATAAGCCTAGGGAGGACGAAAATGACCTAAATGTTAATCCAATGACACAAACACACCTATTGGATGCACAAGATTGGTTAAAAACCCTAATTGGACAAGAATAAGCCTTGGGAGGACGAAAATGACCTAAATGTTAATCCAAAGACACAAACACACCTATCGGATGCACAAGATTGGTTAAAAACCCGAATTGGATAAGAATAAGCCTAGGGAGGACGAAAATGACCTAAATATTTTTCCAATGACACAAACACACCTATTGGATGCACAAGATTGGTTAAAAACCCTAATTGGACAAGAATAAGCCTAGGGAGGACGAAAATGACCTAAATGTACATCCAATGACACAAACATATTTATTGGATGCACAAGATAGGTTAAAAACCCTAATAGGACAAGAATAAGCCTTGGGAGGACGAAAATGACCTAAATATTAATCCAATGACACAAACACACCTATTGGATGCATAAGATTGGTTAAAAACCCTAATTGGAATAGAATAAGCCTAGGGAGGACAAAAATGACCTAAATGTTCATCCAATGACACAAACACACCTATTGGATGCACAAGATTGGTTAAAAACCCTAATTGGACAAGAATAAGCCTAGGGAGGACAAAAATGACCTAAATGTTCATCCAATGACACCAACACACCTATTGGATGGACAAGATTGGTTAAAAACCCTAATTGGACAAGAATAAGCCTAGGGAGGACGAAAATGACCTAAATGTACATCCAATGACACAAACATATTTATTGGATGCACAAGATTGGTTAAAAACCCTAATTGGACAAGAATAAGCCTTGGGAGGACGAAAATGACCTAAATGTTAATCCAATGACACAAACACACCTATTGGATGCATAAGATTGGTTAAAAACCCTAATTGGAAAAGAATAAGCCTAGGGAGGACAAAAATGACCTAAATGTTAATCCAATGACACAAACACACCTATTGGATGCACAAGATTGGTTAAAAACCCTAATTGGACAAGAATAAGCCTAGGGAGGACAAAAATGACCTAAATGTTCATCCAATGACACCAACACACCTATTGGATGGACAAGATTGGTTAAAAACCCTAATTGGACAAGAATAAGCCTAGGGAGGACGAAAATGACCTATATGTTCCTCCAATGACACAAATGAACTTATTGGATGCACAAGATTGGTTAAAAACCCTAATTGGACAAGAATTAGCCTTGGGAGTACGAAAATGACCTAAATGTTCATCCAATGACACAAACACACCTATCGGATGCACAAGATTGGTTAAAAACCCTAATTGGATAAGAATAAGCCTAGGGAGGACGAAAATGACCTAAATGTTTTATCCAATGACACAAACACACCTATTGGATGCACAACATTGGTTAAAAGCCCTAATTGGACAAGAATAAGCCTAGGGAGGACGAAAATGACCTAAATGTTTTTCCAATGACACAAACACACCTATTGGATGCACAAGATTGGTTAAAAACCCTAACTGGACAAGAATAAGCCTAGGGAGGACGAAAATGACCTAAATGTACATCCAATGACACAAACACATCTATTGGATGCACAAGATTGGTTAAAAACCCTAATTGGACAAGAATAAGCCTAGGGAGGACAAATATGACCTAAATGTTCTTCCAATGACACAAACACACCTATTGCATGCACAAGATTGATTAAAAACCCTAATTGGATAAGAATAAGCCTAGGGAGGACAAAAATGACCTAAATGTTCATCCAATGACACAAATACACCTTTCAGATGCACAAGATTGGTTAAAAACCCTAATTGGATAAGAATAAGCCTTGGGAGGACGCAAATGACCTAAATGTTAATCCATTGACACAAACACACCTATCGGATGCACAAGATTGGTTAAAAACCCTAATTGGATAAGAATAAGCCTAGGGAGGACGAAAATGACCTAAATGTTTATCCAATGACACAAATACACCTATTGGATGCACAAGATTGGTTAAAAACCTTAATTGGACAAGAATAAGCCTAGGGAGGACGAAAATGACCTAAATGTTAATCCAATGACACAAACACACCTATTGGATGCACAAGATTGGTTAAAAACCCTAATTGGAAAGAATAAGCCTAGGGAGAACAAAAATGACCTAAATGTTCATCCAATGACACAAACACACCTATTGGATGCACAAGATTGGTTAAAAACCCTAATTGGACAAGAATAAGCCTAGGGAGGACGAAAATGACCTATATGTACATCCAATGACACAAACATATTTATTGGATGCACAAGATTGGTTAAAAACCCTAATTGGACAAGAATAAGCCTTGGGAGGACGAAAATGACCTAAATGTTAATCGAATGACACAAACACACCTATTGGATGCATAAGATTGGTTAAAAACCCTAATTGGAATAGAATAAGCCTAGGGAGGACAAAAATGACCTAAATGTTCATCCAATGACACAAACACACCTATTGGATGCACAAGATTGGTTAAAAACCCTAATTGGACAAGAATAAGCCTAGGGAGGACAAAAATGACCTAAATGTTCATCCAATGACACCAACACACCTATTGGATGGACAAGATTGGTTAAAAACCCTAATTGGACAAGAATAAGCCTAGGGAGGACGAAAATGACCTATATGTTCCTCCAATGACACAAATGAACTTATTGGATGCACAAGATTGGTTAAAAACCCTAATTGGACAAGAATAAGCCTTGGGAGTACGAAAATGACCTAAATGTTCATCCAATGACACAATCACACCTATCGGATGCACAAGATTGGTTAAAAACCCTAATTGGATAAGAATAAGCCTAGGGAGGACGAAAATGACCTAAATGTTTTATCCAATGACACAAACACACCTATTGGATGCACAAGATTGGTTAAAAGCCCTAATTGGACAAGAATAAGCCTAGGGAGGACGAATATGACCTAAATGTTTTTCCAATGACACAAACACACCTATTGGATGCACAAGATTGGTTAAAAATCCTAACTGGACAAGAATAAGCCTAGGGAGGACGAAAATGACCTAAATGTACATCCAATGACACAAACACATCTATTGGATGCACAAGATTGGTTAAAAACCCTAATTGGACAAGAATAAGCCTAGGGAGGACAAATCTGACCTAAATGTTCTTCCAATGACACAAACACACCTATTGCATGCACAAGATTGATTAAAAACCCTAATTGGATAAGAATAAGCCTAGGGAGGACAAAAATGACCTAAATGTTCATCCAATGACACAAACACACCTATCGGATGCACAAGATTGGTTAAAAACCCTAATTGGACAAGAATAAGCCTTGGGAGTACGAAAATGACCTAAATGTTCATCCAATGACACAAACACACCTATTGGATGCACAAGATTGGTTAAAAACCCTAATTGGATAAGAATAAGCCTAGGGAGGACGAAAATGACCTAAATGTTTATCCAATGACACAAATACACCTATTGGATGCACAAGATTGGTTAAAAACCTTAATTGGACAAGAATAAGCCTAGGGAGGACGAAAATGACCTAAATGTTAATCCAATGACACAAACACACCTATTGGAGGCATAAGATTGGTTAAAAACCCTAATTGGAATAGAATAAGCCTAGGGAGAACAAAAATGACCTAAATGTTCATCCAATGACACAAACACACCTATTGTATGGACAAGATTGGTTAAAAACCCTAATTAGACAAGAATAAGACTAGGGAGGACGAAAATGACCTAAATGTACATCCAATGACACAAACACATCTATTGGATGCACAAGATTGGTTAAAAACCCTAATTGGACAAGAATAAGCCTTGGGAGGACGAAAATGACCTAAATGTTAATCCAATGACACAAACACACCTATTGGATGCACAAGATTGGTTAAAAACCCTAATTGGAATAGAATAAGCCTAGGGAGAACAAAAATGACCTAAATGTTCATCCAATGACACAAACACACCTATTGGATGCACAACATTGGTTAAAAACCCTAATTGGACAAGAATAAGCCTAGGGAGGACAAAAATGACCTAAATGTTCATCCAATGACACAAACACACCTATTGGATGCACAAGATTGGTTAAAAACCCTAATTGGACAAGAATAAGCCTAGGAAGGACGAAAATGACCTAAATGTTCATCCAATGACACAAATAAACTTATTGGATGCACAAGATTGGTTAAAAACCCTAATTGGACAAGAATAAGCCTAGGGAGGACGAAAATGACCTAAATGTTCATCCAATGACACAAATGAACTTATTGGATGCACAAGATTGGTTAAAAACCCTAATTGGACAAGAATAAGCCTAGGGAGGACGAAAATGACCTAAATGTTCATCCAATGACACAAATGAACTTATTGGATGCACAAGATTGGTTAAAAACCCTAATTGGACAAGAATAAGCCTAGGGAGGACGAAAATGACCTAAATGTTCCTCCAATGACCAAATCACACCTATTGGATGTACAAGATTGCATAAAAACCCTAATTGGACAAGAATAAGACTCGGGAGGACGAAAATTACCTAAATGTTCCTCCAATGACACAAACACACCTATTGGATGCACAAGATTGGTTAAAAACCCTAATTGGACAAGAATAAGCCTAGGGAGGACGAAAATGACCTAAATGTTCGTCCAATGACACAAACACACCTATTGGATGCACAAGATTGCATAAAAACCCTAATTGGATAAGAATAAAACTAGGGAGGACCAAAATGACCTAAATGTTCCTCCAATGACACAAACACACCTATTGGATGCACAAGATTGCATAAAACCCTAATTCGACAAGAATAAGACTAGGGAGGACGAAAATGACCTAAATGTTCATCCAATGACACAAATGAACTTATTGGATGCACAAGATTGGTTAAAAACCCTAATTGGACAAGAATAAGCCTAGGGAGGACGAAAATGACCTAAATGTTCATCCAATGACACAAATGAACTTATTGGATGCACAAGATTGGTTAAAAACCCTAATTGGACAAGAATAAGCCTAGGGAGGACGAAAATGACCTAAATGTTCATCCAATGACACAAAGACACCTATTGGATGCACAAGATTGGTTAAAAATCCTAATTGGACAAGAATAAGCCTAGGGAGGACGAAAATGACCTAAATGTTCATCCAATGACACAAACACACCTATTGGATGCACAAGATTGGTTAAAAACCCTAATTGGACAAGAATAAGCCTTGGGAGGACGGAAATGACCTAAATGTTCATCCAATGACACAAACACACCTATTGGATGCACAAGATTGGTTAAAAACCCTAATTGGACAAGAATAAGCCTTGGGAGGACGAAAATGACCTAAATGTTCATCCAATGACACAAACACACCTATCGGATGCACAAGAATGGTTAAAAACCCTAATTGGACAAGAATAAGTCTAGGGAGGACAAAAATGACCTAATTGTTCATCCAATGACACAAACACACCTATTGGATGCACAAGATTGGTTAAAAACCCTAATTGGACAAGAATAAGCCTAGGGAGGACGAAAATGACCTATATGTACATCCAATGACACAAACATATTTATTGGATGCACAAGATTGGTTAAAAACCCTAATTGGAAAAGAATAAGCCTTGGGAGGACGAAAATGACCTAAATGTTAATCCAATGACACAAACACACCTATTGGATGCATAAGATTGGTTAAAAACCCTAATTGGAATAGAATAAGCCTAGGGAGGACAAAAATGACCTAAATGTTAATCCAATGACACAAACACACCTATTGGATGCACAAGATTGGTTAAAAACCCTAATTGGACAAGAATAAGCCTAGGGAGGACAAAAATGACCTAAATGTTCATCCAATGACACCAACACACCTATTGGATGGACAAGATTGGTTAAAAACCCTAATTGGACAAGAATAAGCCTAGGGAGGACGAAAATGACCTATATGTTCCTCCAATGACACAAATGAACTTATTGGATGCACAAGATTGGTTAAAAACCCTAATTGGACAAGAATTAGCCTTGGGAGTACGAAAATGACCTAAATGTTCATCCAATGACACAAACACACCTATCGGATGCACAAGATTGGTTAAAAACCCTAATTGGATAAGAATAAGCCTAGGGAGGACGAAAATGACCTAAATGTTTTATCCAATGACACAAACACACCTATTGGATGCACAACATTGGTTAAAAGCCCTAATTGGACAAGAATAAGCCTAGGGAGGACGAAAATGACCTAAATGTTTTTCCAATGACACAAACACACCTATTGGATGCACAAGATTGGTTAAAAACCCTAACTGGACAAGAATAAGCCTAGGGAGGACGAAAATGACCTAAATGTACATCCAATGACACAAACACATCTATTGGATGCACAAGATTGGTTAAAAACCCTAATTGGACAAGAATAAGCCTAGGGAGGACAAATATGACCTAAATGTTCTTCCAATGACACAAACACACCTATTGCATGCACAAGATTGATTAAAAACCCTAATTGGATAAGAATAAGCCTAGGGAGGACAAAAATGACCTAAATGTTCATCCAATGACACAAATACACCTTTCAGATGCACAAGATTGGTTAAAAACCCTAATTGGATAAGAATAAGCCTTGGGAGGACGCAAATGACCTAAATGTTAATCCATTGACACAAACACACCTATCGGATGCACAAGATTGGTTAAAAACCCTAATTGGATAAGAATAAGCCTAGGGAGGACGAAAATGACCTAAATGTTTATCCAATGACACAAATACACCTATTGGATGCACAAGATTGGTTAAAAACCTTAATTGGACAAGAATAAGCCTAGGGAGGACGAAAATGACCTAAATGTTAATCCAATGACACAAACACACCTATTGGATGCACAAGATTGGTTAAAAACCCTAATTGGAATAGAATAAGCCTAGGGAGGACAAAAATGACCTAAATGTTCATCCAATGACACAAACACACCTATTGGATGCACAAGATTGGTTAAAAATCCTAATTGGACAAGAATAAGCCTAGGGAGGACAAAAATGACCTAAATGTTCATCCAATGACACCAACACACCTATTGGATGGACAAGATTGGTTAAAAACCCTAATTGGACAAGAATAAGCCTAGGGAGGACGAAAATGACCTATATGTTCCTCCAATGACACAAATGAACTTATTGGATGCACAAGATTGGTTAAAAACCCTAATTGGACAAGAATTAGCCTTGGGAGGACGAAAATGACCTAAATGTTCATCCAATGACACAAACACACCTATCGGATGCACAAGATTGGTTAAAAACCCTAATTGGACAAGAATAAACCTTGGGAGGACGAAAATGACCTAAATGTTAATCCAATGACACAAACACACCTATTGGATGCACAAGATTAGCTAAAAACCCTACTTGGATAAGAATAAGCCTAGGGATAACGAAAATGACCTAAATGTTTATCCAATGACACAAACACACCTATTGGATGCACAAGATTGGTTAAAAACCCTAATTGGACAAGAAAAAGCCTAGGGAGGATGAAAATGACCTAAATGTACATCCAATGACACAAACACACCTATTGGATGCACAAGATTGGTTAAAAACCCTAATTGAACAAGAATAAGCCTAGGGAGGACGAAAATGACCTATATGTTCCTCCAATGACACAAATGAACTTATTGGATGCACAAGATTGGTTAAAAACCCTAATTGGACATGAATAAGCCTTGGGAGGACGAAAATGACCTAAATGTTCATCCAATGACACAAACACACCTATCGGATGCACAAGATTGGTTAAAAACCCTAATTGGACAAGAATAAACCTTGGGAGGACGAAAATGACCTAAATGTTAATCCAATGACACAAACACACCTATTGGATGCACAAGATTAGCTAAAAACCCTACTTGGATAAGAATAAGCCTAGGGATGTCGAAAATGACCTAAATGTTTATCCAATGACACAAACACACCTATTGGATGCACAAGATTGGTTAAAAACCCTAATTGGACAAGAAAAAGCCTAGGGAGGACGAAAATGACCTAAATGTACATCCAATGACACAAACACACCTATTGGATGCACAAGATTGGTTAAAAACCCTAATTGGACAAGAATAAGCCTAGGGAGGATGAAAATGACCTATATGTTCCTCCAATGACACAAATGAACTTATTGGATGCACAAGATTGGTTAAAAACCCTAATTGGACAAGGATAACCCTAGGGAGGACGAAAATGACCTAAATGTTAATCCAATGACATAAACACACCTATTAGATGCACAAGATTGGTTAAAAACCCTAATTGGACAAGAATAAGCCTAGGGAGGACGAAAACGACCTAAATGTACATCCAATGACACAAACACACCTATTGGATGCACAAGATTGGTTAAAAACCCTAATTGGACAAGAATAAGCCTAGGGAGGATGAAAATGACCTAAATGTACATCCAATGACACAAACACACCTATTGGATGCACAAGATTGGTTAAAAACCCTAATTGGACAAGAATAAGCCTAGGGAGGACGAAAATGACCTAAATGTTCATCCAATGACACAAATGAACTTATTGGATGCACAAGATTGGTTAAAAACCCTAATTGGACAAGAATAAGCCTAGGGAGGATGAAAATGACCAAAATGTCCATCCAATGACACAAACACACCTATTGGATGCACAAGATTGGTTAGAAACCCTAATTGGACAAGAATAAGCCTAGGGAGGACGAAAATGACCTAAATGTTAATCCAATGACACAAATGAACTTATTGGATGCACAAGATTGGTTAAAAACCCTAATTGGACAAGAATAAGCCTAGGGAGGATGAAAATAACCTAAATGTTCATCAAATGACTAAACACACCTATTGGATGCACAAGATTGGTTGAAAACCCTAATTGGACAAGAATAAGCCTAAAGAGGACGAAAATGACCTAAATGTTCATCCAATGACACAAACACACCTATTGGATGCACAACATTGGTTAGAAACCCTAATTGGACAAGAATAAGCGTAGGGAGGACGAAAATGACATAAATGTTAATCCAATGACACAATTGAACTTATTGGATGCACAAGATTGGTTAGAAACCCTAATTGGACAAGAATAAGCCTAGGGAGGACGAAAATGACCTAAATGTTAATCCAATGACACAAATGAACTTATTGGATGCACAAGATTGGTTAAAAACCCTAATTGGACAAGAATAAGCCTAGGGAGGATGAAAATAACCTAAATGTTCATCAAATGACTAAACACACCTATTGGATGCACAAGATTGGTTGAAAACCCTAATTGGACAAGAATAAGCCTAAAGAGCACGAAAATGACCTAAATGTTCATCCAATGACACAAACACACCTATTGGATGCACAACATTGGTTAGGAACCCTAATTGGACAAGAATAAGCGTAGGGAGGACGAAAATGACCTAAATGTTAATCCAATGACACAAATGAACTTATTGGATGCACAAGATTGGTTAAAAACCCTAATTGGACAAGAATAAGCCTAGGGAGGACGAAAATAACCTAAATGTTCATCAAATGACTAAACACACCTATTGGATGCACAAGATTGGATAGAAACCCTAATTGGACAAGAATAAGCCTAGGGAGGACGAAAATGACCTAAATGTTCATCCAATGACACAAATGAACTTATTGGATGCACAAGATTGGTTAAAAACCCTAATTGGACAAGAATAAGCCTAGGGAGGACGAAAATGACCTAAATGTTCATCCAATGACTCAAATGAACTTATTCAATGCACAAGATTGGTTAAAAACCCTAATTGGACAAGAATAAGCCTAGGGAGGACGAAAATGACCTAAATGTTCATCCAATGACACAAATGAACTTATTGGATGCACAAGATTGGTTAAAAACCCTAATTGGACAAGAATAAGCCTAGGGAGGACGAAAATGACCTAAATGTTCATCCAATGACACAAAGAAACCTATTGGATGCACAAGATTGGTTAAAAACCCTAATTGGACAAGAATAAGCCTAGGGAGGACGAAAATGACCTAAATGTTCATCCAATGACACAAATGAACTTATTGGATGCACAAGATTGGTTAAAAACCCTAATTGGAATAGAATAAGCCTAGGGAGGATGAAAATGACCTAAATGTTCGTCCAATGACACAAACACACCTATTGGATGCACAAGATTGCATAAAAACCCTAATTGGACAAGAATAAGACTAGGGAGGACGAAAATGACCTAAATGTTCATCCAATGACACAAATGAACTTATTGGATGCACAAGATTGGTTAAAAACGCTAATTGGACAAGAATAAGCCTAAGGAGGACGAAAATGACCTAAATGTTCATCCAATGACACAAATGAACTTATTGGATGCACAAGATTGGTTAAAAACCCTAATTGGACAAGAATAAGCCTAGGGAGGACGAAAATGACCTAAATGTTCATCTAATGACACAAATGAACTTATTGGATGCACAAGATTGGTTAAAAACCCTAATTGGACAAGAATAAGCTTATGGAGGACGAAAATGACCTAAATGTTCGTCCAATGACACAAATGAACTTATTGGATGCACAAGATTGGTTAAAAACCCTAATTGGACAAGAATAAGCCTAGGGAGGACGAAAATGACCTAAATGTTCGTCCAATGACACAAACACACCTATTGGATGCACAAGATTGCATAAAAACCCTAATTGGATAAGAATAAAACTAGGGAGGACCAAAATGACCTAAATGTTCCTCCAATGACACAAACACACCTATTGGATGCACAAGATTGCATAAAACCCTAATTCGACAAGAATAAGACTAGGGAGGACGAAAATGACCTAAATGTTCATCCAATGACACAAATGAACTTATTGGATGCACAAGATTGGTTAAAAACCCTAATTGGACAAGAATAAGCCTAGGGAGGACGAAAATGACCTAAATGTTCATCCAATGACACAAATGAACTTATTGGATGCACAAGATTGGTTAAAAACCCTAATTGGACAAGAATAAGCCTAGGGAGGACGAAAATGACCTAAATGTTCATCCAATGACACAAATGAACTTATTGGATGCACAAGATTGGTTAAAAACTCTAATTGGACAAGAATAAGCCGAGGGAGAACGAAAATGACCTAAATGTTTATCCAATGACACAAATGAGATTATTGGATGCACAAGATTGGTTGAAAACCCTAATTGGACAAGAATAAGCCTAGGGAGGACGAAAATGACCAAAATGTTCTTCTAATGACACAAATGAACTTATTGGATGCAAAAGATTGGTTAAAAACCCTAATTGGACAAGAATAAGCCTAGGGAGGACGAAGATGACCTAAATGTTCATCCAATGACACAAATGAACTTATTGGATGCACAAGATTGGTTAAAAACCCTAATTGGACAAGAATAAGCCTTGGGAGGACGAAAATGACCTAAATGTTCATCCAATGACACAAACACACCTATCGGATGCACAAGATTGCTTAAAAACCCTAATTGGACAAGAATAAGCCTAGGGAGGACGAAAATGACCTAAATGTACATCCAATGACACAAACACATCTATTGGATGAACAAGATTGGTTAAAATCCCTAATTGAACAAGAATAAGCCTTGGGAGGACGAAAATGACCTAAATGTTAATCCAATGACACAAACACACCTATTGGATGCACAAGATTAGCTAAAAACCATAATTGGATAAGAATAAGCCTAGGGAGGACGAAAATGACCTAAATGTTTATCCAATGACACAAACACACCTATTGGATGCACAAGATTGGTTAAAAACCCTAATTGGACAAGAAAAAGCCTAGGGAGGACGAAAATGACCTAAATGTACATCCAATGACACAAACACACCTATTGGATGCACAAGATTGGTTAAAAACCCTAATTGAACAAGAATAAGCCTAGGGAGGACGAAAATGACCTATATGTTCCTCCAATGACACAAATGAACTTATTGGATGCACAAGATTGGTTAAAAACCCTAATTGGACATGAATAAGCCTTGGGAGGACGAAAATGACCTAAATGTTCATCCAATGACACAAACACACCTATCGGATGCACAAGATTGGTTAAAAGCCCTAATTGGACAAGAATAAGCCTAGGGAGGACGAAAATGACCTAAATGATTTTCTAATGACACAAACACACCTATTGGATGCACAAGATTGGTTAAAAACCCTAACTAGACAAGAATAAGCCTAGGGAGGACGAAAATGACCTAAATGTACATCCAATGACACAAACACACCTATTGGATGCACAAGATTGGTTAAAAACCGTAATTGGACAAGAATAAGCCTTGGGAAGACGAAAATGACCTAAATGTTAATCCAAAGACACAAACACACCTATCGGATGCACAAGATTGGTTAAAAACCCGAATTGGATAAGAATAAGCCTAGGGAGGACGAAAATGACCTAAATATTTTTCCAATGACACAAACACACCTATTGGATGCACAAGATTGGTTAAAAACCCTAATTGGACAAGAATGAGTCTAGGGAGGACGAAAATGACCTAAATGTACATCCAATGACACAAACATATTTATTGGATGCACAAGATTGGTTAAAACCCCTAATTGGACAAGAATAAGCCTTGGGAGGACGAAAATGACCTAAATGTTAATCCAATGACACAAACACACCTATTGGATGCATAAGATTGGTTAAAAACCCTAATTGGAATAGAATAAGCATAGGGAGGACAAAAATGACCTAAATGTTCATCCAATGACACAAACACACCTATTGGATGCACAAGATTGGTTAAAAACCCTAATTGGACAAGAATAAGCCAAGGGAGGACAAAAATGACCTAAATGTTCATCCAATGACACCAACACACCTATTGGATGGACAAGATTGGTTAAAAACCCTAATTGGACAAGAATAAGCCTAGGGAGGACGAAAATGACCTATATGTTCCTCCAATGACACAAATGAACTTATTGGATGCACAAGATTGGTTAAAAACCCTAATTGGACAAGAATTAGCCTTGGGAGGACGAAAATGACCTAAATGTTCATCCAATGACACAAACACACCTATCGGATGCACAAGATTGGTTAAAAACCCTAATTGGACAAGAATAAACCTTGGGAGGACACAAATGACCTAAATGTTAATCCAATGACACAAACACACCTATTGGATGCACAAGATTAGCTAAAAACCCTACTTGGATAAGAATAAGCCTAGGGATGTCGAAAATGACCTAAATGTTTATCCAATGACACAAACACACCTATTGGATGCACAAGATTGGTTAAAAACCCTAATTGGACAAGAATAAGCCTAGGGAGGACAAAAATGACCTAAATGTTCATCCAATGACACCAACACACCTATTGGATGGACAAGATTGGTTAAAAACCCTAATTGGACAAGAATAAGCCTAGGGAGGACGAAAATGACCTATATGTTCCTCCAATGACACAAATGAACTTATTGGATGCACAAGATTGGTTAAAAACCCTAATTGGACAAGAATTAGCCTTGGGAGGACGAAAATGACCTAAATCTTCATCCAATGACACAAACACACCTATCGGATGCACAAGATTGGTTAAAAACCCTAATTGGACAAGAATAAACCTTGGGAGGACAAAAATGACCTAAATGTTAATCCAATGACACAAACACACCTATTGGATGCACAAGATTAGCTAAAAACCCTACTTGGATAAGAATAAGCCTAGGGATGTCGAAAATGACCTAAATGTTTATCCAATGACACAAACACACCTATTGGATGCACAAGATTGGTTAAAAACCCTAATTGGACAAGAAAAAGCCTAGGGAGGACGAAAATGACCTAAATGTACATCCAATGACACAAACACACCTATTGAACGCACAAGATTGGTTAAAAACCTTAATTGGACAAGAATAAGCCTAGGGAGGACGAAAATGACCTATATGTTCCTCCAATGACACAAATGAACTTATTGGATGCACAAGATTGGTTAAAAACCCTAATTGGACAAGAATAAGCCTTGGGAGTACGAAAATGACCTAAATGTTTGTCCAATGACACAAACACACCTATTGGATGCACAAGATTAGCTAAAAACCCTAATTGGATAAGAATAAGCCTAGGGAGGACGAAAATGACCTAAATGTTTATCCAATGACACAAACACACCTATTGGATGCACAAGATTGGTTAAAAACCCTAATTGGACAAGAAAAAGCCTAGGGAGGACGAAAATGACCTAAATGTACATCCAATGACACAAACACACCTATTAGATGCACAAGATTGGTTAAAAACCCTAATTGGACAAGAATAAGCCTAGGGAGGACGAAAATGACCTATATGTTCCTCCAATGACACAAATGAACTTATTGGATGCACAAGATTGGTTAAAAACCCTAATTGGACAAGAATAAGCCTTGGGAGTACGAAAATGACCTAAATGTTCATCCAATGACACAAACACACCTAATGGATGCACAAGATTTGTTAAAAACCATAATTGGGCAAGAATAAGCCTAGGGAGGACGAAAATGACCTATATGTTCCTCCAATGACACAAATGAACTTATTGGATGCACAAGATTGGTTAAAAACCCTAATTGGACAAGAATAAGCCTTGGGAGGACGAAAATGACCTAAATGTTCATCCAATGACACAAACACACCTATCGGATGCACAAGATTGGTTAAAAGCCCTAATTGGACAAGAATAAGCCTAGGGAGGACGAAAATGACCTAAATGATTTTCTAATGACACAAACACACCTATTGGATGCACAAGATTGGTTAAAAACCCTAACTAGACAAGAATAAGCCTAGGGAGGACGAAAATGACCTAAATGTACATCCAATGACACAAACACACCTATTGGATGCACAAGATTGGTTAAAAACCGTAATTGGACAAGAATAAGCCTTGGGAAGACGAAAATGACCTAAATGTTAATCCAAAGACACAAACACACCTATCGGATGCACAAGATTGGTTAAAAACCCGAATTGGATAAGAATAAGCCTAGGGAGGACGAAAATGACCTAAATATTTTTCCAATGACACAAACACACCTATTGGATGCACAAGATTGGTTAAAAACCCTAATTGGACAAGAATAAGCCTAGGGAGGACGAAAATGACCTAAATGTACATCCAATGACACAAACACACCTATTGGATGCACAAGATTGGTTAAAAACCCTAATTGGACAAGAATAAGCCTAGGGAGGACGAAAATGACCTAAATGTTCATCCAATGACACAAACACACCTAATGGATGCACAAGATTGGTTAAAAACCCTAACCGGACAAGAATAAGCTTAGGGACGACGAAAATGACTTAAATCTTAATCCAATGACACAAATGAACTTATTGGATGCACAAGATTGCTTAAAACCCTAATTGGACAAGAATAAGCCTTGGGAGGACGAAAATGACCTAAATGTTCATCAAATGACACAAACACACCTATTGGTTGCACAAGATTGGTTAAAAACCCTAATTGGACAAGAATAAGCCTAGGGAGGACGAAAATGACCTAAATGTTCATCCAATGACACAAATGAACTTATTGGATGCACAAGATTGGTTAAAAACCCTAATTGGACAAGAATAAGCCTAGGGAGGACGAAAATGACCTAAATGTTCATCCAATGACACAAACACACCTATTGGATGCACAAGATTGCATAAAAACCCTAATTGGACAAGAATAAACCTAGGGAAGACGAAAATGACCTAAATGTTCATCCAATGACACAAATGAACTTATTGGATGCACAAGATTGGTTAAAAACCCTAATTGGACAAGAATAAGCCTAGGGAGGACGAAAATGACCTAAATGTCCATCCAATGACACAAATACACCTATTGGATGCACAAGATTCGTTAGAAACCCTAATTGGACAAGAATAAGCCTAGGGAGGACGAAACTGACCTAAATGTTCATCCAATGACACAAACAGACCTATTGGATGCACAAGATTGGTTAAAAACACTAATTGGACAAGAATAAGCCTAGGGAGGACGAAAATGACCTAAATGTTCATCCAATGACACAAATGAACTTATTGGATGCACAAGATTGGTTAAAAACCCTAATTGGACAAGAATAAGCCTAGGGAGGACGAAAATGACCTAAATGTTCATCCAATGACACAAATGAACTTATTGGATGCACAAGATTGCTTAAAAACCCTAATTGGACAAGAATAAGCCTAGGGAGGACGAAAATGACCTAAATGTTCATCCAATGACACAAATGAACTTATTGGATGCACAACATTGCTTAAAAACCCTAATTGGACAAGAATAAGCCTAGGGAGGACGAAAATGACCTAAATGTTCATCCAATGACACAAATACACCTATTGGATGCACAAGATTGGTTAAAAACCCTAATTGGACAAGAATAAGCCTAGGGAGGACGAAAATGACCTATATGTTCCTCCAATGACACAAATGAACTTATTGGATGCACAAGATTGGTTAAAAACCCTAATTGGACAAGAATAAGCCTAGTGAGGACGAAAATGACCTAAATGTACATCCAATGACACAAACACACCTATTGGATGCACAAGATTGATTAAAAACCCTAATTAGACAAGAATAAGCCTAGGGAGGACGAAAATGACCTATATGTTCGTCCAATGACACAAATGAACTTATTGGATGCACAAGATTTGTTAAAAAACCCTAATTGGACAAGAATAAGCCTAGGGAGGACGAAAATGACCTAAATGTTAATCCAATGACACAAACACACCTATTGGATGCACAAGATTGGTTAAAAACCCTAATTGGACAAGAATAAGCCTAGGGAGGACGAAAATGACATAAATGTTTATCCAATGACACAAACACACCTATTGGATGCACAAGATTGGTTAAAAACCCTAATTGGACAAGAATAAGCCTAGGGAGGACGAAAATGACCTAAATGTTAATCCAATGACACAAACACACCTATTGGATGCACAAGATTGGTTAAAAACCCTAATTGGAATAGAATAAGCCTAGGGAGGACAAAAATGACCTAAATATTCATCCAATGACACAAACACACCTATTGGATGCACAAGATTGGTTAAAAACCCTAATTGGACAAGAATAAGCCTAGGGAGGACAAAAATGACCTAAATGTTCGTCCAATGACACCAACACACCTATTGGATGGACAAGATTGGTTAAAAACCCTAATTGGACAAGAATAAGCCTAGGGACGACGAAAATGACCTATATGTTCCTCCAATGACACAAATGAACTTATTGGATGCACAAGATTGGTTAAAAACCCTAATTGGACAAGAATAAGCCTTGGGAGTACGAAAATGACCTAAATGTTCATCCAATGACACAAACACACCTATCGGATGCACAAGATTGGTTAAAAACCCTAATTGGATAAGAATAAGCCTAGGGAGGACGAAAATGACCTAAATGTTTTATCCAATGACACAAACACACCTATTGGATGCACAAGATTGGTTAAAAGCCCTAATTGGACAAGAATAAGCCTAGGGAGGACGAATATGACCTAAATGTTTTTCCAATGACACAAACACACCTATTGGATTCACAAGATTGGTTAAAAACCCTAACTGGACAAGAATAAGCCTAGGGAGGACTAAAATGACCTAAATGTTTTTCCGATGACACAAACACACCTATTGGATGCACAAGATTGGTTAAAAACCCTAATTGGACAAGAATAAGCCTTGGGAGGACGAAAATGACCTAAATGTTAATCCAAAGACACAAACACACTTATCGGATGCACAAGATTGGTTAAAAACCCTAATTGGATTAGAATAAGCCTAGGGAGGACAAAAATGACCTAAATGTTCATCCAATGACACAAACACACCTATTGGATGCACAAGATTGGTTAAAAATCCTAATTGGACAAGAATAAGCCTAGGGAGGACAAAAATGACCTAAATGTTCATCCAATGACACCAACACACCTATTGGATGGACAAGATTGGTTAAAAACCCTAATTGGACAAGAATAAGCCTAGGGAGGACGAAAATGACCTATATGTTCCTCCAATGACACAAATGAACTTATTGGATGAACAAGATTGGTTAAAAACCCTAATTGGACAAGAATAAGCCTTGGGAGTACGAAAATGACCTAAATGTTCATCCAATGACTCAAACACACCTATCGGATGCACAAGATTGGTTAAAAACCCTAATTGGATAAGAATAAGCCTAGGGAGGACGAAAATGACCTAAATGTTTTATCCAATGACACAAACACACCTATTGGATGCACAACATTGGTTAAAAGCCCTAATTGGACAAGAATAAGCCTAGGGAGGACGAAAATGACCTAAATGTTTTTCCAATGACACAAACACACCTATTGGATGCACAAGATTGGTTAAAAACCCTAACTAGACAAGAATAAGCCTAGGGAGGACGAAAATGACCTAAATGTACATCCAATGACACAAACACATCTATTGGATGCACAAGATTGGTTAAAAACCCTAATTGGACAAGAATAAGCCTAGGGAGGACAAATATGACCTAAATGTTCTTCCAATGACACAAACACACCTATTGCATGCACAAGATTGATTAAAAACCCTAATTGGATAAGAATAAGCCTAGGGAGGACAAAAATGACCTAAATGTTCATCCAATGACACAAACACACCTATCGGATGCACAAGATTGGTTAAAAACCCTAATTGGACAAGAATAAGCCTTGGGAGGACGCAAATGACCTAAATGTTAATCCATTGACACAAACACACCTATCGGATGCACAAGATTGGTTAAAAACCCTAATTGGATAAGAATAAGCCTAGGGAGGACTAAAATGACCTAAATGTTTATCCAATGACACAAATACACCTATTGGATGCACAAGATTGGTTAAAAACCTTAATTGGACAATAATAAGCCTAGGGAGGACGAAAATGACCTAAATGTTAATCCAATGACACAAACACACCTATTGGATGCACAAGATTGGTTAAAAACCCTAATTGGAATAGAATAAGCCTAGGGAGGACAAAAATGACCTAAATGTTCATCCAATGACACAAACACACCTATTGGATGCACAAGATTGGTTAAAAACCCTAATTGGACAAGAATAAGCCTAGGGAGGACAAAAATGACCTAAATGTTCATCCAATGACACCAACACACCTATTGGATGGACAAGATTGGTTAAAAACCCTAATTGGACAAGAATAAGCCTAGGGAGGACGAAAATGACCTATATGTTTTATCCAATGACACAAACACACCTATTGGATGCACAACATTGGTTAAATGCCCTAATTGGACAAGAATAAGCCTAGGGAGGACGAAAATGACCTAAATGTTTTCCAATGACACAAACACACCTATTGGATGCACAAGATTGGTTAAAAACCCTAACTGGACAAGAATAAGCCTAGGGAGGACGAAAATGACCTAAATGTACATCCAATGACACAAACACATCTATTGGTTGCACAAGATTGGTTAAAAACCCTAATTCGACAAGAATAAGCCTAGGGAGGACAAATATGACCTAAATGTTCTTCCAATGACACAAACACACCTATTGCATGCACAAGATTGATTAAAAACCCTAATTGGATAAGAATAAGCCTAGGGAGGACAAAAATGACCTAAATGTTCATCCAATGACACAAATACACCTATCGGATGCACAAGATTGGTTAAAAACCCTAATTGGACAAGAATAAGCCTTGGGAGGACGCAAATGACCTAAATGTTAATCCATTGACACAAACACACCTATCGGATGCACAAGATTGGTTAAAAACCCTAATTGGATAAGAATAAGCCTAGGGAGGACGAAAATGACCTAAATGTTTATCCAATGACACAAATACACCTATTGGATGCACAAGATTGGTTAAAAACCTTAATTGGACAAGAATAAGCCTAGGGAGGACGAAAATGACCTAAATGTTAATCCAATGACACAAACACACCTATTGGATGCACAAGATTGGTTAAAAACCCTAATTGGAAAGAATAAGCCTAGGGAGAACAAAAATGACCTAAATGTTCATCCAATGACACAAACACACCTATTGGATGCACAAGATTGGTTAAAAACCCTAATTGGACAAGAATAAGCCTAGGGAGGACGAAAATGACCTATATGTACATCCAATGACACAAACATATTTATTGGATGCACAAGATTGGTTAAAAACCCTAATTGGACAAGAATAAGCCTTGGGAGGACGAAAATGACCTAAATGTTAATCCAATGACACAAACACACCTATTGGATGCATAAGATTGGTTAAAAACCCTAATTGGAATAGAATAAGCCTAGGGAGGACAAAAATGACCTAAATATTCATCCAATGACACAAACACACCTATTGGATGCACAAGATTGGTTAAAAACCCTAATTGGACAAGAATAAGCCTAGGGAGGACAAAAATGACCTAAATGTTCATCCAATGACACCAACACACCTATTGGATGGACAAGATTGGTTAAAAACCCTAATTGGACAAGAATAAGCCTAGGGAGGACGAAAATGACCTAAATGTACATCCAATGACACAAACATATTTATTGGATGCACAAGATTGGTTAAAAACCCTAATTGGACAAGAATAAGCCTTGGGAGGACGAAAATGACCTAAATGTTAATCCAATGACACAAACACACCTATTGGATGCATAAGATTGGTTAAAAACCCTAATTGGAAAAGAATAAGCCTAGGGAGGACAAAAATGACCTAAATGTTAATCCAATGACACAAACACACCTATTGGATGCACAAGATTGGTTAAAAACCCTAATTGGACAAGAATAAGCCTAGGGAGGACAAAAATGACCTAAATGTTCATCCAATGACACCAACACACCTATTGGATGGACAAGATTGGTTAAAAACCCTAATTGGACAAGAATAAGCCTAGGGAGGACGAAAATGACCTATATGTTCCTCCAATGACACAAATGAACTTATTGGATGCACAAGATTGGTTAAAAACCCTAATTGGACAAGAATTAGCCTTGGGAGTACGAAAATGACCTAAATGTTCATCCAATGACACAAACACACCTATCGGATGCACAAGATTGGTTAAAAACCCTAATTGGATAAGAATAAGCCTAGGGAGGACGAAAATGACCTAAATGTTTTATCCAATGACACAAACACACCTATTGGATGCACAACATTGGTTAAAAGCCCTAATTGGACAAGAATAAGCCTAGGGAGGACGAAAATGACCTAAATGTTTTTCCAATGACACAAACACACCTATTGGATGCACAAGATTGGTTAAAAACCCTAACTGGACAAGAATAAGCCTAGGGAGGACGAAAATGACCTAAATGTACATCCAATGACACAAACACATCTATTGGATGCACAAGATTGGTTAAAAACCCTAATTGGACAAGAATAAGCCTAGGGAGGACAAATATGACCTAAATGTTCTTCCAATGACACAAACACACCTATTGCATGCACAAGATTGATTAAAAACCCTAATTGGATAAGAATAAGCCTAGGGAGGACAAAAATGACCTAAATGTTCATCCAATGACACAAATACACCTTTCAGATGCACAAGATTGGTTAAAAACCCTAATTGGATAAGAATAAGCCTTGGGAGGACGCAAATGACCTAAATGTTAATCCATTGACACAAACACACCTATCGGATGCACAAGATTGGTTAAAAACCCTAATTGGATAAGAATAAGCCTAGGGAGGACGAAAATGACCTAAATGTTTATCCAATGACACAAATACACCTATTGGATGCACAAGATTGGTTAAAAACCTTAATTGGACAAGAATAAGCCTAGGGAGGACGAAAATGACCTAAATGTTAATCCAATGACACAAACACACCTATTGGATGCACAAGATTGGTTAAAAACCCTAATTCGAATAGAATAAGCCTAGGGAGAACAAAAATGACCTAAATGTTCATCCAATGACACAAACACACCTATTGGATGCACAACATTGGTTAAAAACCCTAATTGGACAAGAATAAGCCTAGGGAGGACAAAAATGACCTAAATGTTCATCCAATGACACAAACACACCTATTGGATTGACAAGATTGGTTAAAAACCCTAATTGGACAAGAATAAGCCTCGGGAGGACGAAAATGACCTAAATGTTAATCCAATGACACAAACACACCTATCGGATGCACAAGATTGGTTAAAAACCCTAATTGGATAAGAATAAGCCTAGGGAGGACGAAAATGACCTAAATGTTTTATCCAATGACACAAATGAACTTATTGGATGCACAAGATTGGTTAAAAACCCTAATTGGACATGAATAAGCCTTGGGAGGACGAAAATGACCTAAATGTTCATCCAATGACACAAACACACCTATCGGATGCACAAGATTGGTTAAAAGCCCTAATTGGACAAGAATAAGCCTAGGGAGGACGAAAATGACCTAAATGATTTTCTAATGACACAAACACACCTATTGGATGCACAAGATTGGTTAAAAACCCTAACTAGACAATAATAAGCCTAGGGAGGACGAAAATGACCTAAATGTACATCCAATGACACAAACACACCTATTGGATGCACAAGATTGGTTAAAAACCCTAATTGGACAAGAATAAGCCTTGGGAGGACGAAAATGACCTAAATGTTAATCCAAAGACACAAACACACCTATCGGATGCACAAGATTGGTTAAAAACCCGAATTGGATAAGAATAAGCCTAGGGAGGACGAAAATGACCTAAATATTTTTCCAATGACACAAACACACCTATTGGATGCACAAGATTGGTTAAAAACCCTAATTGGACAAGAATAAGCCTAGGGAGGACGAAAATGACCTAAATGATTTTCTAATGACACAAACACACCTATTGGATGCACAAGATTGGTTAAAAACCCTAACTAGACAAGAATAAGCCTAGGGAGGACGAAAATGACCTAAATGTACATCCAATGACACAAACACACCTATTGGATGCACAAGATTGGTTAAAAACCCTAATTGGACAAGAATAAGCCTTGGGAGGACGAAAATGACCTAAATGTTCATCCAATGACACAAACACACCTATTGGATGCACAAGATTGTTTAGAAACCCTAATTGGACAAGAATAAGCCTAGGGAGGACGAAAATGACCTAAATGTTAATCCAATGACACAAATGAACTTATTGGATGCACAAGATTGGTTAAAAACCCTAATTGGACAAGAATAAGCCTAGGAAGGACGAAAATGACCTAAATGTTCCTCCAATGACACAAACACACCTATTGGATGCACAAGATTGCATAAAAACCCTAATTGGACAAGAATAAGACTAGGGAGGACGAAAATGACCTAAATGTTCATCCAATGACACAAATGAACTTATTGGATGCACAAGATTGGTTAAAAACCCTAATTGGACAAGAATAAGCCTAGGGAGGACGAAAATGACCTAAATGTTCATCAGATGACACAAATGAACTTATTGGATGCACAAGATTGGTTGAAAACCCTAATTGGACAAGAATAAGCCTAGGGAGGACGAAATTGACCTAAATGTTCGTCCAATGACACAAATGAACTTATTGGATGCACAAGATTGGTTAAAAACCCTAATTGGACAAGAATAAGCCTAGGGAGGACGAAATTGACCTAAATGTTCGTCCAATGACACAAATGAACTTATTGGATGCACAAGATTGGTTAAAAACCCTAATTGGACAAGAATAAGCCTAGGGAGGACGAAAATGACCTAAATGTTCATCCAACGACACAAATGAACTTATTGGATGCACAAGATTAGTTAAAAACCCTAATTGGACAAGAATAAGCCTAGGGAGGACGAAAATGACCTAAATGTTCGTCCAATGACACAAACACACCTATTGGATGCACAAGATTGCATAAAAACCCTAATTGAACAAGAATAAGCCTAGGGAGGACGAAAATGACCTAAATGTTCATCCAATGACACAAATGAACTTATTGGATGCACAAGATTGGTTAAAAACCCTAATTGGACAAGAATAAGCCTAGGGAGGACGAAAATGACCTAAATGTTCATCCAATGACACAAATGAACTTATTGGATGCACAAGATTGGTTAAAAACCCTAATTGGACAAGAATAAGCCTACGGAGGACGAAAATGACCTAAATGTTCATCCAATGACACAAATGAACTTATTGGATGCACAAGATTGGTTAAAAACCCTAATTTGACAAGAATAAGCCTAGGGAGGACGAAAATGACCTAAATGTTCATCCAATGACACAAATCAACTTATTGGATGCACATGATTGGTTAAAAACCCTAGTTGGACAAGAATAAGCCTAGGGAGGACGAAAATGACCTAAATGTTCATCCAATGACACAAATGAACTTATTGGATGCACAAGATTGGTTAAAAACCCTAATTGGACAAGAATAAGCCTAGGGAGGACGAAAATGACCTAAATGTTCATCCAATGACACAAATGAACTTATTCGATGCACAAGATTGTATAAAAACCCTAATTGGACAAGAATAAGACTAGGGAGGACGAAAATGACCTAAATGTTCATCCAATGACACAAATGAACTTATTGGATGCACAAGATTGGTTAAAAACCCTAATTGGACAAGAATAAGCCTAGGGAGGACGAAAATGACCTAAATGTTCATCCAATGACACAAACACACCTATTGGATGCACAAGATTGGTTAAAAACCCTAATTGGACAAAAATAAGCCTAAGGAGGAAGAAAATGACCTAAATGTTCATCCAATGACACAAATGAACTAAATGGATGCACAAGATTGCATAAACCCTAATTGGACAAGAATAAGCATAAGGAGGACGAAAATGACCTAAATGTTCATCCAATGACACAAATGAACATATTGGACAACAATAAGCATAGGGAGGACGAAAATGACCTAAATGTTCATCCAATGACACAAATGAACTTATTGGATGCACAAGATTGGTTAAAAACCCTAATTGGACAAGAATAAGCCTAGGGAGGACGAAAATGACCTAAATGTTCATCCAATGACACAAACACACCTATTGCATGCACAAGATTGGTTAAAAACCCTAATTGGACAAGAATAAGCCTAGGGAGGACGAAAATGACCTAAATGTTCATCCAATGACACAAACACACCTATTGGATGCACAAGATTGGTTAAAAACCCTAATTGGACAAGAATAAGCCTAGGGAGGACGAAAATGACCTATATGTACATCCAATGACACAAACATATTTATTGGATGCACAAGATTGGTTAAAAACCCTAATTGGACAAGAATAAGCCTTGGGAGGACGAAAATGACCTAAATGTTAATCCAATGACACAAACACACCTATTGGATGCATAAGATTGGTTAAAAACCCTAATTGGAATAGAATAAGCCTAGGGAGGACAAAAATGACCTAAATATTCATCCAATGACACAAACACACCTATTGGATGCACAAGATTGGTTAAAAACCCTAATTGGACAAGAATAAGCCTAGGGAGGACAAAAATGACCTAAATGTTCATCCAATGACACCAACACACCTATTGGATGGACAAGATTGGTTAAAAACCCTAATTGGACAAGAATAAGCCTAGGGAGGACGAAAATGACCTAAATGTACATCCAATGACACAAACATATTTATTGGATGCACAAGATTGGTTAAAAACCCTAATTGGACAAGAATAAGCCTTGGGAGGACGAAAATGACCTAAATGTTAATCCAATGACACAAACACACCTATTGGATGCATAAGATTGGTTAAAAACCCTAATTGGAAAAGAATAAGCCTAGGGAGGACAAAAATGACCTAAATGTTAATCCAATGACACAAACACACCTATTGGATGCACAAGATTGGTTAAAAACCCTAATTGGACAAGAATAAGCCTAGGGAGGACAAAAATGACCTAAATGTTCATCCAATGACACCAACACACCTATTGGATGGACAAGATTGGTTAAAAACCCTAATTGGACAAGAATAAGCCTAGGGAGGACGAAAATGACCTATATGTTCCTCCAATGACACAAATGAACTTATTGGATGCACAAGATTGGTTAAAAACCCTAATTGGACAAGAATTAGCCTTGGGAGGACGAAAATGACCTAAATGTTCATCCAATGACACAAACACACCTATCGGATGCACAAGATTGGTTAAAAACCCTAATTGGACAAGAATAAACCTTGGGAGGACACAAATGACCTAAATGTTAATCCAATGACACAAACACACCTATTGGATGCACAAGATTAGCTAAAAACCCTACTTGGATAAGAATAAGCCTAGGGATGTCGAAAATGACCTAAATGTTTATCCAATGACACAAACACACCTATTGGATGCACAAGATTGGTTAAAAACCCTAATTGGACAAGAATAAGCCTAGGGAGGACAAAAATGACCTAAATGTTCATCCAATGACACCAACACACCTATTGGATGGACAAGATTGGTTAAAAACCCTAATTGGACAAGAATAAGCCTAGGGAGGACGAAAATGACCTATATGTTCCTCCAATGACACAAATGAACTTATTGGATGCACAAGATTGGTTAAAAACCCTAATTGGACAAGAATTAGCCTTGGGAGGACGAAAATGACCTAAATCTTCATCCAATGACACAAACACACCTATCGGATGCACAAGATTGGTTAAAAACCCTAATTGGACAAGAATAAACCTTGGGAGGACAAAAATGACCTAAATGTTAATCCAATGACACAAACACACCTATTGGATGCACAAGATTAGCTAAAAACCCTACTTGGATAAGAATAAGCCTAGGGATGTCGAAAATGACCTAAATGTTTATCCAATGACACAAACACACCTATTGGATGCACAAGATTGGTTAAAAACCCTAATTGGACAAGAAAAAGCCTAGGGAGGACGAAAATGACCTAAATGTACATCCAATGACACAAACACACCTATTGGATGCACAAGATTGGTTAAAAACCCTAATTGAACAAGAATAAGCCTAGGGAGGACGAAAATGACCTATATGTTCCTCCAATGACACAAATGAACTTATTGGATGCACAAGATTGGTTAAAAACCCTAATTGGACATGAATAAGCCTTGGGAGGACGAAAATGACCTAAATGTTCATCCAATGACACAAACACACCTATCGGATGCACAAGATTGGTTAAAAGCCCTAATTGGACAAGAATAAGCCTAGGGAGGACGAAAATGACCTAAATGTTTTTCCAATGACACAAACACACCTATTGGATGCACAAGATTGGTTAAAAACCCTAACTGGACAAGAATAAGCCTAGGGAGGACGAAAATGACCTAAATGTACATCCAATGACACAAACACATCTATTGGATGCACAAGATTGGTTAAAAACCCTAATTGGACAAGAATAAGCCTAGGGAGAACAAAAATGACCTAAATGTTCATCCAATGACACAAACACACCTATTGGATGCACAACATTGGTTAAAAACCCTAATTCGACAAGAATAAGCCTAGGGAGGACAAAAATGACCTAAATGTTCATCCAATGACACAAACACACCTATTAGATTGACAAGATTGGTTAAAAACCCTAATTGGACAAGAATAAGACTAGGGAGGACGAAAATGACATAAATGTTTTATCCAATGACACAAACACATCTATTGGATGCACAAGATTGGTTAAAAACCCTAATTGGACAAGAATAAGCCTTGGGAGGACGAAAATGACCTAAATGTTAATCCAATGACACAAACACACCTATTGGATGCACAAGATTGGTTAAAAACCCTAATTGGAATTGAATAAGCCTCGGGAGGACAAAAATGACCTAAATATTCATCCAATGACACAAACACACCTATTGGATGCCCAAGATTGGTTAAAAACCCTAATTGGACAAGAATAAGCCTTTGGAGTACGAAAATGACCTAAATGTTCATCCAATGACACAAACACACCTATTGGATGCACAAGATTGGTTAAAAACCCTAATTGGACAAGAATAAGCCTAGGGAGAACAAAAATGACCTAAATGTTCATCCAATGACACAAATGAACTTATTGGATGCCCAAGATTGGTTAAAAACCCTAATTGGACAAGAATAAGCCTTGGGAGTACGAAAATGACCTAAATGTTCATCCAATGACACAAACACACCTATTGGATTGACAAGATTGGTTAAAAACCCTAATTGGACAAGAATAAGACTAGGGAGGACGAAAATGACCTAAATGTACATCCAATGACACAAACACATCTATTGGATGCACAAGATTGGTTAAAAACCCTAATTGGACAAGAATAAGCCTTGGGAGGACGAAAATGACCTAAATGTTAATCCAATGACACAAACACACCTATTGGATGCACAAGATTGGTTAAAAACCCTAATTGGAATAGAATAAGCCTAGGGAGAACAAAAATGACCTAAATGTTCATCCAATGACACAAACACACCTATTGGATGCACAACATTGGTTAAAAACCCTAATTGGACAAGAATAAGCCTAGGGAGGACAAAAATGACCTAAATGTTCATCCAATGACACAAACACACCTATTGGATGCACAAGATTGGTTAAAAACCCTAATTGGACAAGAATAAGCCTAGGAAGGACGAAAATGACCTAAATGTTCATCCAATGACACAAATAAACTTATTGGATGCACAAGATTGGTTAAAAACCCTAATTGGACAAGAATAAGCCTAGGGAGGACGAAAATGACCTAAATGTTCATCCAATGACACAAATGAACTTATTGGATGCACAAGATTGGTTAAAAACCCTAATTGGACAAGAATAAGCCTAGGGAGGACGAAAATGACCTAAATGTTCATCCAATGACACAAATGAACTTATTGGATGCACAAGATTGGTTAAAAACCCTAATTGGACAAGAATAAGCCTAGGGAGGACGAAAATGACCTAAATGTTCCTCCAATGACCAAATCACACCTATTGGATGTACAAGATTGCATAAAAACCCTAATTGGACAAGAATAAGACTCGGGAGGACGAAAATTACCTAAATGTTCCTCCAATGACACAAACACACCTATTGGATGCACAAGATTGGTTAAAAACCCTAATTGGACAAGAATAAGCCTAGGGAGGACGAAAATGACCTAAATGTTCGTCCAATGACACAAACACACCTATTGGATGCACAAGATTTCCTAAAAACCCTAATTGGACAAGAATAAGCCTAGGGAGGACGAAAATGACCTAAATGTTCATCCAATGACACAAACACACCTATTGGATGCACAAGATTGGTTAAAAACCCTAATTGGACAAGAATAAGCCTAGGGAGGACGAAAATGACCTAAATGTTCATCCAATGACACAAATGAACTTATTGGATGCACAAGATTGGTTAAAAACCCTAATTGGACAAGAATAAGCCTAGGGAGGACGAAAATGACCTAAATGTTCATCCAATGACACAAGCACACCAATTGGATGCACAAGATTGGTTAGAAACCCTAATTGGACAAGAATAAACCTAGGGAGGATGAAAATGACCTAAATATTCATCCAATGACACAAATGAACTTATTGGATGCACAAGATTGCTTAAAACCCTAATTGGAAAAGAATAAGCCTAGGGAGGACGAAAATGACCTAAATGTTCATCCAATGACACAAACACACCTATTGGATGCACAAGATTGGTTAGAAACCCTAATTGGACAAGAATAAGCCTAGGGAGGACGAAAATGACCTAAATGTTAATCCAATGACACAAATGAACTTATTGGATGCACAAGATTGGTTAAAAACCCTAATTGGACAAGAATAAGCCTAGGGAGGACGAAAATAACCTAAATGTTCATCAAATGACTAAACACACCTATTCGATGCACAAGAATGGTTAGAAACCCTAATTGGACAAGAATAAGCCTAGGGAGGACGAAAATGACCTAACTATTCATCCAATGACACAAATGAACTTGTTGGATGAACAAGATAGCTTAAAACCCTAATTGGACAAGAATAAGACTAGGGAGGACGAAAATGACCTAAATGTTCATCCAATGACACAAACACACCTATTGGATGCACAAGATTGGTTAGAAACCCTAATTGGACAAGAATAAGCCTAGGGAGGACGAAAATGACCTAAATGTTCACCCAATGACACAAATGAACTTATTGGATGCACAAGATTGGTTAATAACCCTAATTGGACAAGAATAAGCCTAGGGAGGACGAAAATGACCTAAATGTTCATCCAATGACACAAACACACCTATTGGATGCACAAGATTGGTTAAAAACCCTAATTGGACAAGAATAAGCCTAGGGAGGACGAAAATGACCTAAATGTTCATCCAATAACACAAATGAACTTATTGGATGCACAAGATTGATTAAAAACCCTATTTAGACAAGAATAAGCCTAGGGAGGACGAAAATGACCTAAATGTTCATCCAATGACACAAATACACCTATTGGATGCACAAGATTCGTTAGAAACCCTAATTGGACAAGAATAAGCCTAGGGAGGACGAAAATGACCTAATTGATCATCCAATGACACAAACACACCTATTGGATGCACAAGATTGGTTAAAAACCCTAATTGGACAAGAATAAGCCTAGGGAGGACGAAAATGACCTAATTGATCATCCAATGGCACAAACACACCTATTGGATGCACAAGATTGGTTACAAAATCCTAATTGGGCAAGAATATGCCTAGGGAGGACGAAAATGACCTAAATATTAATTCAATGACACAAACAAACTTATTGGATGCACAAGATGGGTTAAAAACCCTAATTGGACAAGAATAAGCCTAGGGAGGACGAAAATGACCTAAATGTTAATCCAATGACACAAACACACCTATTGGATGCACAAGATTGGTTAAAAACCCTAATTGGACAAGAATAAGCCTTGGGAGGACGAAAATGACCTAAATGTTAATCCAAAGACACAAACACACCTATCGGATGCACAAGATTGGTTAAAAACCCGAATTGGATAAGAATAAGCCTAGGGAGGACGAAAATGACCTAAATATTTTTCCAATGACACAAACACACCTATTGGATGCACAAGATTGGTTAAAAACCCTAATTGGACAAGAATAAGCCTAGGGAGGACGAAAATGACCTAAATGTACATCCAATGACACAAACATATTTATTGGATGCACAAGATTGGTTAAAAACCCTAATTGGACAAGAATAAGCCTTGGGAGGACGAAAATGACCTAAATGTTAATCCAATGACACAAACACACCTATTGGATGCATAAGATTGGTTAAAAACCCTAATTGGAATAGAATAAGCCTAGGGAGGACAAAAATGACCTAAATATTCATCCAATGACACAAACACACCTATTGGATGCACAAGATTGGTTAAAAACCCTAATTGGACAAGAATAAGCCTAGGGAGGACAAAAATGACCTAAATGTTCATCCAATGACACCAACACACCTATTGGATGGACAAGATTGGTTAAAAACCCTAATTGGACAAGAATAAGCCTAGGGAGGACGAAAATGACCTAAATGTACATCCAATGACACAAACATATTTATTGGATGCACAAGATTGGTTAAAAACCCTAATTGGACAAGAATAAGCCTTGGGAGGACGAAAATGACCTAAATGTTAATCCAATGACACAAACACACCTATTGGATGCATAAGATTGGTTAAAAACCCTAATTGGAAAAGAATAAGCCTAGGGAGGACAAAAATGACCTAAATGTTAATCCAATGACACAAACACACCTATTGGATGCACAAGATTGGTTAAAAACCCTAATTGGACAAGAATAAGCCTAGGGAGGACAAAAATGACCTAAATGTTCATCCAATGACACCAACACACCTATTGGATGGACAAGATTGGTTAAAAACCCTAATTGGACAAGAATAAGCCTAGGGAGGACGAAAATGACCTATATGTTCCTCCAATGACACAAATGAACTTATTGGATGCACAAGATTGGTTAAAAACCCTAATTGGACAAGAATTAGCCTTGGGAGTACGAAAATGACCTAAATGTTCATCCAATGACACAAACACACCTATCGGATGCACAAGATTGGTTAAAAACCCTAATTGGATAAGAATAAGCCTAGGGAGGACGAAAATGACCTAAATGTTTTATCCAATGACACAAACACACCTATTGGATGCACAACATTGGTTAAAAGCCCTAATTGGACAAGAATAAGCCTAGGGAGGACGAAAATGACCTAAATGTTTTTCCAATGACACAAACACACCTATTGGATGCACAAGATTGGTTAAAAACCCTAACTGGACAAGAATAAGCCTAGGGAGGACGAAAATGACCTAAATGTACATCCAATGACACAAACACATCTATTGGATGCACAAGATTGGTTAAAAACCCTAATTGGACAAGAATAAGCCTAGGGAGGACAAATATGACCTAAATGTTCTTCCAATGACACAAACACACCTATTGCATGCACAAGATTGATTAAAAACCCTAATTGGATAAGAATAAGCCTAGGGAGGACAAAAATGACCTAAATGTTCATCCAATGACACAAATACACCTTTCAGATGCACAAGATTGGTTAAAAACCCTAATTGGATAAGAATAAGCCTTGGGAGGACGCAAATGACCTAAATGTTAATCCATTGACACAAACACACCTATCGGATGCACAAGATTGGTTAAAAACCCTAATTGGATAAGAATAAGCCTAGGGAGGACGAAAATGACCTAAATGTTTATCCAATGACACAAATACACCTATTGGATGCACAAGATTGGTTAAAAACCTTAATTGGACAAGAATAAGCCTAGGGAGGACGAAAATGACCTAAATGTTAATCCAATGACACAAACACACCTATTGGATGCACAAGATTGGTTAAAAACCCTAATTCGAATAGAATAAGCCTAGGGAGAACAAAAATGACCTAAATGTTCATCCAATGACACAAACACACCTATTGGATGCACAACATTGGTTAAAAACCCTAATTGGACAAGAATAAGCCTAGGGAGGACAAAAATGACCTAAATGTTCATCCAATGACACAAACACACCTATTGGATTGACAAGATTGGTTAAAAACCCTAATTGGACAAGAATAAGACTCGGGAGGACGAAAATGACCTAAATGTACATCCAATGACACAAACACATCTATTGGATGCACAAGATTGGTTAAAAACCCTAATTGGACAAGAATAAGCCTCGGGAGGACGAAAATGACCTAAATGTTAATCCAATGACACAAACACACCTATCGGATGCACAAGATTGGTTAAAAACCCTAATTGGATAAGAATAAGCCTAGGGAGGACGAAAATGACCTAAATGTTTTATCCAATAACACAAACACACTTATTGGATGCACAAGATTGGTTAAAAACCTTAATTGGACAAGAATAAGCCTAGGGAGGACGAAAATGACCTAAATGTTAATCCAATAACACCAACACACCTATGGGATGCACAAGATTGGTTAAAAACCCTAATTGGACAAGAATAAGACAAGGGAGGACAAAAATGACCTAAATGTTCATCCAATGACACAAACACACCTATTGGATGCACAACATTGGTTAAAAACCCTAATTGGACAAGAATAAGCCTAGGGAGGACAAAAATGATCTAAATGTTCATCCAATGACACAAACACACCTATTGGATTGACAAGATTGGTTAAAAACCCTAATTGGACCAGAATAAAACTACAGAGGACGAAAATGACCTAAATGTACATCCAATGACACAAACATATCTATTGGATGCACAAGATTGGTTAAAAACCCTAATTGGACAAGAATAAGCCTTGGGAGGACGAAAATGACCTAAATGTTAATCCAATGACACAAACACACCTATTGGATGCACAAGATTGGTTAAAAACCCTAATTGGAATTGAATAAGCCTAGGGAGGACAAAAATGACCTAAATATTCATCCAATGACACAAACACACCTATTGGATGCACAAGATTGGTTAAAAACCCTAATTGGACAAGAATAAGCCTAGGGAGGACAAAAATGACCTAAATGTTCATCCAATAACACCAACACACCTATTGGATGGACAAGATTGGTTAAAAACCCTAATTGGACAAGAATAAGCCTAGGGTGGACGAAAATGACCTATATGTTCCTCCAATGACACAAATGAACTTATTGGATGCCCAAGATTGATTAAAAACCCTAATTGGACAAGAATTAGCCTTGGGAGTACGAAAATGACCTAAATGTTCATCCAATGACACAAACACACCTATCGGATGCACAAGATTGGTTAAAAACTCTAATTGGATAAGAATAAGCCTAGGGAGGACGAAAATGACCTAAATGTTTTATCCAATGACACAAACACACTTATTGGATGCACAAGATTGGTTAAAAACTCTAATTGGACAAGAATAAGCCTAGGGAGGACGAAAATGACCTAAATGTTTTTCCAATGACACAAACACACCTATTGGATGCACAAGATTGGTTAAAAACCCTAACTGGACAAGAATAAGCCTAGGGAGGACGAAAATGACCTAAATGTACATCCAATGACACAAACACACCTATTGGATGCACAAGATTGGTTAAAAACCCAAATTGGACAAGAATAAGCCTTGGGAGGACGAATATGACCTAAATGTTAATCCAAAGATACAAACACACCTATCGGATGCACAAGATTGGTTAAAAACCCGATTTGGATAAGAATAAGCCTAAGGAGGACGAAAATGACCTAAATGTTTTTCCACTAACACAAACACACCTATTGGATGCACAAGATTGGTTAAAAACCCTAATTGGACAAGAATAAGCCTAGGAAGGACGAAAATGACCTAAATGTTTTTCCACTGACACAAACACACCTATTGGATGCACAAGATTGGTTAAAAACCCTAATTGGACAAGAATAAGCCTAGGGAGGACAAAAATGACCTAAATGTACATCCAATGACACAAACACATCTATTGGATGCACAAGATTGGTTAAAAACCCTAATTGGACAAGAATAAGCCTAGGGAGGACAAAAATGACCTAAATGTTCATCCAATGACACCAACACACCTATTGGATGGACAAGATTGGTTAAAAACCCTAATTGGACAAGAATAAGCCTAGGGAGGACGAAAATGACCTATATTTTCCTCCAATGACACAAATGAACTTATTGGATGCCCAAGATTGGTTAAAAACCCTAATTGGACAAGAATAAGCCTTGGGAGTACGAAAATGACCTAAATGTTCATCCAATGACACAAACACACCTATCGGATGCACAAGATTGGTTAAAAACCCTAATTGGATAAGAATAAGCCTAGGGAGGACGAAAATGACCTAAATGTTTTATCCAATAACACAAACACACTTATTGGATGCACAAGATTGGTTAAAAACCTTAATTGGACAAGAATAAGCGTAGGGAGGACGAAAATGACCTAAATGTTAATCCAATGACACAAACACACCTATTGGATGCACAAGATTGGTTAAAAACCCTAATTGGAATAGAATAAGCCTAGGGAGAACAAAAATAACCTAAATGTTCATCCAATGACACAAACACACCTATTGGATGCACAACATTGGTTAAAAACCCTAATTGGACAAGAATAAGCCTAGGGAGGACAAAAATGACCTAAATGTTCATCCAATGACACAAACACACCTATTGGATTGACAAGATTGGTTAAAAACCCTAATTGGACAAGAATAAGACTAGGGAGGACGAAAATGACCTAAATGTACATCCAATGACACAAACATATCTATTGGATGCACAAGATTGGTTAAAAACCCTAATTGGACAAGAATAAGCCTTGGGAGGACGAAAATGACCTAAATGTTAATCCAATGACACAAACACACCTATTGGATGCATAAGATTGGTTAAAAACCCTAATTGGAATAGAATAAGCCTAGGGAGGACAAAAATGACCTAAATGTTCATCCAATGACACAAACACACCTATTGGATGCACAAGATTGGTTAAAAACCCTAATTGGACAAGAATAAGCCTAGGGAGGACAAAAATGCCCTAAATGTTCATCCAATGACACCAACACACCTATTGGATGGACAAGATTGGATAAAAACCCTAATTGGACAAGAATAAGCCTAGGGAGGACGAAAATGACCTATATGTTCCTCCAATGACACAAATGAACTTATTGGATGCACAAGATTGGTTAAAAATCCTAATTGGACAAGAATAAGCCTTGGGAGTACGAAAATGACCTAAATGTTCATCCAATGACACAAACACACCTATCGGATGCACAAGATTGGTTAAAAACCCTAATTGGATAAGAATAAGCCTAGGGAGGACGAAAATGACCTAAATGTTTTATCCAATGACACAAACACACCTATTGGATGCACAACATTGGTTAAAAGCCCTAATTGGACAAGAATAAGCCTAGGGAGGACGAAAATGACCTAAATGTTTTTCCAATGACACAAACACACCTATTGGATGCACAAGATTGGTTAAAAACCCTAACTGGACAAGAATAAGCCTAGGGAGGACGAAAATGACCTAAATGTACATCCAATGACACAAACACATCTATTGGATGCACAAGATTGGTTAAAAACCCTAATTGGACAAGAATAAGCCTAGGGAGGACAAATATGACCTAAATGTTCTTCCAATGACACAAACACACCTATTGCATGCACAAGATTGATTAAAAACCCTAATTGGATAAGAATAAGCCTAGGGAGGACAAAAATGACCTAAATGTTCATCCAATGACACAAATACACCTTTCAGATGCACAAGATTGGTTAAAAACCCTAATTGGATAAGAATAAGCCTTGGGAGGACGCAAATGACCTAAATGTTAATCCATTGACACAAACACACCTATCGGATGCACAAGATTGGTTAAAAACCCTAATTGGATAAGAATAAGCCTAGGGAGGACGAAAATGACCTAA
The DNA here is from genome assembly GCA_037974775.1 of Cicer pinnatifidum. Taxonomy (NCBI): domain Eukaryota; kingdom Viridiplantae; phylum Streptophyta; class Magnoliopsida; order Fabales; family Fabaceae; genus Cicer; species Cicer pinnatifidum. The sequence continues at coordinate 36,755,205 of JBBPBR010000008.1, forward strand.
ATGTTTATCCAATGACACAAATACACCTATTGGATGCACAAGATTGGTTAAAAACCTTAATTGGACAAGAATAAGCCTAGGGAGGACGAAAATGACCTAAATGTTAATCCAATGACACAAACACACCTATTGGATGCACAAGATTGGTTAAAAACCCTAATTGGACAAGAATAAGCCTAGGGAGGACGAACATGACCTAAATGTTAATCCAATGACACAAACACACCTATTGGATGCAAAAGATTGGTTAAAAACCCTAATTGGACAAGAATATGCCTAGGGAGGACGAAAATGACCTAAATGTTAATCCAATGACACAAATGAACTTATTGGATGCACAAGATTGGTTAAAAACCCTAATTGGACAAGAATAAGCCTAGGGAGGACGAAAATGACCTAATTGATCATCCAATGACACAAACACACCTATTGGATGCACAAGATTGGTTAAAAACCCTAATTGGACAAGAATAAGCCTAGGGAGGACGAAAATGACCTATATGTTAATCCAATGACCCAACTCAACTTATTGGATGCACAAGATTGGTTAAAAACCCTAATTGGACAAGAATAAGCCTAGGGAGGACGAAAATGACCTAATTGATCATCCAATGACACAAACACACCTATTGGAAGCACAAGATTGGTTAAAAACCCTAATTGGACAAGAATATGCCTAGGGAGGACGAAAATGACCTAAATGTTAATCCAATGACACAAATGAACTTATTGGATACACAAGATTGATTAAAAACCCTAATTGGACAAGAATAAGCCTAGGGAGGACGAAAATGACCTAATTGATCATCCAATGACACAAACACACCTATTGGATGCACAAGATTGGTTAAAAACCCTAATTGGACAAGAATAAGCCTAGGCAGGAAGAAAATGACCTAATTGATCATCCAATGACACAAACACACCTATTGGATGCACAAGATTCGTTAAAAACCCTAATTGGATAAGAATATGCCTAGGGAGGACGAAAATGACCTAATTGATCATCCAATGACACAAACACACCTATTGGATGCACAAGATTGGTTAAAAACCCTAATTGGACAAGAATATGCCTAGGGAGGACGAAAATGACCTAAATATTAATTCAATGAAACACACAAACTTATTGGATGCACAAGATTGGTTAAAAACCCTAATTGGACAAGAATAAGCCTAGGGAGGACGAAAATGACCTAATTGATCATCCAATGACACAAACACACCTATTGGATGCACAAGATTGGTTAAAAACCCTAATTGGACAAGAATAAGCCTAGGGAGGACGAAAATGACCTAATTGATCATCCAATGACACAAACACACCTATTGGATGCACAAGATTGGTTAAAAACCCTAATTGGACAAGAATAAGCCTAGGGAGGACGAAAATGACCTAATTGATCATCCAATGACACAAGCACACCTATTGGATGCACAAGGTTGGTTAAAAACCCTAATTGGACAAGAATAAGCCTAGGGAGGACGAAAATGACCTAATTGATCATCCAATGACACAAACACACCTATTGGATGCACAAGATTGGTTAAAAACCCTAATTGGACAAGAATAAGCCTAGGGAGGACGAAAATGATGATACAACTCAACTTATTGGATGCACAAGATTGGTTAAAAACCCTAATTGGACAAGAATAAGCCTAGGGAGGACGAAAATGACCTAATTGATCATCCAATGACACAAACACACCTATTGGATGCACAAGATTGGTTAAAAACCCAAGTTGGACAAGAATATGCCTAGGGAGGAGGAAAACGACCTAAATATTAATTCAATGACACAAAACAAAGTTATTGGATGCACAAGATTGGTTAAAAACCCTAATTAGACAAGAATAAGCCTAGGGAGGACGAAAATGACCTAATTGATCATCCAATGACACAAACACACCTATTGGATGCACAAGATTGGTTAAAAATCCTAATTGGACAAGAATAAGCCTAGGGAGGATAAAAATGACCTAATTGATCATCCAATGACACAAACACACCTATTGGATGCACAAGATTGGTTAAAAACCCTAATTGGACAAGAATAAGCCTAGGGAGGACGAAAATGACCTAATTGATCATCCAATGACACAAACACACCTATTGGATGCACAAGATTGGTTAAAAACCCTAATTGGACAAGAATAAGCCTAGGGAGGACGAAAATGACCTAATTGATCATCCAATCACACAAACACACCTATTGGATGCACAAGATTGGTTAAAAACCATAGTTGGACATGAATATGCCTAGGGAGGATGAAAATGACCTAATTGATCATCCAATGACACAAATGAACTTATTGGATGCACAAGATTGGTTAAAAACACTAATTGGACAAAAATAAGCCTAGGGAGGACAAAAATGACCTAATTGATCATCCAATGACACAAACACACCTATTGGATGCACAAGATTGGTTAAAAACCCTAATTGGACAAGAATAAGCCTAGGGAGGACGAAAATGACCTAATTGATCATCCAATGACACAAACACACCTATTGGATGCACAAGATTGGTTAAAAACCCTAATTGGACAAGAATAAGCCTAGGGAGGACGAAAATGACCTAATTGATCATCCAATGGCACAAACACACCTATTGGATGCACAAGATTGGTTACAAAATCCTAATTGGGCAAGAATATGCCTAGGGAGGACGAAAATGACCTAAATATTAATTCAATGACACAAACAAACTTATTGGATGCACAAGATGGGTTAAAAACCCTAATTGGACAAGAATAAGCCTAGGGAGGACGAAAATGACCTAAATGTTAATCCAATGACACAAACATACCTATTGGATGCACAAGATTGGTTAAAAACCCTAATTGGACAAGAATAAGCCTTGGGAGGACGAAAATGACCTAAATGTTAATCCAATGACACAAACACACCTATTGGATGCACAAGATTGGTTAAAAACCCTAATTGGACAAGAATAAGCCTAGGGAGGACAAAAATGACCTAAATGTTCATCCAATGACACAAACACACCTATTGGATGGACAAGATTGGTTAAAAACCCTAATTGGACAAGAATAAGACTAGGGAGGACGAAAATGACCTAAATGTACATCCAATGACATAAACACATCTATTGGATGCACAAGATTGGTTAAAAACCCTAATTGGACAAGAATAAGCCTTGGGAGGACGAAAATGACCTAAATGTTAATCCAATGACACAAACACACCTATTGGATGCACAAGATTGGTTAAAAACCCTAATTGGAATAGAATAAGCCTAGGGAGAACAAAAATGACCTAAATGTTCATCCAATGACACAAACACACCTATTGGATGCACAAGATTGGTTAAAAACCCTAATTGGACAAGAATAAGCCTAGGGAGGACAAAAATGACCTAAATGTTCATCCAATGACACAAACACACCTATTGGATGGACAAGATTGGTTAAAAACCCTAATTGGACAAGAATAAGACTAGGGAGGACGAAAATGACCTAAATGTACATCCAATGACACAAACACATCTATTGGATGCACAAGATTGGTTAAAAACCCTAATTGGACAAGAATAAGCCTTGGGAGGACGAAAATGACCTAAATGTTAATCCATTCACACAAACACACCTATTGGATGCACAAGATTGGTTAAAAACCCTAATTGGAATAGAATAAGCCTAGGGAGGACAAAAATGACCTAAATATTCATCCAATGACACAAACACACCTATTGGATGCACAAGATTGGTTAAAAACCCTAATTGGACAAGAATAAGCCTAGGGAGGACAAAAATGACCTAAATGTTCATCCAATGACACCAACACACCTATTGGATGGACAAGATTGGTTAAAAACCCTAATTGGACAAGAATAAGCCTAGGGAGGACGAAAATGACCTATATGTTCCTCCAATGACACAAATGAACTTATTGGATGCCCAAGATTGGTTAAAAACCCTAATTGGACAAGAATAAGCCTTGGGAGTACCAAAATGACCTAAATGTTCATCCAATGACACAAACACACCTATCGGATGCACAAGATTGGTTAAAAACTCTAATTGGATAAGAATAAGCCTAGGGAGGACGAAAATGACCTAAATGTTTTATCCAATGACACAAACACACTTATTGGATGCACAAGATTGGTTAAAAACCCTAATTGGACAAGAATAAGCCTAGGGAGGACGAAAATGACCTAAATGTTTTTCCAATGACACAAACACACCTATTGGATGCACAAAATTGGTTAAAAACCCTAACTGGACAAGAATAAGCCTAGGGAGGACGAAAATGACCTAAATGTACATCCAATGAAACAAACACACCTATTGGACGCACAAGATTGGTTAAAAACCCAAATTGGACAAGAATCAGCCTTGGGAGGACGAATATGACCTAAATGTTAATCCAAAGACACAAACACACCTATCGGATGCACAAGATTGGTTAAAAACCCGATTTGGATAAGAATAAGCCTAAGGAGGACGAAAATGACCTAAATGTTTTTCCACTGACACAAACACACCTATTGGATGCACAAGATTGGTTAAAAACCCTAATTGGACAAGAATAAGCCTAGTGTGGAAAAAAATGACCTAAATGGTCATCCAATGACACCAACACACCTATTGGATGGACAAGATTGGTTAAAAACCCTAATTGGACAAGAATAAGCCTAGGGAGGACGAAAATGACCTATATGTTACTCCAATGACACAAATGAACTTATTGGATGCACAAGATTGGTTAAAAACCCTAATTGGACAAGAATAAGCCTTGGGAGTATGAAAATGACCTAAATGTTTATCCAATGACACAAACAGACCTATCAGATGCACAAGATTGGTTAAAAACCCTAATTGGATAAGAATAAGCCTAGGGAGGACGAAAATGACCTAAATGTTTTATCCAATGACACAAACACACCTATTGGATGCACAAGATTGGTTAAAAACCCTAATTGGACAAGAATAAGCCTATGGAGGACGAAAATGACCTAAATGTTTTTCCAATGACACAAACACACCTATTGGATGCACAAGATTGGTTAAAAACCATAATTGGACAAGAATAAGCCTAGGGAGGACGAAAATGACCTAAATGTACATCCAATGACACAAACACATCTATTGGATGCACAAGATTGATTAAAAACCCTAATTGGATAAGAATAAACCTAGGGAGGACGAAAATGACCTAAATGTTAATCCAATGACACAAACACACCTATCGGATGCACAAGATTAGTTAAAAACCCTAATTGGACAAGAATAAGCCTTGGGAGGAAGAAAATGAACTATATGTTCCTCCAATGACACAAATGAACTTATTGGATGCACAAGATTGGTTAAAAACCCTAATTGGACAAGAATAAGCCTAGGGAGGACGAAAATGACCTAAATGTACATCCAATGATACAAACACACCTATTGGATGCACATGATTGGTTAAAAACCCTAATTGGACAAGAATAAGCCTTGGGAGGACGAAAATGACCTAAATGTTCATCCAATGACACAAACACACCTATCAGATGCACAAGATTGGTTAAAAACCCTAATTGGATAAGAATAAGCCTAGGGAGGACGAAAATGACCTAAATGTTAATCCAATGACACAAACACACCTATCAGATGCACAAGATTGGTTAAAAACCCTAATTCGATAAGAATAAGCCTAGGGAGGACGAAAATGACCTAAATGTTAATCCAATGACACAAACACACCTATCGGATGCACAAGATTAGTTAAAAACCCTAATTGGACAAGAATAAGCCTTGGGAGGAAGAAAATGACCTATATGTTCCTCCAATGACACAAATGAACTTATTGGATGCACAAGATTGGTTAAAAACCCTAATTGGACAAGAATAAGCCTAGGGAGGACGAAAATGACCTAAATGTACATTCAATGATACAAACACACCTATTGGATGCACATGATTGGTTAAAAACCCTAATTGGACAAGAATAAGCCTTGGGAGGACGAAAATGACCTAAATGTTC
>JBBPBR010000008.1:36761426-36796830 GCA_037974775.1 Cicer pinnatifidum
TTGGACAAGAATAAGCCTTGGGAGGAAGAAAATGACCTATATGTTCCTCCAATGACACAAATGAACTTATTGGATGCACAAGATTGGTTAAAAACCCTAATTGGACAAGAATAAGCCTAGGGAGGACGAAAATGACCTAAATGTACATTCAATGATACAAACACACCTATTGGATGCACATGATTGGTTAAAAACCCTAATTGGACAAGAATAAGCCTTGGGAGGACGAAAATGACCTAAATGTTCCTCCAATGACACAAATGAACTTATTGGATGCACAAGATTGGTTAAAATCCCTAATTGGACAAGAATAAGCCTTGGGAGTACGAAAATGACCTAAATGTTCATCCAATGACACAAACACACCTATCAGATGCACAAGATTGGTTAAAAACCCTAATTGGATAAGAATAAGCCTAGGGAGGACGAAAATGACCTAAATGTTAATCCAATGACACAAACACACCTATCGGATGCACAAGATTAGTTAAAAACCCTAGTTGGACAAGAATAAGCCTTGGGAGGAAGAAAATGACCTATATGTTCCTCCAATGACACAAATGAACTTATTGGATGCACAAGATTGGTTAAAAACCCTAATTGGACAAGAATAAGCCTAGGGAGGACGAAAATGACCTAAATGTACATCCAATGATACAAACACACCTATTGGATGCACATGATTGGTTAAAAACCCTAATTGGACAAGAATAAGCCTTGGGAGGACGAAAATGACCTAAATGTTAATCCAAAGACACAAACACACCTATCGGATGCACAAGATTGGTTAAAAACCCGAATTGGATAAGAATAAGCCTAGGGAGGACGGAAATGACCTAAATGTTTTTCCAATAACACAAACACACCTATTGGATGCACAAGATTGGTTAAAAACCCTAATTGGACAAGAATAAGCCTAGGGAGGACGAAAAGGACCTAAATGTACATCCAATGACACAAACACATCTATTGGATGCACAAGATTGGTTAAAAACCCTAATTGGACAAGAATAAGCCTTGGGAGGACGAAAATGACCTAAATGTTAATCCAATGACACAAACACACCTATTGGATGCACAAGATTGGTTAAAAACCCTAATTGGAATAGAATAAGCCTATGGAGGACAAAAATGACCTAAATGTTCATCCAATGACACAAACATACCTATTGGATGCACAAGATTGGTTAAAAACCCTAATTGGACAAGAATAAGCCTAGGGAGGACAAAAATGACCTAAATGTTCATCCAATGACACAAACACACCTATTGGATGGACAAGATTGGTTACAAACCCTAATTGGACAAGAATAAGCCTAGGGAGGACGAAAATGACCTATATGTTCCTCCAATGACACAAATGAACTTATTGGATGCACAAGATTGGTTAAAAACCCTAATTGGACAAGAAAAAGCCTTGGGATTACGAAAAAGACCTAAATGTTCATCCAATGACACAAACACACCTATTGGATGCACAAGATTTGTTAAAAACCCTAATTGGACAAGAATAAGCCTAGGGAGGACGAAAATGACCTATATGTTCCTCCAATGACACAAATGAACTTATTGGATGCACAAGATTGGTTAAAAACCCTAATTGGACAAGAATAAGCCTTGGGAGTACGAAAATGACCTAAATGTTCCTCCAATGACACAAACACACCTATTGGATGCACAAGATTTGTTAAAAACCATAATTGGACAAGAATAAGCCTAGGGAGGACGAAAATGACCTATATGTTCCTCCAATGACACAAATGAACTTATTGGATGCACAAGATTGGTTAAAAACCCTAATTGGACAAGAATAAGCCTTGGGAGGACGAAAATGACCTAAATGTTCATCCAATGACACAAACACACCTATCGGATGCACAAGATTGCTTAAAAACCCTAATTGGACAAGAATAAGCCTAGGGAGGACGAAAATGACCTAAATGTACATCCAATGACACAAACACATCTATTGGATGAACAAGATTGGTTAAAATCTCTAATTGAACAAGAATAAGCCTTGGGAGGACGAAAATGACCTAAATGTTAATCCAATGACACAAACACACCTATTGGATGCACAAGATTAGCTAAAAACCCTAATTGGATAAGAATAAGCCTAGGGAGGACGAAAATGACCTAAATGTTTATCCAATGACACAAACACACCTATTGGATGCACAAGATTGGTTAAAAACCCTAATTGGACAAGAATAAGCCTAGGGAGGACGAAAATGACCTAAATATTAATCCAATGACACAAACACACCTATTGGATGCACAAGATTGGTTAAAAACCCTAATTGGACAAGAATAAGCCTAGGGAGGACGAAAATGACATAAATGTTTATCCAATGACACAAACACACCTATTGGATGCACAAGATTGGTTAAAAACCCTAATTGGACAAGAATAAGCCTAGGGAGGACGAAAATGACCTAAATGTTAATCCAATGACACAAACACACCTATTGGATGCACAAGATTGGTTAAAAACCCTAATTGGAATAGAATAAGCCTAGGGAGGACAAAAATGACCTAAATATTCATCCAATGACACAAACACACCTATTGGATGCACAAGATTGGTTAAAAACCCTAATTGGACAAGAATAAGCCTAGGGAGGACAAAAATGACCTAAATGTTCATCCAATGACACCAACACACCTATTGGATGGACAAGATTGGTTAAAAACACTAATTGTTCAAGAATAAGCCTTGGGAGGACGAAAATGACCTAAATGTTAATCCATTGACACAAACACACCTATCGGATGCACAAGATTGGTTAAAAACCCTAATTGGATAAGAATAAGCCTAGGGAGGACGAAAATGACCTAAATGTTTATCCAATGACACAAATACACCTATTGGATGCACAAGATTGGTTAAAAACCTTAATTGGACAAGAATAAGCCTAGGGAGGACGAAAATGACCTAAATGTTAATCCAATGACACAAACACACCTATTGGAGGCATAAGATTGGTTAAAAACCCTAATTGGAATAGAATAAGCCTAGGGAGAACAAAAATGACCTAAATGTTCATCCAATGACACAAACACACCTATTGTATGGACAAGATTGGTTAAAAACCCTAATTAGACAAGAATAAGACTAGGGAGGACGAAAATGACCTAAATGTACATCCAATGACACAAACACATCTATTGGATGCACAAGATTGGTTAAAAACCCTAATTGGACAAGAATAAGCCTTGGGAGGACGAAAATGACCTAAATGTTAATCCAATGACACAAACACACCTATTGGAGGCATAAGATTGGTTAAAAACCCTAATTGGAATAGAATAAGCCTAGGGAGAACAAAAATGACCTAAATGTTCATCCAATGACACAAACACACCTATTGGATGCACAAGATTGGTTAAAAACCCTAATTGGACAAGAATAAGCCTAGGGAGGACAAAAATGACCTAAATGTTCATCCAATGACACAAACACACCTATTGGATGGACAAGATTGGTTAAAAACCCTAATTGGACAAGAATAAGACTAGGGAGGACGAAAATGACCTAAATGTACATCCAATGACACAAACACATCTATTGGATGCACAAGATTGGTTAAAAACCCTAATTGGACAAGAATAAGCCTTGGGAGGACGAAAATGACCTAAATGTTAATCCATTCACACAAACACACCTATTGGATGCACAAGATTGGTTAAAAACCCTAATTGGAATAGAATAAGCCTAGGGAGGACAAAAATGACCTAAATATTCATCCAATGACACAAACACACCTATTGGATGCACAAGATTGGTTAAAAACCCTAATTGGACAAGAATAAGCCTAGGGAGGACAAAAATGACCTAAATATTCATCCAATGACACCAACACACCTATTGGATGGACAAGATTGGTTAAAAACCCTAATTGGACAAGAATAAGCCTAGGGAGGACGAAAATGACCTATATGTTCCTCCAATGACACAAATGAACTTATTGGATGCCCAAGATTGGTTAAAAACCCTAATTGGACAAGAATAAGCCTAGGGAGGACAAATATGACCTAAATGTTCTTCCAATGACACAAACACACCTATTGCATGCACAAGATTGATTAAAAACCCTAATTGGATAAGAATAAGCCTAGGGAGGACAAAAATGACCTAAATGTTCATCCAATGACACAAACACACCTATCGGATGCACAAGATTGGTTAAAAACCCTAATTGGACAAGAATAAGCCTAGGGAGGACGAAAATGACCTAAATGTTCATCCAATGACACAAACACACCTATTGGATGCACAAGATTGGTTAAAAACCCTAATTGGACAAGAATAAGCCTAGGGAGGACGAAAATGACCTAATTGATAATCCAATGACACAAACACACCTATTGGATGCACAAGATTGGTTAAAAACCCTAATTGGACAAGAATATGCCTAGGGAGGACGAAAATGACCTAAATATTAATTCAATGACACAAACAAACTTATCGGATGCACAAGATTGCTTAAAAACCCTAATTGGACAAGAATAGGCCTACGGAGGGCGAAAATGACCTAATTGATCATCCAAAGAAACAAACACACCTATTGGATGCACAAGATTGGTTAAAAACCCTAATTGGACAAGAATAAGCCTAGGGAGGACGAAAATGACCTAATTGATCATCCAATGACACAAACACACCTATTGGATGCACAAGATTGGTTAAAAACCCTAATTGGACAAGAATAAGCCTAGGGAGGACGAAAATGACCTAATTGATCATCCAATGACACAAATGAACTTGCTGGATGCACAACCTTGGTTAAAAACCCTAATTGGACAAGAATAAGCCTAGGGAGGACGAAAATGACCTAATTGATCATCCAATGACACAAACACACCTATTGGATGCACAAGATTGGTTAAAAACCCTAATTGGACAAGAATAAGCCTAGGGAGGACGTAAAGGACCTAATTGATCATCCAATGACACAAACACACCTATTGGATGCACAAGATTGGTTAAAAACCCTAATTGGACAAGAATATGCCTAGGGAGGACGAAAATGACCTAATTGATCATCCAATGACACAAACACATCTATTGGAAGCACAAGATTGGTTAAAAACCCTAACTGGACAAGAATATGCAAAGGGAGGACGAAAATGACCTAATTGATCATCCAATGACACAAACACACCTATTGGATCCACAAGATTGGTTAAAAACTCTAATTGGACAAGAATATGCCTAGGCAGGACGAAAATGACCTAATTGATCATCCAATGACACAAACATACCTATTGGATGACCTAATTGATCATCCAATGACACTAATGAACTTATTGGATGCACAAGATTGGTTAAAAACCCTAATTGGACAAGAATATGCCTAGGGAGGACGAAAATGACCTAAATGTTAATCCAATGACACAAATGAACTTATTGGATGCACAAGATTGGTTAAAAACCCAATTGGACAAGAAAGAGCCTAGGGAGGATGAAAATGACCTAATTGATCATCCAATGACACAAACACGCCTATTGGATGCACAAGATTGGTTAAAAAACCTTATTTGAACAAGAATATGCCTATGGAGGACGAAAATGACCTAATTGATCATCCAATGACATAAACACACCTATTGGATGCACAAGATTAGTTAAAAACCCTAATTGGACAAGAATAAGCCTAGGGAGGACGGAAATGGCCTAAATGTTAATCCAATGACACAACCCAACTTATTGGATGCACAAGATTGGTTAAAAACCCTAATTGGACAAGAATAAGCCTAGGGAGGACGAAAATGACCTAATTGATCATCCAATGACACAAACACACCTATTGGATGCACAAGATTGGTTAAAAACCCTAATTGGACAAGAATAAGCCTAGGGAGGACGAAAATGACCTAAATGTTAATCCAATGACACAAACGCACCTATTGGATGCACAAGATTGGTTAAAAACCCTAATTGGACAAGAATAAGCCTAGGGAGGACGAAAATGACCTAAATGTTAATCCAATGACACAAACACACCTATTGGATGCACAAGATTGGTTAAAAACCCTAATTGGACAAGAATAAGCCTAGGGAGGAAGAAAATGACCTAAATGTTAATCCAATGACACAAACACACCTATTGGATGCACAAAATTGGTTAAAACCCTAATTGGAGAAAAATAATCCTAGGGAGCAAGAAAATGACCTAAATGTTAATCCAATGACACAAACACACCTATTGGATGCACAAGATTGGTTAAAAACCCTAATTGGAAAGGAATAAGCCTAGGGAGGACGAAAATGACCTAAATGTACATCCAATGACACGAACACACCTATTGGATGCACAAGATTGGTTAAAAACCCTAATTGGACAAGAATAAGCCTAGGGAGGTAGAAAATGGCCTATATGTTCCTCCAATGACACAAATGAACTTATTGGATGCACAAGATTGGTTAAAAACCCTAATTGGACAAGAATAAGCCTTGGGAGTACGAAAATGACCTAAATGTTCATCCAATGACACAAACACACTTATCGGATGCACAAGATTGGTTAAAAACCCTAATTGGAGAAGATTAAGCCTAGGGAGGACGAAAATGACCTATATGTTCCTCCAATGACACAAATGAACTTATTGGATGCACAAGATTGGTTAAAAACCCTAACTGGACAAGAATAAGCCAAGGGAGGACGAAAATGACCTAAATGTACATCCAATGACACAAACACACCTATTGGATGCACAAGATTGGTTAAAAACCCTAATTGGACAAGAATAAGCCTAGGGAGGACGAAAATGACCTATATGTTCCTCCAATGACACAAATGAACTTATTGGATGCACAAGATTGGTTAAAAACCCTAATTGGACAAGAATAAGCTTAGGGAGGACGAAAATGACCAAAATGTACATCCAATGACACAAACACACCTATTGGATGCACAAGATTGGTTAAAAACCTTAATTGGACAAGAATAAGCCTAGAGAGGACGAAAATGACCTAAATGTACATCCAATGACACAAACACACCTATTGGATGCACAAGATTGGTTAAAAACCCTAATTGGACAAGAATAAGCCTAGGGAGGACGAAAATGACCTAAATGTTAATCCAATGACACAAACACACCTATTGGATGCACAAGATTGGTTAAAAACCCTAATTGGACAAGAATAAGCCTAGGGAGGACAAAAATGACCTAAATGTTCATCCAATGACACCAACACACCTATTGGATGGACAAGATTGGTTAAAAACCCTAATTGGACAAGAATAAGCCTAGGGAGGATGAAAATGACCTATATGTTCCTCCAATGACACAAATGAACTTATTGGATGCACAAGATTGGTTAAAAACCCTAATTGGACAAGAATAAGCCTTGGGAGGACGAAAATGACCAAAATGTTCATCCAATGACACAAACACACCTATCGGATGCACAAGATTGGTTAAAAGCCCTAATTGGACAAGAATAAGCCTAGGGAGGACGAAAATGACCTAAATGATTTTCTAATGACACAAACACACCTATTGGATGCACAAGATTGGTTCAAAACCCTAACTGGACAAGAATAAGCCTAGGGAGGACGAAAATGACCTAAATGTACATCCAATGACACAAACACACCTATTGGATGCACAAGATTGGTTAAAAACCCTAATTGGACAAGAATAAGGCTTGGGAGGACGAAAATGACCTAAATGTTAATCCAAAGACACAAACACACCTATCGGATGCACAAGATTGGTTAAAAACCCGAATTGGATAAGAATAAGCCTAGGGAGGACGAAAATGACCTAAATATTTTTCCAATGACACAAACACACCTATGGGATGCACAAGATTGGTTAAAAACCCTAATTGGACAAGAATAAGCCTAGGGAGGACGAAAATGACCTAAATGTACATCCAATGACACAAACATATTTATTGGATGCACAAGATTGGTTAAAAACCCTAATTGGACAAGAATAAGCCTTGGGAGGACGAAAATGACCTAAATATTAATCCAATGACACAAACACACCTATTGGATGCATAAGATTGGTTAAAAACCCTAATTGGAATAGAATAAGCCTAGGGAGGACAAAAATGACCTAAATGTTCATCCAATGACACAAACACACCTATTGGATGCACAAGATTGGTTAAAAACCCTAATTGGACAAGAATAAGCCTAGGGAGGACAAAAATGACCTAAATGTTCATCCAATGACACAAACACACCTATTGGATGGACAAGATTGGTTAAAAACCCTAATTGGACAAGAATAAGACTAGGGAGGACGAAAATGACCTAAATGTACATCCAATGACACAAACACACCTATTGGATGCACAAGATTGGTTAAAAACCCTAATTGGACAAGAATAAGCCTTGGGAGGACGAAAATGACCTAAATGTTAATCCAATGACACAAACACACCTATTGGATGCACAAGATTGGTTAAAAACCCTAATTGGACAAGAATAAGCCTAAGGAGGACGAAAATGACCTAAATGTTAATCAAATGACACAAACACACCTATTGGATGCACAAGATTGGTTAAAAACCCTAATTGGACAAGAATAAGCCTAGGGAGGACGAAAATGACCTAAATGTTAATCAAATGACACAAACACACCTATTGGATGCACAAGATTTGTTAAAAACCCTAATTGGACAAGAATAAGCCTAGGGAGGACGAAAATGACCTATATGTTCCTCCAATGACACAAATGAACTTATTGGATGCACAAGATTGGTTAAAAACCCTAATTGGACAAGAATAAGCCTAGGGAGGACGAAAATGACCAAAATGTACATCCAATGACACAAACACACCTATTGGATGCACAAGATTGGTTAAAAACCCTAATTGGACAAGAATAAGCCTAGGGAGGACGAAAATGACCTAAATGTTAATCCAATGACACAAACACACATATTGGATGCACAAGATTGGTTAAAAACCCTAATTGGACAAGAATAAGCCTAGGGAGGACGAAAATGACCTAAATGTTAATCCAATGACACAAACACACCTATTGGATGCACAAGATTGGTTAAAAACCCTAATTGGAATAGAATAAGCCTAGGGAGGACAAAAATGACCTAAATATTCATCCAATGACACAAACACACCTATTGGATGCACAAGATTGGTTAAAAACCCTAATTGGACAAGAATAAGCCTAGGGAGGACAAAAATGACCTAAATGTTCATCCAATGACACCAACACACCTATTGGATGGACAAGATTGGTTAAAAACACTAATTGTTCAAGAATAAGCCTTGGGAGGACGAAAATGACCTAAATGTTAATCCATTGACACAAACACACCTATCGGATGCACAAGATTGGTTAAAAACCCTAATTGGATAAGAATAAGCCTAGGGAGGACGAAAATGACCTAAATGTTTATCCAATGACACAAATACACCTATTGGATGCACAAGATTGGTTAAAAACCTTAATTGGACAAGAATAAGCCTAGGGAGGACGAAAATGACCTAAATGTTAATCCAATGACACAAACACACCTATTGGAGGCATAAGATTGGTTAAAAACCCTAATTGGAATAGAATAAGCCTAGGGAGAACAAAAATGACCTAAATGTTCATCCAATGACACAAACACACCTATTGGATGCACAAGATTGGTTAAAAACCCTAATTGGACAAGAATAAGCCTAGGGAGGACAAAAATGACCTAAATGTTCATCCAATGACACAAACACACCTATTGTATGGACAAGATTGGTTAAAAACCCTAATTAGACAAGAATAAGACTAGGGAGGACGAAAATGACCTAAATGTACATCCAATGACACAAACACATCTATTGGATGCACAAGATTGGTTAAAAACCCTAATTGGACAAGAATAAGCCTAGGGAGGACGAAAATGACCTAAATGTTAATCCAATGACACAAACACACCTATTGGATGCACAAGATTGGTTAAAAACCCTAATTGGACAAGAATAAGCCCTGGGAGGACGAAAATGACCTAAATGTTCAACCAATGACACAAATGAACTTATTGGATGCACAAGATTGGTTAAAAACCCTAATTGGAAAAGAATAAGCCTAGGGAGGACGAAAATGACTTAAATGTTCATCCAATGACACAAACACACCTATTGGATGCACAAGAATGGTTAAAAACCCTAACGGGACAAGAATATGTCTAGGAAGGACGAAAATGACATAAATGTTCATCCAATGACACAAATGAACTTTTTGGACGCACAAGATTGCTTAAAAACCCTAATTGGACAAGAATAAGGCTAGGGTGGACGAAAATGACCTAAATGTTCATCCAATGACACAAATGAATTGATTGGATGCACAAGATTGGTTAAAAACCCTAATTGGACAAGAATAAGCCTAGGGAGGACGAAAATGACTTAAAATCTTAATCCAATGACACAAATGAACTTATTGGATGCACAAGATTGCTTAAAACCCTAATTGGACAAGAATAAGACTAGGGAGGACGAAAATGACCTAAATGTTCATCCAATGACACAAACACACCTATTGGATGGACAAGATTGGTTAAAAACCCTAATTGGACAACAAAAAGCCTAGGGAGGACGAAAATGACCTATATGTTCCTCCAATGACACAAACACACCTATTGGATGCACAAGATTTGTTAAAAACCCTAATTGCACAAAACTAAGCCTAGGGAGGACGAAAATTACCTAAATGTTCATCCAATGACACAAATGAACTTATTGGATGCACAAGATTGCTTAAAAACCCTAATTGGACAAGAATAAGCCTAGGGAGGACGAAAATGACCTAAATGTTCATCCAATGACACAAACACACCTATTGGATGCATAAGATTGGTAAGAAACCCTAATTGGACAAGAATAAGCCTAGGGAGGACGAAAATGACCTAAATGTTCATCCAATGACACAAACACACCTATTGGATGCACAAGATTGGTTAAAAACCCTAATTGGACAAGAATAAGCCTAGGGAGGACGAAAATGACCTAAATGTTCATCCAATGACACAAACACACCTATTGGATGCACAAGATTGGCTAGAAACCCTAATTGGACAAGAATAAGCCTAGGGAGGACGAAAATGACCTAAATGTTCATCCAATGACACAAACACACCTATTGGATGCACAAGATTGGTTAAAAACCCTAATTGGACAAGAATAAGCCTAGGGAGGACGAAAATGACATAAATGTTTATCCAATGACACAAATGAACTTATTGGATGCACAAGATTGGTTAAAAACCCTAATTGGACAAGAATAAGCCTTGGGAGGACGAAAATGACCTAAATGTTCATCCAATGACACAAATGAACTTATTGGATGCACAAGATTGGTTAAAAACCCTAATTGGACAAGAATAAGCCTAGGGTGGACGAAAATGACCTAAATGTTCATCCAACGACACAAATGAACTTATTGGATGCACAAGACTGGTTAAAAACCCTAATTGGACAAGAATAAGCCTTGGGAGGACGAAAATGACCTAAATGTTCATCCAATGACACAAATGAACTTATTGGATGCACAAGATTGGTTAAAAACCCTAATTGGACAAGAATAAGCCTTGGGAGGACGAAAATGACCTAAATGTTCATCCAATGAGACAAATGAACTTATTGGATGTACAAGATTGGTTAAAAACCCTAATTGGACAAGAATAAGCCTAGGGTGGACAAAAATGACCTAAATGTTCATCCAATGACACAAATGAACTTATTGGATGCACAAGATTGGTTAAAAACCCTAATTGGACAAGAATAAGCCTTGGGAGGACGAAAATGACCTAAATGTTCATCCAATGACACAAACACACCTATCGGATGCACAAGATTGCTTAAAAACCCTAATTGGACAAGAATAAGCCTAGGGAGGACGAAAATGACCTAAATGTACATCCAATGACACAAACACATCTATTGGATGAACAAGATTGGTTAAAATCCCTAATTGAACAAGAATAAGCCTTGGGAGGACGAAAATGACCTAAATGTTAATCCAATGACACAAACACACCTATTGGATGCACAAGATTAGCTAAAAACCCTAATTGGATAAGAATAAGCCTAGGGAGGACGAAAATGACCTAAATGTTTATCCAATGACACAAACACACCTATTGGATGCACAAGATTGGTTAAAAACACTAATTGGACAAGAAAAAGCCTAGGGAGGACGAAAATGACCTAAATGTACATCCAATGACACAAACACACCTATTGGATGCACAAGATTGGTTAAAAACCCTAATTGGACAAGAATAAGCCTAGGGAGGAAAAAAATGACCTATATGTTCCTCCAATGACACAAATGAACTTATTGGATGCACAAGATTGGTTAAAAACCCTAATTGGACAAGAATAAGCCTTGGGAGTACGAAAATGACCTAAATGTTCATCCAATGACACAAACACACCTATTGGATGCACAAGTTTGGTTAAAAACCCTAATTGGACAAGAAAAAGCCTAGGGAGGACGAAAATGACCTATATGTTCCTCCAATGACACAAATGAACTTATTGGATGCACAAGATTGGTTAAAAACCCTAATTGGACAAGAATAAGCCTTGGGAGGACGAAAATGACCTAAATGTTAATCCAATGACACAAACACACCTATTGGATGCACAAGATTGGTTAAAAACCCTAATTGGAATAGAATAAGCCTAGGGAGGACAAAAATGACCTAAATATTCATCCAATGACACAAACACACCTATTGGATGCACAAGATTGGTTAAAAACCCTAATTGGACAAGAATAAGCCTAGGGAGGACAAAAATGACCTAAATGTTCATCCAATGACACCAACACACCTATTGGATGGACAAGATTGGTTAAAAACCCTAATTAGACAAGAATAAGACTAAGGAGGACGAAAATGACCTAAATGTACATCCAATGACACAAACACATCTATTGGATGCACAAGATTGGTTAAAAACCCTAATTGGACAAGAATAAGCCTTGGGAGGACGAAAATGACCTAAATGTTAATCCAATGACACAAACACACCTATTGGATGCACAAGATTGGTTAAAAACCCTAATTGGAATAGAATAAGCCTAGGGAGAACAAAAATGACCTAAATGTTCATCCAATGACACAAACACACCTATTGGATGCACAAGATTGGTTAAAAACCCTAATTGGACAAGAATAAGCCTAGGGAGGACAAAAATGACCTAAATGTTCATCCAATGACACAAACACACCTATTGGATGGACAAGATTGGTTAAAAACCCTAATTGGACAAGAATAAGACTAGGGAGGACGAAAATGACCTAAATGTACATCCAATGACATAAACACATCTATTGGATGCACAAGATTGGTTAAAAACCCTAATTGGACAAGAATAAGCCTTGGGAGGACGAAAATGACCTAAATGTTAATCCAATGACACAAACACACCTATTGGATGCACAAGATTGGTTAAAAACCCTAATTGGAATAGAATAAGCCTAGGGAGGACAAAAATGACCTAAATGTTCATCCAATGACACAAACACACCTATTGGATGCACAAGATTGGTTAAAAACCCTAATTGGACAAGAATAAGCCTAGGGAGGACAAAAATGACCTAAATGTTCATCCAATGACACCAACACACCTATTGGATGGACAAGATTGGTTAAAAACCCTAATTGGACAAGAATAAGCCTAGGGAGGACGAAAATGACCTATATGTTCCTCCAATGACACAAACACATCTATTGGATGCACAAGATTGGTTAAAAACCCTAATTGGACAAGAATAAGCCTAGGGAGGACGAAAATGACCTAAATGTTTATCCAATGACACAAATACACCTATTGGATGCACAAGATTGGTTAAAAACCTTAATTGGACAAGAATAAGCCTAGGGAGGACGAAAATGACCTAAATGTTCATCCAATGACACAAACACACCTATTGGATGCACAAGATTGGTTAAAAACCCTAATTGGACAAGAATAAGCCTAGGGAGGACAAAAATGACCTAAATGTTCATCCAATGACACCAACACACCTATTGGATGGACAAGATTGGTTAAAAACCCTAATTGGACAAGAATAAGCCTAGGGAGGACGAAAATGACCTATATGTTCCTCCAATGACACAAATGAACTTATTGGATGCCCAAGATTGGTTAAAAACCCTAATTGGACAAGAATAAGCCTAGGGAGGACAAATATGACCTAAATGTTCTTCCAATGACACAAACACACCTATTGCATGCACAAGATTGATTAAAAACCTTAATTGGATAAGAATAAGCCTAGGGAGGACAAAAATGACCTAAATGTTCATCCAATGACACAAACACACCTATCGGAAGCACAAGATTGGTTAAAAACCCTAATTGGACAAGAATAAGCCTTGGGAGGACGCAAATGACCTAAATGTTAATCCATTGACACAAACACACCTATCGGATGCACAAGATTGGTTAAAAACCCTAATTGGATAAGAATAAGCCTAGGGAGGACGAAAATGACCTAAATGTTTATCCAATGACACAAATACACCTATTGGATGCACAAGATTGGTTAAAAACCCTAATTGGACAAGAATAAGCCTAGGGAGGACGAAAATGACCTAAATGTTCATCCAATGACACAAATGAACTTATTGGATGCCCAAGATTGGTTAAAAACCTTAATTGGAAAAGATTAAGCCTAGGGAGGACGAAAATGACCTAAATGTTCATCCAATGACACAAATGAACTTATTGGATGCACAAGATTGCTTAAAAACCCTAATTGGACAAGAATAAGCCTAGGGAGGACGAAAATGACCTAAATGTTCATCCAACGACACAAATACACCTATTGGATGCACAAGATTGGTTAAAACCCCTAATTGGACAAGAATAAGCCTAGGGAGGATGAGAATGACCTAAATGTTCATCCAATGACACAAATGAACTTATTGGATGCACAAGATTGGTTAAAAACCCAAATTGGACAAGAATAAGCCTAGGGAGGACGAAAATGACCTAAATGTTCATCCAATGACACAAATACACCTATTGGATGCACAAGATTGGTTAAAAACCCTAATTGGACAACAATAAGCCTAGGGAGGATGAAAATGACCTAAATGTTCATCTAATGACACAAACACACCTATTGGATGCACAAGATTGGTTAAAAACCGTAATTGCACAAAACTAAGCCTAGTGAGGACGAAAATAACCTAAATGTTCATCCAATGACACAAATGAACTTATTGGATGCACAAGATTGCTTAAAACCCTAATTGGACAAGAATAAGACTAGGGAGGACGAAAATGAACTAAATGTTCATCCAATGACACAAACACACCTATTGGATGCACAAGATTGTTTAGAAACCCTAATTGAACAAGAATAAGCCTAGGGAGGACGAAAATGACCTAAATGTTCTTCCAATGACACAAATGAACTTATTGGATGCACAAGATTGGTTAAAAACCCTAATTGGACAAGAATAAGCCTCGGGAGGACGAAAATGACCTAAATGTTCATCCAATGACACAAATGAACTTATTGGATGCACAAGATTGGTTAAAAACCCTAATTGGACAAGAGTAAGCCTAGGGTGGACGAAAATGACCTAAATGTTTATCCAATAACACAAATGAACTTATTGGATGCACAAGATTGGTTAAAAACCCTAATTGGACAAGAATAAGCCTAGGGAGGACGAAAATGACCTAAATGTTCATCCAATGACACAAACACACCTATTGGATGCACAAGATTGGTTAAAAACCCTAATTGGACAAGCATAAGCCTAGGGAGGACGAAAATGACCTAAATGTTCATCCAATGACACAAACACACCTATTGGATGCACAAGATTGGTTAAAAACCCTAATTGGACAAGAATAAGCCTAGGAAGGACGAAAATGACCTAAATGTTCATCCAATGACACAATCGAACTTATTGGATGCACAAGATTGGTTAAAAACCCTAATTGGACAAGAATAAGCCTAGGGAGGACGAAAATGACCTAAATGTTCATCCAATGACACAAACACACCTATTGGATGCACAAGATTGGTTAAAAACCCTAATTGTATAAGAATAAGCATAGGGAAGACGAATATGACCTAAATGTTCATCCAACGACACAAACACACCTATTTGATGCACAAGATTGGTTAGAAACCCTAATTGGACAAGAATAAGCCTAGGGAGGACGAAAATGACCTAAATGTTAATCCAATGACACAAATGAACTTATTGGATGCACAAGATTGGTTAAAAACCCTAATTGGACAAGAATAAGCCTAGGGAGGACGAAAATGACCTAAATGTTAAACCAATGACACAAAGGAACTTATTGGATGCACAAGATTGGTTAAAAACCCTAATTGGACAAGAATAAGCCTAGGGAGGACGAAAATGACCTAAATGTTCATCCAATGACACAAACACACCTATTGGATGCACAAGATTGGTTAAAAACCATAATTGGATAAGAATATGCATAGGGAGGACGAAAATGACCTAAATGTTCATCCAATGACACAAATGAACTTATTGGATGCACAAGATTGGTTAAAAACCCTAATTGGACAAGAATAAGCCTAGGGAGGACGAAAATGACCTAAATGTTCATCCAATGACACAAACACACCTATTGGATGCACAAGATTGGTTAAAAACTCTAATTGGACAAGAATAAGCCTAGGAAGGACGAAAATGACCTAAATGTTCATCCAATGACACAAATGAACTTATTGGATGCACAAGATTGGTTAAAAACCCTAATTGGACAAGAATAAGCCTAGGGAGGACGAAAATGACCTAAATGTTCATCCAATGACACAAATGAACTTATTGGATGCACAAGATTGGTTAAAATCCCTAATTGGACAAGAATAAGCCTAGGGTGGACGAAAATGACCTAAATGTTTATCCAATGACACAAATGAACTTATTGGATGCACAAGATTGGTTAAAAACCCTAATTGGACAAGAATAAGCCTAGGGAGGACGAAAATGACCTAAATGTTCATCCAATGACACAAACACACCTATTGGATGCAAAAGATTGGTTAAAAACCCTAATTGAACAAGAATAAGCCTAGGGAGTACGAAAATGACCTAAATGTTCATCCAATGACACAAATACACCTATTGGATGCACAAGATTGGTTAGAAACCCTAATTGAACAAGAATAAGCCTAGGGAGTACGAAAATGACCTAAATGTTCATCCAATGACACAAACACACCTAATGGATGCACAAGATTGGTTAAAAACCCTAATTGGACAAGAATAAGCCTTGGGAGGACGAAAATGACCTAAATGTTCATCCAATGACACAAATGAACTTATTGGATGCACAAGATTGGTTAAAAACCCTAATTGGACAAGAATAAGCCTAGGGTGGACGAAAATGACCTAAATGTTTATCCAATGACACAAATGAACTTATTGGATGCACAAGATTGGTTAAAAACCCTAATTGGACAAGAATAAGCCTAGGGAGGACGAAAATGACCTAAATGTTCATCCAATGACACAAATGAACTTATTGGATGCACAAGATTGCTTAAAAACCCTAATTGGACAAGAATAAGGTTAGGGAGCACGAAAATGACCTAATTGTTAATCCAATGACACAAATACACCTATTAAATGCAAAAGATTGGTTAGAAACCCTAATTTGACAAGAATAAGCCTAGGGAGGACGAAAATGACCTAAATGTTCATCCAATTACACAAACACACCTATTGGATGCACAAGATTGGTTAAAAACCCTAATTGGACAAGAATAAGCCTAGGGTGGACGAAAATGACCTAAATGTTTATCCAATGACACAAATGAACTTATTGGATGCACAAGATTGGTTAAAAACCCTAATTGGACAAGAATAAGCCTAGGGAGGACGAAAATGACCTAAATGTTCATCCAATGACACAAACACACCTATTGGATGCACAAGATTGGTTAAAAACACTAATTGGACAAGAATAAGCCTAGGAAGGACGAAAATGACCTAAATGTTCATCCAATGACACAAACAAACCTATTGGATGCACAAGATTGGTTAAAAACCCTAATTGGACAAGAATAAGCCTAGGGAGGACGAAAATGACCTAAATGTTCATCCAATGACACAAATACACCTATTGGATGCACAAGATTGGTTAAAAACCCTAATTGGACAAGAATAAGCCTAGGGAGGACGAAAATGACCTATATGTTCCTCCAATGACACAAATGAACTTATTGGATGCACAAGATTGGTTAAAAACCCTAATTGGACAAGAATAAGCCTTGGGAGTACGAAAATGACCTAAATGTTCCTCCAATGACACAAACACACCTATTGGATGCACAAGATTTGTTAAAAACCATAATTGGACAAGAATAAGCCTAGGGAGGACGAAAATGACCTATATGTTCCTCCAATGACACAAATGAACTTATTGGATGCACAAGATTGGTTAAAAACCCTAATTGGACAAGAATAAGCCTAGGGAGGACAAAAATGACCTAAATGTTCATCCAATGACACAAACACACCTATTGGATGCACAAGATTGGTTAAAAACCCTAATTGGACAAAAATAAGCCTAGGGAGGACGAAAATGACCTAAATGTTCATCCAATGACACAAATAAACTTATTGGATGCACAAGATTGGTTAAAAACCCTAATTGGACAAGAATAAGCCTAGGGAGGACGAAAATGACCTAAATGTTAATCCAATGACACAACTCAACTTATTGGATGCACAAGATTGGTTAAAAACCCTAATTGGACAAGAATAAGCCTATGGAGAACGATAATGACCTAATTGATCATCCAATGACACAAACACACCTATTGGATGCACAAGATTGGTTAAAAACCCTAATTGGACAAGAATAAGCCTAGGGAGGACGAAAATGACCTAAATGTTAATCCAATGACACAAACACACCTATCGGATGCACAAGATTGGTTAAAAACCCTAATTGGATAAGAATAAGCCTAGGGAGGACGAAAATGACCTAAATGTTTATCCAATGACACAAATACACCTATTGGATGCACAAGATTGGTTAAAAACCTTAATTGGACAAGAATAAGCCTAGGGAGGACGAAAATGACCTAAATGTTAATCCAATGACACAAACACACCTATTGGAGGCATAAGATTGGTTAAAAACCCTAATTGGAATAGAATAAGCCTAGGGAGAACAAAAATGACCTAAATGTTCATCCAATGACACAAACACACCTATTGGATGCACAAGATTGGTTAAAAACCCTAATTGGACAAGAATAAGCCTAGGGAGGACAAAAATGACCTAAATGTTCATCCAATGACACAAACACACCTATTGGATGGACAAGATTGGTTAAAAACCCTAATTGGACAAGAATAAGACTAGGGAGGACGAAAATGACCTAAATGTACATCCAATGACACAAACACATCTATTGGATGCACAAGATTGGTTAAAAACCCTAATTGGACAAGAATAAGCCTTGGGAGGACGAAAATGACCTAAATGTTAATCCATTGACACAAACACACCTATCGGATGCACAAGATTGGTTAAAAACCCTAATTGGATAAGAATAAGCCTAGGGAGGACGAAAATGACCTAAATGTTTATCCAATGACACAAATACACCTATTGGATGCACAAGATTGGTTAAAAACCTTAATTGGACAAGAATAAGCCTAGGGAGGACGAAAATGACCTAAATGTTAATCCAATGACACAAACACACCTATTGGAGGCATAAGATTGGTTAAAAACCCTAATTGGAATAGAATAAGCCTAGGGAGAACAAAAATGACCTAAATGTTCATCCAATGACACAAACACACCTATTGGATGGACAAGATTGGTTAAAAACCCTAATTAGACAAGAATAAGACTAGGGAGGACGAAAATGACCTAAATGTACATCCAATGACACAAACACATCTATTGGATGCACAAGATTGGTTAAAAACCCTAATTGGACAAGAATAAGCCTTGGGAGGACGAAAATGACCTAAATGTTAATCCAATGACACAAACACACGTATTAGATGCACAAGATTGGTTAAAAACCCTAATTGGAATAGAATAAGCCTAGGGAGGACAAAAATGACCTAAATGTTCATCCAATGACACAAACACACCTATTGGATGCACAAGATTGGTTAAAAACCCTAATTGGACAAGAATAAGCCTAGGGAGGACAAAAATGACCTAAATGTTCATCCAATGACACCAACACACCTATTGGATGGACAAGATTGGTTAAAAACCCTAATTGGACAAGAATAAGCCTAGGGAGGACGAAAATGACCTATATGTTCCTCCAATGACACAAATGAACTTATTGGATGCCCAAGATTGGTTAAAAACCCTAATTGGACAAGAATAAGCCTAGGGAGGACAAATATGACCTAAATGTTCTTCCAATGACACAAACACACCTATTGCATGCACAAGATTGATTAAAAACCCTAATGGGATAAGAATAAGCCTAGGGAGGACAAAAATGACCTAAATGTTCATCCAATGACACAAACACACCTATCGGAAGCACAAGATTGGTTAAAAACCCTAATTGGAATAGAATAAGCCTAGGGAGAACAAAAATGACCTAAATGTTCATCCAATGACACAAACACACCTATTGGATGCACAAGATTGGTTAAAAACCCTAATTGGATAAGAATAAGCCTAGGGAGGACGAAAATGACCTAAATGTTTATCCAATGACACAAATACACCTATTGGATGCACAAGATTGGTTAAAAACCTTAATTGGACAAGAATAAGCCTAGGGAGGACGAAAATGACCTAAATGTTAATCCAATGACACAAACACACCTATTGGATGCACAAGATTGGTTAAAAACCCTAATTGGAATAGAATAAGCCTAGGGAGGACAAAAATGACCTAAATGTTCATCCAATGACACAAACACACCTATTGGATGGACAAGATTGGTTAAAAACCCTAATTAGACAAGAATAAGACTAGGGAGGACGAAAATGACCTAAATGTACATCCAATGACACAAACACATCTATTGGATGCACAAGATTGGTTAAAAACCCTAATTGGACAAGAATAAGACTAGGGAGGACGAAAATGACCTAAATGTACATCCAATGACACAAACACATCTATTGGATGCACAAGATTGGTTAAAAACCCTAATTGGACAAGAATAAGCCTTGGGAGGACGAAAATGACCTAAATGTTAATCCATTGACACAAACACACCTATCGGATGCATAAGATTGGTTAAAAACCCTAATTGGATAAGAATAAGCCTAGGGAGGACGAAAATGACCTAAATGTTTATCCAATGACACAAATACACCTATTGGATGCACAAGATTGGTTAAAAACCTTAATTGGACAAGAATAAGCCTAGGGAGGACGAAAATGACCTAAATGTTAATCCAATGACACAAACACACCTATTGGAGGCATAAGATTGGTTAAAAACCCTAATTGGAATAGAATAAGCCTAGGGAGAACAAAAATGACCTAAATGTTCATCCAATGACACAAACACACCTATTGGATGCACAAGATTGGTTAAAAACCCTAATTGGACAAGAATAAGCCTAGGGAGGACAAAAATGACCTAAATGTTCATCCAATGACACAAACACACCTATTGGATGGACAAGATTGGTTAAAAACCCTAATTAGACAAGAATAAGACTAAGGAGGACGAAAATGACCTAAATGTACATCCAATGACACAAACACATCTATTGGATGCACAAGATTGGTTAAAAACCCTAATTGGACAAGAATAAGCCTTGGGAGGACGAAAATGACCTAAATGTTAATCCAATGACACAAACACACCTATTGGATGCACAAGATTGGTTAAAAACCCTAATTGGAATAGAATAAGCCTAGGGAGAACAAAAATGACCTAAATGTTCATCCAATGACACAAACACACCTATTGGATGCACAACATTGGTTAAAAACCCTAATTGGACAAGAATAAGCCTAGGGAGGACAAAAATGACCTAAATGTTCATCCAATGACACAAACACACCTATTGGATGCACAAGATTGGTTAAAAACCCTAATTGGACAAGAATAAGCCTAGGGAGGACAAAAATGACCTAAATGTTCATCCAATGACACCAACACACTTATTGGATGGACAAGATTGGATAAAAACCCTAATTGGACAAGAATAAGCCTAGGGAGGACGAAAATGACCTATATGTTCCTCCAATGACACAAATGAACTTATTGGATGCACAAGATTGGTTAAAAATCCTAATTGGACAAGAATAAGCCTTGGGAGTACGAAAATGACCTAAATGTTCATCCAATGACACAAACACACCTATCGGATGCACAAGATTGGTTAAAAACCCTAATTGGATAAGAATAAGCCTAGGGAGGACAAAAATGACCTAAATGTTCATCCAATGACACAAACACACCTATTGGATGCACAAGATTGGTTAAAAACCCTAATTGGACAAGAATAAGCCTAGGGAGGACAAAAATGACCTAAATGTTCATCCAATGACACAAACACACCTATTGGATGGACAAGATTGGTTAAAAACCCTAATTGGACAAGAATAAGACTAGGGAGGACGAAAATGACCTAAATGTACATCCAATGACACAAACACACCTATTGGATGCACAAGATTGGTTAAAAACCCTAATTGGACAAGAATAAGCCTTGGGAGGACGAAAATGACCTAAATGTTAATCCAATGACACAAACACACCTATTGGATGCACAAGATTGGTTAAAAACCCTAATTGGACAAGAATAAGCCTAAGGAGGACGAAAATGACCTAAATGTTAATCAAATGACACAAACACACCTATTGGATGCACAAGATTGGTTAAAAACCCTAATTGGACAAGAATAAGCCTAGGGATGACGAAAATGACCTAAATGTACCTCCAATGACACAAACACACCTATTGGATGCACAAGATTGGTTAAAAACCCTAATTGGAGAAGAATAAGCCTAGGGAGGACGAAAATGACCTATATGTTCCTCCAATGACACAAATGAACTTATTGGATGCACAAGATTGGTTAAAAACCCTAATTGGACAAGAATAAGCCTTGGGAGTACGAAAATGACCTAAATGTTAATCCAATGACACAAACACTCCTATTGGATGCACAAGATTGGTTAAAAACCCTTATTGTACAAGAATAGGCCTAGGGAGGAAGAAAATGACCTATATGTTCCTCCAATGACACAAATGAACTTATTGGATGCACAAGATTGGTTAAAAACCCGAATTGGACAAGAGAAAGCCTAGGGAAGACGAAAATGACCTAAATGTACATCCAATGACACAAAGACACCTATTGGATGCACAAGATTGGTTAAAAACCCTAATTGGACAAGAATAAGCCTAGGGAGGACGAAAATGACCTATATGTTCCTCCAATGACACAAATGAACTTATTGGATGCACAAGATTGGTTAAAAACCCTAATTGGACAAGAATAAGCCTTTGGAGTACGAAAATGACCTAAATGTTCATCCAATGTCACAAACACACCTATCGGATGCACAAGATTAGTTAAAAACCCTAATTGGATAAGAATAAGCCTAGGGAGGACGAAAATGACCTAAATGTTTATCCAATGACACAAACACACCTATTGGATGCACAAGATTGGTTAAAAACCCTAATTGGACAAGAATAAGCCTAGGGAGGACGAAAATGACCTATATGTTCCTCCAATGACACAAATGAACTTATTGGATGCACAAGATTGGTTAAAAACCCTAATTGGACAAGAATAAGCCTAGGTAGTACGAAAATGACCTAAATGTTAATCCAATGACACAAACACACCTATTGGATGCACAAGATTGGTTAAAAACCGTAATTGGACAAGAATAAGCCTAGGGAGGACGAAAATGACCTAAATGTACATCCAATGACACAAACACACCTATTGGATGCACAAGATTGGTTAAAAAGCCTAATTGGACAAGAATAAGCCTAGGGAGGACGAAAATGACCTAAATGTACATCCAATGACACAAACACACCTATTGGATGCACAAGATTGGTTAAAAACCCTAATTGGACAAGAATAAGCCTAGGGAGGACAAAAATGACCTAAATGTTCTTCCAATGACACAAACACACCTATTGCATGCACAAGATTGATTAAAAACCCTAATTGGATAAGAATAAGCCTAGGGAGGACAAAAATGACCTAAATGTTCATCCAATGACACAAATACACCTTTCAGATGCACAAGATTGGTTAAAAACCCTAATTGGATAAGAATAAGCCTTGGGAGGACGCAAATGACCTAAATGTTAATCCATTGACACAAACACACCTATCGGATGCACAAGATTGGTTAAAAACCCTAATTGGATAAGAATAAGCCTAGGGAGGACGAAAATGACCTAAATGTTTATCCAATGACACAAATACACCTATTGGATGCACAAGATTGGTTAAAAACCTTAATTGGACAAGAATAAGCCTAGGGAGGACGAAAATGACCTAAATGTTAATCCAATGACACAAACACACCTATTGGATGCACAAGATTGGTTAAAAACCCTAATTGGAATATAATAAGCCTAGGGAGAACAAAAATGACCTAAATGTTCATCCAATGACACAAACACACCTATTGGATGCACAAGATTGGTTAAAAACCCTAATTGGAATAAAATAAGCCTAGGGAGGACAAAAATGACCTAAATGTTCATCCAATGACACAAACACACCTATTGGATGCACAAGATTGGTTAAAAACCCTAATTGGACAAGAATAAGCCTAGGGAGGACAAAAATGACCTAAATGTTCATCCAATGACACCAACACACCTATTGGATGGACAAGATTGGTTAAAAACCCTAATTGGACAAGAATAAGCCTAGGGAGGACGAAAATGACCTAAATGTACATCCAATGACACAAACATATTTATTGGATGCACAAGATTGGTTAAAAACCCTAATTGGACAAGAATAAGCCTTGGGAGGACGAAAATGACCTAAATGTTAATCCAATGACACAAACACACCTATTGGATGCATAAGATTGGTTAAAAACCCTAATTGGAATAGAATAAGCCTAGGGAGGACAAAAATGACCTAAATATTCATCCAATGACACAAACACACCTATTGGATGCACAAGATTGGTTAAAAACCCTAATTGGACAAGAATAAGCCTAGGGAGGACAAAAATGACCTAAATGTTCATCCAATGACACAAACACACCTATTGGATGGACAAGATTGGTTAAAAACCCTAATTGGACAAGAATAAGACTAGGGAGGACGAAAATGACCTAAATGTACATCCAATGACACAAACACATCTATTGGATGCACAAGATTGGTTAAAAACCCTAATTGGACAAGAATAAGCCTTGGGAGGACGAAAATGACCTAAATGTTAATCCATTGACACAAACACACCTATCGGATGCACAAGATTGGTTAAAAACCCTAATTGGATAAGAATAAGCCTAGGGAGGACGAAAATGACCTAAATGTTTATCCAATGACACAAATACACCTATTGGATGCACAAGATTGGTTAAAAACCTTAATTGGACAAGAATAAGCCTAGGGAGGACGAAAATGACCTAAATGTTAATCCAATGACACAAACACACCTATTGGAGGCATAAGATTGGTTAAAAACCCTAATTGGAATAGAATAAGCCTAGGGAGAACAAAAATGACCTAAATGTTCATCCAATGACACAAACACACCTATTGGATGCACAAGATTGGTTAAAAACCCTAATTGGACAAGAATAAGCCTAGGGAGGACAAAAATGACCTAAATGTTCATCCAATGACACAAACACACCTATTGGATGGACAAGATTGGTTAAAAACCCTAATTGGACAAGAATAAGACTAGGGAGGACGAAAATGACCTAAATGTACATCCAATGACATAAACACATCTATTGGATGCACAAGATTGGTTAAAAACCCTAATTGGACAAGAATAAGCCTTGGGAGGACGAAAATGACCTAAATGTTAATCCAATGACACAAACACACCTATTGGATGCACAAGATTGGTTAAAAACCCTAATTGGAATAGAATAAGCCTAGGGAGGACAAAAATGACCTAAATATTCATCCAATGACACAAACACACCTATTGGATGCACAAGATTGGTTAAAAACCCTAATTGGACAAGAATAAGCCTAGGGAGGACAAAAATGACCTAAATGTTCATCCAATGACACCAACACACCTATTGGATGGACAAGATTGGTTAAAAACCCTAATTGGACAAGAATAAGCCTATGGAGGACGAAAATGACCTATATGTTCCTCCAATGACACAAATGAACTTATTGGATGCCCAAGATTGGTTAAAAACCCTAATTGGACAAGAATAAGCCTAGGGAGGACAAATATGACCTAAATGTTCTTCCAATGACACAAACACACCTATTGCATGCACAAGATTGATTAAAAACCCTAATTGGATAAGAATAAGCCTAGGGAGGACAAAAATGACCAAAATGTTCATCCAATGACACAAACACACCTATCGGAAGCACAAGATTGGTTAAAAACCCTAATTGGACAAGAATAAGCCTTGGGAGGACGCAAATGACCTAAATGTTAATCCATTGACACAAACACACCTATCGGATGCACAAGATTGGTTAAAAACCCTAATTGGATAAGAATAAGCCTAGGGAGGACGAAAATGACCTAAATGTTTATCCAATGACACAAATACACCTATTGGATGCACAAGATTGGTTAAATACCTTAATTGGACAAGAATAAGCCTAGGGAGGACGAAAATGACCTAAATGTTAATCCAATGACACAAACACACCTATTGGATGCACAAGATTGGTTAAAAACCCTAATTGGAATAGAATAAGCCTAGGGAGGACAAAAATGACCTAAATGTTCATCCAATGACACAAACACACCTATTGGATGCACAAGATTGGTTAAAAACCCTAATTGGACAAGAATAAGCCTAGGGAGGACAAAAATGACCTAAATGTTCATCCAATGACACCAACACACCTATTGGATGGACAAGATTGGTTAAAAACCCTAATTGGACAAGAATAAGCCTAGGGAGGACGAAAATGACCTATATGTTTTATCCAATGACACAAACACACCTATTGGATGCACAACATTGGTTAAATGCCCTAATTGGACAAGAATAAGCCTAGGGAGGACGAAAATGACCTAAATGTTTTCCAATGACACAAACACACCTATTGGATGCACAAGATTGGTTAAAAACCCTAACTGGACAAGAATAAGCCTAGGGAGGACGAAAATGACCTAAATGTACATCCAATGACACAAACACATCTATTGGTTGCACAAGATTGGTTAAAAACCCTAATTCGACAAGAATAAGCCTAGGGAGGACAAATAAGACCTAAATGTTCTTCCAATGACACAAACACACCTATTGCATGCACAAGATTGATTAAAAACCCTAATTGGATAAGAATAAGCCTAGGGAGGACAAAAATGACCTAAATGTTCATCCAATGACACAAACACACCTATCGGATGCACAAGATTGGTTAAAAACCCTAATTGGACAAGAATAAGCCTTGGGAGGACGCAAATGACCTAAATGTTAATCCATTGACACAAACACACCTATTGGATGCACAAGATTGGTTAAAAACCCTAATTGGACAAGAATAAGCCTAGGGAGGACGAAAATGACCTAAATGTACATCCAATGACACAAACACATCTATTGGATGCACAAGATTGGTTAAAAACCCTAATTGGACAAGAATAAGCCTAGGGAGGACAAATATGACCTAAATGTTCTTCCAATGACACAAACACACCTATTGCATGCACAAGATTGATTAAAAACCCTAATTGGATAAGAATAAGCCTAGGGAGGACAAAAATGACCTAAATGTTCATCCAATGACACAAACACACCTATCGGATGCACAAGATTGGTTAAAAACCCTAATTGGACAAGAATAAGCCTTGGGAGTACGAAAATGACCTAAATGTTCATCCAATGACACAAACACACCTATTGGATGCACAAGATTGGTTAAAAACCCTAATTGGATAAGAATAAGCCTAGGGAGGACGAAAATGACCTAAATGTTTATCCAATGACACAAATACACCTATTGGATGCACAAGATTGGTTAAAAACCTTAATTGGACAAGAATAAGCCTAGGGAGGACGAAAATGACCTAAATGTTAATCCAATGACACAAACACACCTATTGGAGGCATAAGATTGGTTAAAAACCCTAATTGGAATAGAATAAGCCTAGGGAGAACAAAAATGACCTAAATGTTCATCCAATGACACAAACACACCTATTGGATGCACAAGATTGGTTAAAAACCCTAATTGGACAAGAATAAGCCTAGGGAGGACAAAAATGACCTAAATGTTCATCCAATGACACAAACACACCTATTGTATGGACAAGATTGGTTAAAAACCCTAATTAGACAAGAATAAGACTAGGGAGGACGAAAATGACCTAAATGTACATCCAATGACACAAACACATCTATTGGATGCACAAGATTGGTTAAAAACCCTAATTGGACAAGAATAAGCCTAGGGAGGACGAAAATGACCTAAATGTTAATCCAATGACACAAACACACCTATTGGATGCACAAGATTGGTTAAAAACCGTAATTGGACAAGAATAAGCCTAGGGAGGACGAAAATGACCTAATTGATCATCCAATGACACAAACACACCTATTGGATGCACAAGATTGGTTAAAAACCCTAATTGGACAAGAATATGCCTAGGGAGGACGAAAATGACCTAAATGTTAATTCAATGACACAAACACACTTATTGGATGCACAAGATTGGTTAAAAACCCTAATTGGACAAGAATAAGCCTAGGGAGGACGAAAATGACCTAATTGATCATCCAATGACACAAACACACCTATTGGATGCACAAGATTGGTTAAAAACCCTAATTGGACAAGAACAAGCCTAGGGAGGACGAAAATGACCTAAATGTTAATCCAATGACACAAACACACCTATTGGATGCACAAGATTGGTTAAAAACCCTAATTGGACAAGAATAAGCCTAGGGAGGACGAAAATGACCTAAATGTACATCCAATGACACAAACACACCTATTGGATGCACAAGATTGGTTAAAAACCCTAATTGGACAAGAATAAGCCTAGGGAGGACAAAAATGACCTAAATGTTCTTCCAATGACACAAACACACCTATTGCATGCACAAG
Organism: Cicer pinnatifidum; assembly: GCA_037974775.1. Lineage (NCBI taxonomy): Eukaryota > Viridiplantae > Streptophyta > Magnoliopsida > Fabales > Fabaceae > Cicer > Cicer pinnatifidum. The sequence goes on from JBBPBR010000008.1 coordinate 36,790,649, forward strand.
ATTGATTAAAAACCCTAATTGGATAAGAATAAGCCTAGGGAGGACAAAAATGACCTAAATGTTCATCCAATGACACAAATACACCTTTCAGATGCACAAGATTGGTTAAAAACCCTAATTGGATAAGAATAAGCCTTGGGAGGACGCAAATGACCTAAATGTTAATCCATTGACACAAACACACCTATCGGATGCACAAGATTGGTTAAAAACCCTAATTGGATAAGAATAAGCCTAGGGAGGACGAAAATGACCTAAATGTTTATCCAATGACACAAATACACCTATTGGATGCACAAGATTGGTTAAAAACCTTAATTGGACAAGAATAAGCCTAGGGAGGACGAAAATGACCTAAATGTTAATCCAATGACACAAACACACCTATTGGATGCACAAGATTGGTTAAAAACCCTAATTGGAATATAATAAGCCTAGGGAGAACAAAAATGACCTAAATGTTCATCCAATGACACAAACACACCTATTGGATGCACAAGATTGGTTAAAAACCCTAATTGGAATAAAATAAGCCTAGGGAGGACAAAAATGACCTAAATGTTCATCCAATGACACAAACACACCTATTGGATGCACAAGATTGGTTAAAAACCCTAATTGGACAAGAATAAGCCTAGGGAGGACAAAAATGACCTAAATGTTCATCCAATGACACCAACACACCTATTGGATGGACAAGATTGGTTAAAAACCCTAATTGGACAAGAATAAGACTAGGGAGGACGAAAATGACCTAAATGTACATCCAATGACATAAACACATCTATTGGATGCACAAGATTGGTTAAAAACCCTAATTGGACAAGAATAAGCCTTGGGAGGACGAAAATGACCTAAATGTTAATCCAATGACACAAACACACCTATTGGATGCACAAGATTGGTTAAAAACCCTAATTGGAATAGAATAAGCCTAGGGAGGACAAAAATGACCTAAATATTCATCCAATGACACAAACACACCTATTGGATGCACAAGATTGGTTAAAAACCCTAATTGGACAAGAATAAGCCTAGGGAGGACAAAAATGACCTAAATGTTCATCCAATGACACCAACACACCTATTGGATGGACAAGATTGGTTAAAAACACTAATTGTTCAAGAATAAGCCTTGGGAGGACGAAAATGACCTAAATGTTAATCCATTGACACAAACACACCTATCGGATGCACAAGATTGGTTAAAAACCCTAATTGGATAAGAATAAGCCTAGGGAGGACGAAAATGACCTAAATGTTTATCCAATGACACAAATACACCTATTGGATGCACAAGATTGGTTAAAAACCTTAATTGGACAAGAATAAGCCTAGGGAGGACGAAAATGACCTAAATGTTAATCCAATGACACAAACACACCTATTGGAGGCATAAGATTGGTTAAAAACCCTAATTGGAATAGAATAAGCCTAGGGAGAACAAAAATGACCTAAATGTTCATCCAATGACACAAACACACCTATTGGATGGACAAGATTGGTTAAAAACCCTAATTAGACAAGAATAAGACTAGGGAGGACGAAAATGACCTAAATGTACATCCAATGACACAAACACATCTATTGGATGCACAAGATTGGTTAAAAACCCTAATTGGACAAGAATAAGCCTTGGGAGGACGAAAATGACCTAAATGTTAATCCAATGACACAAACACACCTATTGGAGGCATAAGATTGGTTAAAAACCCTAATTGGAATAGAATAAGCCTAGGGAGAACAAAAATGACCTAAATGTTCATCCAATGACACAAACACACCTATTGGATGCACAAGATTGGTTAAAAACCCTAATTGGACAAGAATAAGCCTAGGGAGGACAAAAATGACCTAAATGTTCATCCAATGACACAAACACACCTATTGGATGGACAAGATTGGTTAAAAACCCTAATTGGACAAGAATAAGCCTAGGGAGGACGAAAATGACCTATATGTTCCTCCAATGACACAAATGAACTTATTGGATGCCCAAGATTGGTTAAAAACCCTAATTGGACAAGAATAAGCCTTGGGAGTACGAAAATGACCTAAATGTTCATCCAATGACACAAACACACCTATCGGATGCACAAGATTGATTAAAAACCCTAATTGGATAAGAATAAGCCAAGGGAGGACGAAAATGACCTAAATGTTTTATCCAATGACACAAACACACCTATTGGATGCACAAGATTGGTTAAAAACCCTAATTGGACAAGAATAAGCCTTGGGAGTACGAAAATGACCTAAATGTTCATCCAGTGACACAAACACACCTATCGGATGCACAAGATTGATTAACAACACTAATTGGATAAGAATAAGCCTAGGGAGGACGAAAATGACCTAAATGTTTTATCCAATGACACAAACACACCTATTGGATGCACAAGATTGGTTAAAAACCCTAACTGGACAAGAATAAGCCTAGGGAGGACGAAAATGACCTAAATGTACATCCAATGACACAAACACACCTATTGGATGCACAAGATTGGTTAAAAACTCAAATTGGACAAGAATAAGCCTTGGGAGGACGAATATGACCTAAATGTTAATCCAAAGACACAAACACACCTATCGGATGCACAAGATTTGTTAAAAACCCGATTTGGATGAGAATAAGCCTAAGGAGGACGAAAATGACCTAAATGTTTTTCCACTAACACAAACACACCTATTGGATGCACAAGATTGGTTAAAAACCCTAATTGGACAAGAATAAGCCTAGGGAGGACGAAAATGAGCTAAATGTACATCCAATGACACAAACACATCTATTGGATGCACAAGATTGGTTAAAAACCCTAATTGGACAAGAATAAGCCTTGGGAGGACGAAAATGACCTAAATGTTTATCCAATGACACAAACACACCTATTGGATGCACAAGATTGGTTAAAAACCCTAATTGGAATAGAATAAGCCTAGGTAGGACAAAAATGACCTAAATGTTCATCCAATGACACAAACACACCTATTGGATGCACAAGATTGGTTAAAAACCCTAATTGGACAAGAATAAGCCTAGGGAGGAAAAAAATGACCTAAATGGTCATCCAATGACACCAACACACCTATTGGATGGACAAGATTGGTTAAAAACCCTAATTGGACAAGAATAAGCCTAGGAAGGACGAAAATGACCTATATGTTCCTCCAATGACACAAATGAACTTATTGGATGCACAAGATTGGTTAAAAACCCTAATTGGACAAGAATAAGCCTAGGGAGGACGAAAATGACCTATATGTTCCTCCAATGACACAAACACACCTATTGAATGCACAAGATTGGTTAAAAACCATAATTGGACAAGAATAAGCTTTGGGAGGACGAAAATAACCTAAATGTTCTTCCAATGACACAAACACACCTATCGGATGCACAAGATTGGTTAAAAACCCTAATTTGACAAGAATAAGTCTAGGGAGGCCGAAAATGACCTAAATGTTAATCCAATGACACAAACACACCTATTGGATGCAGAAGATTGGTTAAAAACCCTAATTGGACAACAATAAGCCTTGGGAGGACGAAAATGACCTAAATGTTAATCCAATGACACAAACACACCTATTGGATGCACAAGATTGGTTAAAAACCCTAATTGGATTAGAATAAGCCTAGGGAGGACAAAAATGACCTAAATGTTCATCCAATGACACAAACACACCTATTGGATGCACAAGATTGGTTAAAAACCCTAATTGGAGAAGAATAAGCCTAGGGAGGACGAAAATGACCTAAATGCTAATCCAATGACACAAACACACCTATTGGATGCACAAGATTGGTTAAAAACCCTACTTGGATAAGAATAAGCCTAGGGATGACGAAAATGACCTAAATGTTTATCCAATGACACAAACACACCTATTGGATGCACAAGATTGGTTAAAAACCCTAATTGGACAAGAAAAAGCCTAGGGAGGACGAAAATGACCTAAATGTACATCCAATGACACAAACACACCTATTGGATGCACAAGATTGGTTAAAAACCCTAATTGGACAAGAATAAGCCTAGGGAGGATGAAAATGACCTATATGTTCCTCCAATGACACAAATGAACTTATTGGATGCACAAGATTGGTTAAAAACCCTAATTGGACAAGGATAACCCTAGGGAGGACGAAAATGACCTAAATGTTAATCCAATGACATAAACACACCTATTAGATGCACAAGATTGGTTAAAAACCCTAATTGGACAAGAATAAGCCTAGGGAGGACGAAAACGACCTAAATGTACATCCAATGACACAAACACACCTATTGGATGCACAAGATTGGTTAAAAACCCTAATTGGACAAGAATAAGTCTAGGGAGGACGAAAATGACCTAAATGTACATCCAATGACACAAACACACCTATTGGATGCACAAGATTGGTTAAAAACCCTAATTGGACAAGAATAAGCCTAGGGAGGACGAAAATGACCTATATGTTCCTCCAATGACACAAATGAACTTATTGGATGCACAAGATTGGTTAAAAACCCTAATTGGACAAGAATAAGTCTAGGGAGGACGAAAATGACCTATATGTACATCCAATGAAACCAACACACCTATTGAATGCACAAGATTGGTGAAAAACCCTAATTGGACAAGAATTAGTCTAGGGAGGACGCAAATGACCTATATGTTCCTCCATTGACACAAAGGAACTTATTGGATGCACAAGAATGGTTAAAAACCCTAATTGGACAAGAATAAGCCTTGGGAGGACGAAAATGACCTAAATGTACATCCAATGACACAAACACACCTATTGGATGCACAAGATTGGTTAAAAACCCTAATTGGACAAGAATAAGCCTAGGGAGGACGAAAATGACCTATATGTTCCTCCAATGACACAAATGAACTTATTGGATGCACAAGATTGGTTAAAAACCCTAATTGGACAAGAATAAGCCTAGGGAGTACGAAAATGACCTAAATGTACATCCAATGACACAAACACACCTATTGGATGCACAAGATTGGTTAAAAACCCTAATTGGACAAGAATAAGCCTAGGGAGGACGAAAATGACCTATATGTTCCTCCAATGACACAAATGAACTTATTGGATGCACAAGATTGGTTAAAAACACTAATTGGACAAGAATAAGCCTAGGGAGGACGAAAATGACCTAAATGTACATCCAATGACACAAACACACCTATTGGATGCACAAGATTGGTTAAAAACCCTAATTGGACAAGAATAAGCCTAGGGAGGACGAAAATGACCTATATGTTCCTCCAATGACACAAATGAACTTGTTGGATGCACAAGATTGGTTAAAAACCCTAATTGGACAAGAATAAGCCTTTGGAGTACGAAAATGACCTAAATGTTCATCCAATGACACAAACACACCTATCGGATGCACAAGATTAGTTAAAAACCCTAATTGGATAAGAATAAGCCTAGGGAGGACGAAAATGACCTAAATGTACATCCAATGACACAAACACACCTATTGGATGCACAAGATTGGTTAAAAACCCTAATTGGACAAGAATAAGCCTAGGGAGGACGAAAATGACCTAAATGTAAATCCAATGACACAAACACACCTATTGGATGCACAAGATTGGTTAAAAACCCTAATTGGACAAGAATAAGCCTAGGGAGGACGAAAATGACCTAAATGTTAATCCAATGACACAAACACACCTATTGGATGCACAAGATTGGTTAAAAACCTTAATTGGACAAGAATAAGCCTAGGGAGGAAGAAAATGACCTAAATGTTAATCCAACGACACAAACACACCTATTGGATGCAAAAGATTGGTTAAAAACCCTAATTGGACAAGAATAAGCCTAGGGAGGACGAAAATGACCTAAATGTACATCCAATGACACAAAGACATCTATTGGATGCACAAGATTGGTTAAAAACCCTAATTGGACAAGAATAAGCCTAGGGAGGAAGAAAATGACCTAAATTTTAATCCAATGACACAAACAAACCTATTGGATGCAAAAGATTGGTTAAAAACCCTAATTGGACAAGAATAAGCCTAGGGAGGACGAAAATGACCTATATGTTCCTCCAATGACACAAATGAACTTATTGGATGCACAAGATTGGTTAAAAACCCTAATTGGAAAAAGAATAAGCCTAGGGAGGACGAAAATGACCTAAATGTACATCCAATGACACAAA
>JBBPBR010000008.1:36797009-36829431 GCA_037974775.1 Cicer pinnatifidum
ACATCTATTGGATGCACAAGATTGGTTAAAAACCCTAATTGGACAAGAATAAGCCTAGGGAGGAAGAAAATGACCTAAATTTTAATCCAATGACACAAACAAACCTATTGGATGCAAAAGATTGGTTAAAAACCCTAATTGGACAAGAATAAGCCTAGGGAGGACGAAAATGACCTATATGTTCCTCCAATGACACAAATGAACTTATTGGATGCACAAGATTGGTTAAAAACCCTAATTGGAAAAAGAATAAGCCTAGGGAGGACGAAAATGACCTAAATGTACATCCAATGACACAAATGAACTTATTGGATGCACAAGATTGGTTAAAAACCCTAATTGGACAAGAATAAGCCTAGGGAGGACGAAAATGACCTATATGTTCCTCCAATGACACAAATGAACTTATTGGATGCACAAGATTGGTTAAAAACCCTAATTGGACAAGAATAAGCCTAGTGAGGACGAAAATGACCTAAATGTACATCCAATGACACAAACACACCTATTGGATGCACAAGATTGATTAAAAACCCTAATTAGACAAGAATAAGCCTAGGGAGGACGAAAATGACCTATATGTTCGTCCAATGACACAAATGAACTTATTGGATGCACAAGATTTGTTAAAAAACCCTAATTGGACAAGAATAAGCCTAGGGAGGACGAAAATGACCTAAATGTTAATCCAATGACACAAACACACCTATTGGATGCACAAGATTGGTTAAAAACCCTAATTGGACAAGAATAAGCCTAGGGAGGACGAAAATGACCTAAATGTAAATCCAATGACACAAACACACCTATTGGATGCACAAGATTGGTTAAAAACCCTAATTGGACAAGAATAAGCCTAGGGAGGACGAAAATGACCTATATGTTCCTCCAATGACACAAATGAACTTATTGGATGCACAAGATTGTTTAAAAACCCTAATTGGACAAGAATAAGCCTAGGGAGGACGAAAATGACCTAAATGTACATCCAATGACACAAACACACCTATTGGATGCACAAGATTGGTTAAAAACCCTAATTGGACAAGAATAAGCCTTGGGAGGACGAAAATGACCTAAATGTTCATCCAATGACACAAACACACCTATCGGATGCACAAGATTGGTTAAAAACCCTAATTGGATAAGAATAAGCCTAGGGAAGACGAAAATGACCTAAATGTTTATCCAATGACACAAACACACCTATTGGATGCACAAGATTGGTTAAAAACCCTAAATGGACAAGAATAAGCCTAGGGAGGACGAAAATGACCTAAATGTTAATCCAATGACACAAACACACCTATTGGATGCCCAAGATTGGTTAAAAACCCTAATTGGACAAGAATAAGCCTAGGGAGAACGAAAATGACCTAAATGTTCATCCAATGACACAAACACACCTATTCGATGCACAAGATTGGTTAAAAAACCTAATTGGACAAGAATAAGCCTAGGGAGGACGAAAATGACCTAAATGTTCATCCAATTACAGAAACACACCTATTGGATGCACAAGATTGGTTAAAAACCCTAATTGGAAAAGAATAGGCCTAGGGAGGACGAAAATGACCTATATGTTCCTCCAATGACACAAATGAACTTATTGGATGCACAAGATTGGTTAAAAACCCTAATTGGACAAGAATAAGCCTTGGGAGGACGAAAATGACCTAAATGTTCATCCAATGACACAAACACACCTATCGGATGCACAAGATTGGTTAAAAGCCCTAATTGGACAAGAATATGCCTAGGGAGGACGAAAATTACCTAAATGATTTTCTAATGACACAAACACACCTATTGGATGCACAAGATTGGTTAAAAACCCTAACTGGACAAGAATAAGCCTAGGGAGGACGAAAATGACCTAAATGTACATCCAATGACACAAACACACCTATTGGATGCACAAGATTGGTTAAAAACCATAATTGGACAAGAATAAGCCTTGGGAGGACGAAAATGACCTAAATGTTAATCCAAAGACACAAACACACCTATCGGATGCACAAGATTGGTTAAAAACCCGAATTGGATAAGAATAAGCCTAGGTAGGACAAAAATGACCTAAATGTTCATCCAATGACACAAACACACCTATTGGATGCACAAGATTGGTTAAAAACCCTAATTGGACAAGAATAAGCCTAGGGAGGAAAAAAATGACCTAAATGGTCATCCAATGACACCAACACACCTATTGGATGGACAAGATTGGTTAAAAACCCTAATTGGACAAGAATAAGCCTAGGGAGGACGAAAATGACCTATATATTCCTCCAATGACACAAATGAACTTATTGGATGCACAAGATTGGTTAAAAACCCTAATTGGACAAGAATAAGCCTAGGGAGGACGAAAATGACCTATATGTTCCTCCAATGACACAAACACACCTATTGGATGCACAAGATTGGTTAAAAACCATAATTGGACAAGAATAAGCTTTGGGAGGACGAAAATAACCTAAATGATCTTCCAATGACACAAACACACCTATCGGATGCACAAGATTGGTTAAAAACCCTAATTGGACAAGAATAAGCCTAGGGAGGACGAAAATTACGTAAATGATTTTCTAATGACACAAACACACCTATTGGATGCACAAGATTGGTTAAAAACCCTAACTGGACAAGAATAAGCCTAGGGAGGACGAAAATGACCTAAATGAACATCCAATGACACAAACACACCTATTGGATGCACAAGATTGGTTAAAAACCATAATTGGACAAGAATAAGCCTTGGGAGGACGAAAATGACCTAAATGTTAATCCAAAGACACAAACACACCTATCGGATGCACAAGATTGGTTAAAAACCCGAATTGGATAAGAATAAGCCTAGGGAGGACGAAAATGACCTAAATATTTTTCCAATGACACAAACACACCTATTGGATGCACAAGATTGGTTAAAAACCCTAATTGGACAAGAATAAGCCTAGGGAGGACGAAAATGACCTAAATGTACATCCAATGACACAAACATATTTATTGGATGCACAAGATAGGTTAAAAACCCTAATAGGACAAGAATAAGCCTTGGGAGGACGAAAATGACCTAAATATTAATCCAATGACACAAACACACCTATTGGATGCATAAGATTGGTTAAAAACCCTAATTGGAATAGAATAAGCCTAGGGAGGACAAAAATGACCTAAATGTTCATCCAATGACACAAACACACCTATTGGATGCACAAGATTGGTTAAAAACCCTAATTGGACAAGAATAAGCCTAGGGAGGACAAAAATGACCTAAATGTTCATCCAATGACACCAACACACTTATTGGATGGACAAGATTGGATAAAAACCCTAATTGGACAAGAATAAGCCTAGGGAGGACGAAAATGACCTATATGTTCCTCCAATGACACAAATGAACTTATTGGATGCACAAGATTGGTTAAAAATCCTAATTGGACAAGAATAAGCCTTGGGAGTACGAAAATGACCTAAATGTTCATCCAATGACACAAACACACCTATCGGATGCACAAGATTGGTTAAAAACCCTAATTGGATAAGAATAAGCCTAGGGAGGACAAAAATGACCTAAATGTTCATCCAATGACACAAACACACCTATTGGATGCACAAGATTGGTTAAAAACCCTAATTGGTCAAGAATAAGCCTAGGGAGGACAAAAATGACCTAAATGTTCATCCAATGACACCAACACACCTATTGGATGGACAAGATTGGTTAAAAACCCTAATTGGACAAGAATAAGCCTAGGGAGGACGAAAATGACCTATATGTTCCTCCAATGACACAAATGAACTTATTGGATGCACAAGATTGGTTAAAAACCCAAATTGGACAAGAATAAGCCTTGGGAGTACGAAAATGACCTAAATGTTCATCCAATGACACAAACACACCTATCGGATGCACAAGATTGGTTAAAAACCCTAATTGGATAAGAATAAGACTAGGGAGGACAAAAATGACCTAAATGTTTTATCCAATGACACAAACACGCCTATTGGATGCACAAGATTGGTTAAAAGCCCTAATTGGACAAGAATAAGCCTAGGGAGAACGAAAATGACCTAAATGTTTTTCCAATGACACAAACACACCTATTGGATGCACAAGATTGGTTAAAAACACTAACTGGACAAGAATAAGCCTAGGGAGGACGAAAATGACCTAAATGTACATCCAATAACACAAACACACCTATTGGATGCACAAGATTGGTTAAAAACCCTTATTGGACAAGAATAAGCCTTGGGAGGACGAAAATGACCCAAATGTTAAACCAAAGACACAAACACACCTATCGGATGCACAAGATTGGTTAAAAACCCAAATTGGATAAGAATAAGCCTAGGGAGGACGAAAATGACCTAAATATTTTTCCAATGACACAAACACACCTATTGGAAGCACAAGATTGGTTAAAAACCCTAATTGGACAAGAATAAGCCTAGGGAGGACGAAAATGACCTAAATGTACGTCCAATGACACAAACATATTTATTGGATGCACAAGATTGGTTAAAAACCCTAATTGGACAAGAATAAGCCTAGGGAGGACGAAAATGACCTAAATGTTAATCCAATGACACAAACACACCTATTGGATGCACAAGATTGGTTAAAAACCCTAATTGGAATAGAATAAGCCTAGGGAGGACAAAAATGACCTAAATGTTCATCCAATGACACAAACACACCTATTGGATGCACAAGATTGGTTAAAAACCCTAATTGGACAAGAATAAGCCTAGGGAGGACAAAAATGACCTAAATGTTCATCCAATGACACCAACACACCTATTGGATGGACAAGATTGGTTAAAAACCCTAATTGGACAAGAATAAGCCTAGGGAGGACGAAAATGACCTATATGTTTTATCCAATGACACAAACACACCTATTGGATGCACAACATTGGTTAAATGCCCTAATTGGACAAGAATAAGCCTAGGGAGGACGAAAATGACCTAAATGTTTTCCAATGACACAAACACACCTATTGGATGCACAAGATTGGTTAAAAACCCTAACTGGACAAGAATAAGCCTAGGGAGGACGAAAATGACCTAAATGTACATCCAATGACACAAACACATCTATTGGTTGCACAAGATTGGTTAAAAACCCTAATTCGACAAGAATAAGCCTAGGGAGGACAAATAAGACCTAAATGTTCTTCCAATGACACAAACACACCTATTGCATGCACAAGATTGATTAAAAACCCTAATTGGATAAGAATAAGCCTAGGGAGGACAAAAATGACCTAAATGTTCATCCAATGACACAAACACACCTATCGGATGCACAAGATTGGTTAAAAACCCTAATTGGACAAGAATAAGCCTTGGGAGGACGCAAATGACCTAAATGTTAATCCATTGACACAAACACACCTATTGGATGCACAAGATTGGTTAAAAACCCTAATTGGACAAGAATAAGCCTAGGGAGGACGAAAATGACCTAAATGTACATCCAATGACACAAACACATCTATTGGATGCACAAGATTGGTTAAAAACCCTAATTGGACAAGAATAAGCCTAGGGAGGACAAATATGACCTAAATGTTCTTCCAATGACACAAACACACCTATTGCATGCACAAGATTGATTAAAAACCCTAATTGGATAAGAATAAGCCTAGGGAGGACAAAAATGACCTAAATGTTCATCCAATGACACAAACACACCTATCGGATGCACAAGATTGGTTAAAAACCCTAATTGGACAAGAATAAGCCTTGGGAGTACGAAAATGACCTAAATGTTCATCCAATGACACAAACACACCTATTGGATGCACAAGATTGGTTAAAAACCCTAATTGGATAAGAATAAGCCTAGGGAGGACGAAAATGACCTAAATGTTTATCCAATGACACAAATACACCTATTGGATGCACAAGATTGGTTAAAAACCTTAATTGGACAAGAATAAGCCTAGGGAGGACGAAAATGACCTAAATGTTAATCCAATGACACAAACACACCTATTGGAGGCATAAGATTGGTTAAAAACCCTAATTGGAATAGAATAAGCCTAGGGAGAACAAAAATGACCTAAATGTTCATCCAATGACACAAACACACCTATTGTATGGACAAGATTGGTTAAAAACCCTAATTAGACAAGAATAAGACTAGGGAGGACGAAAATGACCTAAATGTACATCCAATGACACAAACACATCTATTGGATGCACAAGATTGGTTAAAAACCCTAATTGGACAAGAATAAGCCTTGGGAGGACGAAAATGACCTAAATGTTAATCCAATGACACAAACACACCTATTGGATGCACAAGATTGGTTAAAAACCCTAATTGGAATAGAATAAGCCTAGGGAGGACAAAAATGACCTAAATATTCATCCAATGACACAAACACACCTATTGGATGCACAAGATTGGTTAAAAACCCTAATTGGACAAGAATAAGCCTAGGGAGGACAAAAATGACCTAAATGTTCATCCAATGACACCAACACACCTATTGGATGGACAAGATTGGTTAAAAACCCTAATTGGACAAGAATAAGCCTAGGGAGGACGAAAATGACCTATATGTTCCTCCAATGACACAAATGAACTTATTGGATGCACAAGTTTGGTTAAAAACCCTAATTGGACAAGAATAAGCCTAGGGAGGACGAAAATGACCTAAATGTTAATCCAATGACACAAACACACCTATTGGATGCACAAGATTGGTTAAAAACCCTAATTGGACAAGAATAAGCCTAGGGAGTACGAAAATGACCTAATTGATCATCCAATGACACAAACACACCTATTGGATGCACAAGATTGGTTAAAAACCCTAATTGGACATGAATAAGCCTAGGGAGGACGAAAATGACCTAAATGTTAATCCAACGACACAACTCAACTTATTGGATGCACAAGATTGGTTAAAAACCCTAATTGGACAAGAATAAGCCTAGGGAGGACGAAAATGACCTAATTGATCATCCAATGACACAAACACACCTATTGGATGCACAAGATTGGTTAAAAACCCTAATTGGACAAGAATAAGCCTAGGGAGGACGAAAATGACCTAATTGATCATCCATGACACAAACACACCTATTGGATGCACAAAATTGGTTAAAAACCCTATTTGGACAAGAATAAGCCTAGGGAGGATGAAAATGACCTAATTGATCATCCAATGACACAAACACACCTATAGGATGCACAAGATTGGTTAAAAACCCTAATTGGACAAGAATAAGCATAGAAAGGACGAAAATGACATAATTGATCATCCAATGACACAAACACACCTATTGGATGCACAAGTTTGGTTGAAAACCCTAATTGGACAAGAATATGCATAGGGAGGACGAAAATGACCTAATTGATCATCCAATGACACAAAAACACCTATTGGATGCACAAGATTGGTTAAAAATCCTAATTGGACAAGAATATGCCTAGGGAGGACGAAAATGACCTAATTGATCATCCAATGACACAAACACACCTATTGGATGTACAAGATTGGTTAAAAACCCTAATTGGACAAGAATAAGCATAGGGAGGACGAAAATGACCTAATTGATCATCCAATGACACAAACACACCTATTGGATGCACAAGATTGGTTAAAAACCCTAATTGGACAAGAATTAGCCTAGGGAGGACGAAAATGACCTAATTGATCATCCAATGACACAAACACACCTATTGGAAGCACAAGATTGGTTAAAAAGCCTAATTGGACAAGAATATGCCTAGGGAGGACGAAAATGACCTAAATAATAATTCAATGACAAAAACAAACTTATTTGATGCACAAGATTGGTTAAAAACCCTAATTGGACAAGAATAAGCCTAGGGAGGACGAAAATGACCTAATTGATCATCCAATGACACAAACACACCTATTGGATGCACAAGATTGGTTAAAAACCCTAATTGGACAAGAATAAGCCTAGGGAGGACGAAAATGACCTAATTGATCATCCAATGACACAAACACACCTATTGGATGCACAAGATTGGTTAAAAACCCTAGTTAGACAAGAATATGCCTAGGGAGGACGAAAATGACCTAATTGATCACCCAATGACACAAATGAACTTATTGGATGCACAAGATTGGTTAAAAACCCTAATTGGACAAGAATAAGCCTAGGGAGGACGAAAATGACCTAATTGATCATCCAATGACACAAACACACCTATTGGATGCACAAGATTGGTTAAAAACCCAAGTTGGACAAGAATATGCCTAGGGAGGAGGAAAACGACCTAAATATTAATTCAATGACACAAAACAAAGTTATTGGATGCACAAGATTGGTTAAAAACCCTAATTAGACAAGAATAAGCCTAGGGAGGACGAAAATGACCTAATTGATCATCCAATGACACAAACACACCTATTGGATGCACAAGATTGGTTAAAAATCCTAATTGGACAAGAATAAGCCTAGGGAGGATAAAAATGACCTAATTGATCATCCAATGACACAAACACACCTATTGGATGCACAAGATTGGTTAAAAACCCTAATTGGACAAGAATAAGCCTAGGGAGGACGAAAATGACCTAATTGATCATCCAATGACACAAACACACCTATTGGATGCACAAGATTGGTTAAAAACCCTAATTGGACAAGAATAAGCCTAGGGAGGACGAAAATGACCTAATTGATCATCCAATCACACAAACACACCTATTGGATGCACAAGATTGGTTAAAAACCATAGTTGGACATGAATATGCCTAGGGAGGATGAAAATGACCTAATTGATCATCCAATGACACAAATGAACTTATTGGATGCACAAGATTGGTTAAAAACACTAATTGGACAAAAATAAGCCTAGGGAGGACAAAAATGACCTAATTGATCATCCAATGACACAAACACACCTATTGGATGCACAAGATTGGTTAAAAACCCTAATTGGACAAGAATAAGCCTAGGGAGGACGAAAATGACCTAATTGATCATCCAATGACACAAACACACCTATTGGATGCACAAGATTGGTTAAAAACCCTAATTGGACAAGAATAAGCCTAGGGAGGACGAAAATGACCTAATTGATCATCCAATGGCACAAACACACCTATTGGATGCACAAGATTGGTTACAAAATCCTAATTGGGCAAGAATATGCCTAGGGAGGACGAAAATGACCTAAATATTAATTCAATGACACAAACAAACTTATTGGATGCACAAGATGGGTTAAAAACCCTAATTGGACAAGAATAAGCCTAGGGAGGACGAAAATGACCTAAATGTTAATCCAATGACACAAACTCACCTATTGGATGCACAAGATTGGTTAAAAACCCTAATTGGACAAGAATAAGCCTAGGGAGGACGAAAATGACCTAAATGTACATCCAATGACACAAACACATCTATTGGATGCACAAGATTGGTTAAAAACCCTAATTGGACAAGAATAAGCCTAGGGAGGACGAAAATGACCTAAATGTTAATCCAATGACACAAACACACCTATTGGATGCACAAGATTGGTTAAAAACCCTAATTGGAATAGAATAAGCCTAGGGAGGACAAAAATGACCTAAATATTCATCCAATGACACAAACACACCTATTGGATGCACAAGATTGGTTAAAAACCCTAATTGGACAAGAATAAGCCTAGGGAGGACAAAAATGACCTAAATGTTCGTCCAATGACACCAACACACCTATTGGATGGACAAGATTGGTTAAAAACCCTAATTGGACAAGAATAAGCCTAGGGACGACGAAAATGACCTATATGTTCCTCCAATGACACAAATGAACTTATTGGATGCACAAGATTGGTTAAAAACCCTAATTGGACAAGAATAAGCCTTGGGAGTACGAAAATGACCTAAATGTTCATCCAATGACACAAACACACCTATCGGATGCACAAGATTGGTTAAAAACCCTAATTGGATAAGAATAAGCCTAGGGAGGACGAAAATGACCTAAATGTTTTATCCAATGACACAAACACACCTATTGGATGCACAAGATTGGTTAAAAGCCCTAATTGGACAAGAATAAGCCTAGGGAGGACGAAAATCACCTAAATGTTTTTCCAATGACATAAACACACCTATTGGATGCACAAGATTGGTTAAAAACCCTAACTGGACAAGAATAAGCCTAGGGAGGACGAAAATGACCTAAATGTACATCCAATGACACAAACACACCTATTGGATGCACAAGATTGGTTAAAAACCCTAATTGGACAAGAATAAGCCTTGGGAGGACGAAAATGACCTAAATGTTAATCCAAAGACACAAACACACCTATCGGATGCACAAGATTGGTTAAAAACCCGAATTGGATAAGAATAAGCCTAGGGAGGACGAAAATGACCTAAATGTTTTTCCAATGACACAAACACACCTATTGGATGCACAAGATTGGTTAAAAACCCTAATTGGACAAGAATAAGCCTAGGGAGGACGAAAATGACCTAAATGTACATCCAATGACACAAACATATCTATTGGATGCACAAGATTGGTTAAAAACCCTAATTGGACAAGAATAAGCCTTGGGAGGACGAAAATGACACAAACACACCTATTGGATGCATAAGATTGGTTAAAAACCCTAATTGGAATAGAATAAGCCTAGGGAGGACAAAAATGACCTAAATGTTCATCCAATGACACAAACACACCTATTGGATGCACAAGATTGGTTAAAAACCCTAATTGGACAAGAATAAGCCTAGGGAGGACAAAAATGACCTAAATGTTCATCCAATGACACCAACACACCTATTGGATGGACAAGATTGGTTAAAAACCCTAATTGGACAAGAATAAGCCTAGGGAGGACGAAAATGACCTATATGTTCCTCCAATGACACAAACACATCTATTGGATGCACAAGATTGGTTAAAAACCCTAATTGGACAAGAATAAGCCTAGGGAGGACGAAAATGACCTAAATGTTTATCCAATGACACAAATACACCTATTGGATGCACAAGATTGGTTAAAAACCTTAATTGGACAAGAATAAGCCTAGGGAGGACGAAAATGACCTAAATGTTCATCCAATGACACAAACACACCTATTGGATGCACAAGATTGGTTAAAAACCCTAATTGGACAAGAATAAGCCTAGGGAGGACAAAAATGACCTAAATGTTCATCCAATGACACCAACACACCTATTGGATGGACAAGATTGGTTAAAAACCCTAATTGGACAAGAATAAGCCTAGGGAGGACGAAAATGACCTAAATGTACATCCAATGACACAAACATATTTATTGGATGCACAAGATTGGTTAAAAACCCTAATTGGACAAGAATAAGCCTTGGGAGGACGAAAATGACCTAAATGTTAATCCAATGACACAAACACACCTATTGGATGCATAAGATTGGTTAAAAACCCTAATTGGAATAGAATAAGCCTAGGGAGGACAAAAATGACCTAAATATTCATCCAATGACACAAACACACCTATTGGATGCACAAGATTGGTTAAAAACCCTAATTGGACAAGAATAAGCCTAGGGAGGACAAAAATGACCTAAATGTTCATCCAATGACACCAACACACCTATTGGATGGACAAGATTGGTTAAAAACCCTAATTAGACAAGAATAAGACTAAGGAGGACGAAAATGACCTAAATGTACATCCAATGACACAAACACATCTATTGGATGCACAAGATTGGTTAAAAACCCTAATTGGACAAGAATAAGCCTTGGGAGGACGAAAATGACCTAAATGTTAATCCAATGACACAAACACACCTATTGGATGCACAAGATTGGTTAAAAACCCTAATTGGAATAGAATAAGCCTAGGGAGGACAAAAATGACCTAAATATTCATCCAATGACACAAACACACCTATTGGATGCACAAGATTGGTTAAAAACCCTAATTGGACAAGAATAAGCCTAGGGAGGACAAAAATGACCTAAATGTTCATCCAATGACACCAACACACCTATTGGATGGACAAGATTGGTTAAAAACACTAATTGTTCAAGAATAAGCCTTGGGAGGACGAAAATGACCTAAATGTTAATCCATTGACACAAACACACCTATCGGATGCACAAGATTGGTTAAAAACCCTAATTGGATAAGAATAAGCCTAGGGAGGACGAAAATGACCTAAATGTTTATCCAATGACACAAATACACCTATTGGATGCACAAGATTGGTTAAAAACCTTAATTGGACAAGAATAAGCCTAGGGAGGACGAAAATGACCTAAATGTTAATCCAATGACACAAACACACCTATTGGAGGCATAAGATTGGTTAAAAACCCTAATTGGAATAGAATAAGCCTAGGGAGAACAAAAATGACCTAAATGTTCATCCAATGACACAAACACACCTATTGGATGCACAAGATTGGTTAAAAACCCTAATTGGACAAGAATAAGCCTAGGGAGGACAAAAATGACCTAAATGTTCATCCAATGACACAAACACACCTATTGGATGCACAAGATTGGTTAGAAACCCTAATTGGATAAGAATAAGCCTAGGGAGGATGAAAATGACCTAAATGTTCATCCAATGACACAAACACACCTATTGGATGCACAAGATTGGTTAAAAACCCTAATTGGACAAGAATAAGCCTAGGGAGGACGAAAATGACGTAAATGTTCATCCAATGACACAAACATACCTATTGGATGCACAAGATTGGTAAAAAACCCTAATTGGACAAGAATAAGCCTAGGGAGGACGAAAATGACCTATATGTTCCTCCAATGACACAAATGAACTTATTGGATGCACAAGATTGGTTAAAAACCCTAATTGGACAAGAATAAGCCTTGGGAGTACGAAAATGACCTAAATGTTTGTCCAATGACACAAACACACCTATTGGATGCACAAGATTAGCTAAAAACCCTAATTGGATAAGAATAAGCCTAGGGAGGACGAAAATGACCTAAATGTTTATCCAATGACACAAACACACCTATTGGATGCACAAGATTGGTTAAAAACCCTAATTGGACAAGAATAAGCCTAGGGAGGACGAAAATGACCTAAATGTATATCCAATGACACAAACACACCTATTGGATGCACAAGATTGGTTAAAAACCCTAATTGGACAAGAATAAGCCTAGGGAGGACGAAAATGACCTATATGTTCCTCCAATGACACAAATGAACTTATTGGATGCACAAGATTGGTTAAAAACCCTAATTGGACAAGAATAAGCCTTGGGAGTACGAAAATGACCTAAATGTTCCTCCAATGACACGAACACACCTATTGGATGCACAAGATTTGTTAAAAACCATAATTGGACAAGAATAAGCCTAGGGAGGACGAAAATGACCTATATGTTCCTCCAATGACACAAATGAACTTATTGGATGCACAAGATTGGTTAAAAACCCTAATTGGACAAGAATAAGCCTTGGGAGGACGAAAATGACCTAAATGTTCATCCAATGACACAAACACACCTATCGGATGCACAAGATTGGTTAAAAGCCCTAATTGGACAAGAATATGCCTAGGGAGGACGAAAATTACCTAAATGATTTTCTAATGACACAAACACACCTATTGGATGCACAAGATTGGTTAAAAACCCTAACTGGACAAGAATAAGCCTAGGGAGGACGAAAATGACCTAAATGTACATCCAATGACACAAACACACCTATTGGATGCACAAGATTGGTTAAAAACCATAATTGGACAAGAATAAGCCTTGGGAGGACGAAAATGACCTAAATGTTAATCCAAAGACACAAACACACCTATCGGATGCACAAGATTGGTTAAAAACCCGAATTGGATAAGAATAAGCCTAGGTAGGACAAAAATGACCTAAATGTTCATCCAATGACACAAACACACCTATTGGATGCACAAGATTGGTTAAAAACCCTAATTGGACAAGAATAAGCCTAGGGAGGAAAAAAATGACCTAAATGGTCATCCAATGACACCAACACACCTATTGGATGGACAAGATTGGTTAAAAACCCTAATTGGACAAGAATAAGCCTAGGGAGGACGAAAATGACCTATATATTCCTCCAATGACACAAATGAACTTATTGGATGCACAAGATTGGTTAAAAACCCTAATTGGACAAGAATAAGCCTAGGGAGGACGAAAATGACCTATATGTTCCTCCAATGACACAAACACACCTATTGGATGCACAAGATTGGTTAAAAACCATAATTGGACAAGAATAAGCTTTGGGAGGACGAAAATAACCTAAATGATCTTCCAATGACACAAACACACCTATCGGATGCACAAGATTGGTTAAAAACCCTAATTGGACAAGAATAAGCCTAGGGAGGACGAAAATTACGTAAATGATTTTCTAATGACACAAACACACCTATTGGATGCACAAGATTGGTTAAAAACCCTAACTGGACAAGAATAAGCCTAGGGAGGACGAAAATGACCTAAATGAACATCCAATGACACAAACACACCTATTGGATGCACAAGATTGGTTAAAAACCATAATTGGACAAGAATAAGCCTTGGGAGGACGAAAATGACCTAAATGTTAATCCAAAGACACAAACACACCTATCGGATGCACAAGATTGGTTAAAAACCCGAATTGGATAAGAATAAGCCTAGGGAGGACGAAAATGACCTAAATATTTTTCCAATGACACAAACACACCTATTGGATGCACAAGATTGGTTAAAAACCCTAATTGGACAAGAATAAGCCTAGGGAGGACGAAAATGACCTAAATGTACATCCAATGACACAAACATATTTATTGGATGCACAAGATTGGTTAAAAACCCTAATTGGACAAGAATAAGCCTAGGGAGGACGAAAATGACCTAAATGTTAATCCAATGACACAAACACACCTATTGGATGCACAAGATTGGTTAAAAACCCTAATTGGAATAGAATAAGCCTAGGGAGGACAAAAATGACCTAAATATTCATCCAATGACACAAACACACCTATTGGATCCACAAGATTGGTTAAAAACCCTAATTGGACAAGAATAAGCCTAGGGAGGACAAAAATGACCTAAATGTTCATCAAATGACACCAACACACCTATTGGATGGACAAGATTGGTTAAAAACCCTAATTGGACAAGAATAAGCCTAGGGAGGACGAAAATGACCTATATGTTCCTCCAATGACACAAATGAACTTATTGGATGCAGAAGATTGGTTAAAAACCCTAATTGGACAAGAATAAGCCTTGGGAGTACGAAAATGACCTAAATGTTCATCCAATGACACAAACACACCTATCGGATGCAGAAGATTGGTTAAAACCCCTAATTGGAAAAGAATAAGTCTAGGGAGGACGAAAATGAGCTAAATGTTTTATCCAGTGACACAAACACACCTATTGGATGCACAAGATTGGTTAAAAACCCTAATTGGACAAGAATAATCTTAGGGAGGACGAAAATGACCTAAATGTTTTTCCGATGACACAAACACACCTATTGGATGCACAAGATTGGTTATAAACCCTAATTGGACAAGAATAAGCCTAGGGAGGACGAAAATGACCTAAATGTTAATCCAATGACACAAACACACCTATTGGATGCACAAGATTGGTTAAAAACCCTAATTGGAATAGAATAAGCCTAGGGAGGACAAAAATGACCTAAATGTTCATCCAATGAGACAAACACACCTATTGGATGCACAAGATTGGTTAAAAACCCTAATTGGACAAGAATAAGCCTAGGGAGGACAAAAATGACCTAAATGTTCATCCAATGACACCAACACACCTATTGGATGGACAAGATTGGTTAAAAACCCTAATTGGACAAGAATAAGCCTAGGGAGGACGAAAATGACCTATATGTTCCTCCAATGACACAAATGAACTTATTGGATGCACAAGATTGGTTAAAAACCCTAATTGGACAAGAATAAGCCTTGGGAGTACGAAAATGACCTAAATGTTCATCCAATGACACAATCACACCTATCGGATGCACAAGATTGGTTAAAAACCCTAATTGGATAAGAATAAGCCTAGGGAGGACGAAAATGACCTAAATGTTTTATCCAATGACACAAACACACCTATTGGATGCACAAGATTGGTTAAAAGCCCTAATTGGACAAGAATAAGCCTAGGGAGGACGAATATGACCTAAATGTTTTTCCAATGACACAAACACACCTATTGGATGCACAAGATTGGTTAAAAATCCTAACTGGACAAGAATAAGCCTAGGGAGGACGAAAATGACCTAAATGTACATCCAATGACACAAACACATCTATTGGATGCACAAGATTGGTTAAAAACCCTAATTGGACAAGAATAAGCCTAGGGAGGACAAATCTGACCTAAATGTTCTTCCAATGACACAAACACACCTATTGCATGCACAAGATTGATTAAAAACCCTAATTGGATAAGAATAAGCCTAGGGAGGACAAAAATGACCTAAATGTTCATCCAATGACACAAACACACCTATCGGATGCACAAGATTGGTTAAAAACCCTAATTGGACAAGAATAAGCCTTGGGAGTACGAAAATGACCTAAATGTTCATCCAATGACACAAACACACCTATTGGATGCACAAGATTGGTTAAAAACCCTAATTGGATAAGAATAAGCCTAGGGAGGACGAAAATGACCTAAATGTTTATCCAATGACACAAATACACCTATTGGATGCACAAGATTGGTTAAAAACCTTAATTGGACAAGAATAAGCCTAGGGAGGACGAAAATGACCTAAATGTTAATCCAATGACACAAACACACCTATTGGATGCACAAGATTGGTTAAAAACCCTAATTGGAATAGAATAAGCCTAGGGAGGACAAAAATGACCTAAATGTTCATCCAATGACACAAACACACCTATTGGATGCACAAGATTGGTTAAAAACCCTAATTGGACAAGAATAAGCCTAGGGAGGACAAAAATGACCTAAATGTTCATCCAATGACACCAACACACCTATTGGATGGACAAGATTGGTTAAAAACCCTAATTGGACAAGAATAAGCCTAGGGAGGACGAAAATGACCTATATGTTTTATCCAATGACACAAACACACCTATTGGATGCACAACATTGGTTAAATGCCCTAATTGGACAAGAATAAGCCTAGGGAGGACGAAAATGACCTAAATGTTTTCCAATGACACAAACACACCTATTGGATGCACAAGATTGGTTAAAAACCCTAACTGGACAAGAATAAGCCTAGGGAGGACGAAAATGACCTAAATGTACATCCAATGACACAAACACATCTATTGGTTGCACAAGATTGGTTAAAAACCCTAATTCGACAAGAATAAGCCTAGGGAGGACAAATATGACCTAAATGTTCTTCCAATGACACAAACACACCTATTGCATGCACAAGATTGATTAAAAACCCTAATTGGATAAGAATAAGCCTAGGGAGGACAAAAATGACCTAAATGTTCATCCAATGACACAAACACACCTATCGGATGCACAAGATTGGTTAAAAACCCTAATTGGACAAGAATAAGCCTTGGGAGGACGCAAATGACCTAAATGTTAATCCATTGACACAAACACACCTATTGGATGCACAAGATTGGTTAAAAACCCTAATTGGACAAGAATAAGCCTAGGGAGGACGAAAATGACCTAAATGTACATCCAATGACACAAACACATCTATTGGATGCACAAGATTGGTTAAAAACCCTAATTGGACAAGAATAAGCCTAGGGAGGACAAATATGACCTAAATGTTCTTCCAATGACACAAACACACCTATTGCATGCACAAGATTGATTAAAAACCCTAATTGGATAAGAATAAGCCTAGGGAGGACAAAAATGACCTAAATGTTCATCCAATGACACAAACACACCTATCGGATGCACAAGATTGGTTAAAAACCCTAATTGGACAAGAATAAGCCTTGGGAGGACGCAAATGACCTAAATGTTAATCCATTGACACAAACACACCTATCGGATGCACAAGATTGGTTAAAAACCCTAATTGGATAAGAATAAGCCTAGGGAGGACGAAAATGACCTAAATGTTTATCCAATGACACAAATACACCTATTGGATGCACAAGATTGGTTAAAAACCCTAATTGGACAAGAATAAGCCTAGGGAGGACGAAAATGACCTAAATGTTAATCCAATGACACAAACACACCTATTGGATGCACAAGATTGGTTAAAAACCCTAATTGGAATAGAATAAGCCTAGGGAGGACAAAAATGACCTAAATATTCATCCAATGACACAAACACACCTATTGGATGCACAAGATTGGTTAAAAACCCTAATTGGACAAGAATAAGCCTAGGGAGGACAAAAATGACCTAAATGTTCGTCCAATGACACCAACACACCTATTGGATGGACAAGATTGGTTAAAAACCCTAATTGGACAAGAATAAGCCTAGGGACGACGAAAATGACCTATATGTTCCTCCAATGACACAAATGAACTTATTGGATGCACAAGATTGGTTAAAAACCCTAATTGGACAAGAATAAGCCTAGGGAGGACGAAAATGACCTAAATGTTAATCCAATGACACAAACACACCTATTGGATGCACAAGATTGGTTAAAAACCCTAATTGGACAAGAATAAGCCTAGGGATGACGAAAATGACCTAAATGTACATCCAATGACACAAACACACCTATTGGATGCACAACATTGGTTAAAAACCCTAATTGGACAAGAATAAGCCTAGGGAGGACGAAAATGACCTAAATGTTAATCCAATGACACAAACACACCTATTGGATGCACAAGATTGGTTAAAAACCCTAATTGGACAAGAATAAGCCTAGGGATGACGAAAATGACCTAAATGTACCTCCAATGACACAAACACACCTATTGGATGCACAAGATTGGTTAAAAACCCTAATTGGAGAAGAATAAGCCTAGGGAGGACGAAAATGACCTATATGTTCCTCCAATGACACAAATGAACTTATTGGATGCACAAGATTGGTTAAAAACCCTAATTGGACAAGAATAAGCCTTGGGAGTACGAAAATGACCTAAATGTTCATCCAATGACACAAACACACCTATTGGATGCACAAGATTGGTTAAAAACCCGAATTGGATAAGAATAAGCCTAGGGAGGACGAAAATGACCTAAATGTTTTTCCAATGACACAAACACACCTATTGGATGCACAAGATTGGTTAAAAACCCTAATTGGACAAGAATAAGCCTAGGGAGGACGAAAATGACCTAAATGTACATCCAATGACACAAACATATCTATTGGATGCACAAGATTGGTTAAAAACCCTAATTGGACAAGAATAAGCCTTGGGAGGACGAAAATGACACAAACACACCTATTGGATGCATAAGATTGGTTAAAAACCCTAATTGGAATAGAATAAGCCTAGGGAGGACAAAAATGACCTAAATGTTCATCCAATGACACAAACACACCTGTTGGATGCACAAGATTGGTTAAAAACCCTAATTGGACAAGAATAAGCCTAGGGAGGAAAAAAATGACCTAAATGTTCATCCAATGACACCAACACACCTATTGGATGGACAAGATTGGTTAAAAACCCTAATTGGACAAGAATAAGCCTAGGGAGGACGAAAATGACCTATATGTTCCTCCAATGACACAAATGAACTTATTGGATGCACAAGATTGGTTAAAAACCCTAATTGGACAAGAATAAGCCTTGGGAGTACGAAAATGACCTAAATGTTCATCCAATGACACAAACACACCTATTGGATGCACAAGATTGGTTAAAAACCCTAATTGGACAAGAATAAGCCTAGGGAGGACGAAAATGACCTATATGTTCCTCCAATGACACAAACACACCTATTGGATGCACAAGATTGGTTAAAAACCCTAATTGGACAAGAAAAAGCCTAGGGAGGACGAAAATGACCTAAATGTACATCCAATGACACAAACACACCTATTGGATGCACAAGATTGGTTAAAAACCCTAATTGGACAAGAATAAGGCTAGGGAGGATGAAAATGACCTATATGTTCCTCCAATGACACAAATGAACTTATTGGATGCACAAGATTGGTTAAAAACCCTAATTGGACAAGAATAAGCATTGGGAGGACGAAAATGACCAAAATGTTCATCCAATGACACAAACACACCTATCGGATGCACAAGATTGGTTAAAAGCCCTAATTGGACAAGAATAAGCCTGGGGAGGACGAAAATGACCTAAATGTTTTATCCAATGACACAAACACACCTATTGGATGCACAAGATTGGTTAAAAGCCCTAATTGGACAAGAATAAGCCTAGGGAGGACGAAAATGACCTAAATGTTTTTCCAATGACACAAACACACCTATTGGATGCACAAGATTGGTTAAAAACCCTAACTGGACAAGAATAAGCGTAGGGAGGACGAAAATGACCTAAATGTACATCCAATGACACAAACACACCTATTGGATGCACAAGATTGGTTAAAAACCCTAATTGGACAAGAATAAGCCTTGGGAGGACGAAAATGACCTAATTGTTAATCCAAAGACACAGACACACCTATCGGTTGCACAAGATTTGTTAAAAACCCTAATTGGAATAGAATAAGCCTAGGGAGGACAAAAATGACCTAAATGTTCATCCAATGACACAAACACACCTATTGGATGCACAAGATTGGTTAAAAATCCTAATTGGACAAGAATAAGCCTAGGGAGGACAAAAATGACCTAAATGTTCATCCAATGACACCAACACACCTATTGGATGGACAAGATTGGTTAAAAACCCTAATTGGACAAGAATAAGCCTAGGGAGGACGAAAATGACCTATATGTTCCTCCAATGACACAAATGAACTTATTGGATGCACAAGATTGGTTAAAAATCCTAATTGGACAAGAATAAGCCTAGGGAGGACGAAAATGACCTATATGTTCCTCCAATGACACAAACACACTTATTGGATGCCCAAGATTGGTTAAAAACCCTAATTGGACAAGAATAAGCCTTGGGAGTACGAAAATGACCTAAATGCTCATCCAATGACACAAACACACCTATCGGATGCAAAAGATTGGTTAAAAACCCTAATTGGATAAGAATAAGCCTAGGGAGGACAAAAATGACCTAAATGTTCATCCAATGACACAAACACACCTATCGGATGCACAAGATTGGTTAAAAACCCTAATTGGACAAGAATAAGCCTTGGGAGGACGCAAATGACCTAAATGTTAATCCATTGACACAAACACACCTATCGGATGCACAAGATTGGTTAAAAACCCTAATTGGATAAGAATAAGCCTAGGGAGGACGAAAATGACCTAAATGTTTATCCAATGACACAAATACACCTATTGGATGCACAAGATTGGTTAAAAACCCTAATTGGACAAGAATAAGCCTAGGGAGGACGAAAATGACCTAAATGTTCATCCAATGACACAAACACACCTATTGGATGCACAAGATTGGTTAAAAACCCTAATTGGACAAGAACAAGCCTAGGGAGGACGAAAAGGACCTAAATGTTCATCCAATGACACAAATGAACTTATTGGATGCACAAGATTGGTTAAAAACCCTAATTGGACAAGAATAAGCCTAGGGAGGACGAAAATGACCTAAATGTTCATCCAATGACACAAACACACCTATTGGATGCACAAGATTGGTTAAAAACCCTAATTGGACAAGAATAAGCCTAGGGTGGACGAAAATGACCTAATTGTTCATCCAATGACACAAATGAACTTATTGGATGCACATGATTGGTTTAAAACCCTAATTGGACAAGAATAAGCCTAGGGAGGATGAAAATGACCTAAATGTTAATCCAACGACACAAATGAACTTATTGGATGCACAAAATTGCTTAAAACCCTAATTGGACAAGAATAAGCCTAGGAAAGACGAAAATGACCTAAATGTTCATCCAATGACACAAACACACCTATTGGATGCACAAGATTGGTTAGAAACCCTAATTGGACCAGAATAAGCCTAGGGAGGATGAAAATGACCTAAATGTTCATCCAATGACACAAACACACCTATTGGATGCACAAGATTGGTTAGAAACCCTAATTGGAAAAGAATAAGCCTAAGGAGGACGAAAATGACCTAAATGTTCATCCAATGACACAAACATACCTATTGGATGCACAAGATTGGTTAGAAACCCTAATTGGACAAGAATAAGCCTAGGGAGGACGAAAATGACCTAAATGTTAATCCAATGACACAAATGAACTTATTGGATGCACAAGATTGGTTAAAAACCCTAATTGGACAAGAATAAGCCTAGGGAGGACGAAAATGACCTAAATGTTAATCCAATGACACAACTCAACTTATTGGATGCACAAGATTGGTTAAAAACCCTAATTGGGCAAGATTAAGCCTAGGGAGGACGAAAATGACCTAATTGATCATCCAATGACACAAACATACCTATTGGATGCACAAGATTGGTTAAAAACCCTAATTGGACAAGAATAAGCCTAGGGAGGACGAAAATGACATAAATGTTAATCCAATGACACAACTCAACTTATTGGATGCACAAGATTGGTTAAAAACCCTAATTGGACAAGAATATGCCTAGGGAGGACGAAAATGACCTAATTGATCATCCAATGACACAAACACACCTATTGGATGCACAAGATTGGTTAAAAACCCTAATTGGACAAGAATATGCCTAGGGAGGACGAAAATGACCTAATTGATCATCCAATGACACAAACACACCTATTGGATGCACAAGATTGGTTAAAAACCCTAATTGGACAAAAATAAGCGTAGGGAGAACGAAAATGACCTAAATATTAATCCAATGACACAACTCAACTTATTGGATGCACAAGATTGGTTAAAAACCCTAATTGGACAAGAATAAGCCTAGGGAGGACGAAAATGACCTAATTGATCATCCAATGACACAAACACACCTATTGGATGCACAAGATTGGTTAAAAACCCTAATTGGACAAGAATATGCCTAGGGAGGACGAAAATGACCTAAATGTTAATCCAATGACACAAACACACCTATTGGATGCACAATATCGGTTAAAAACCCTAATTGGACAAGAATAAGCCTAGGGAGGAAGAAAATGACCTAATTGATCATCCAATGACACAAATACACCTATTGGATGCACAAGATTGGTTAAAAACCCTAATTGGACAAGGATATGCCTAGGAAGGTCGAAAATGACCTAATTGATCATCCAATGACACAAATGAACTTATTGGATGCATAAGATTAGTTAAAAACCCTAATTGGACACGAATAAGCCTAGGGAGGACGAAAATAACCTAATTGATCATCCAATGACACAAACACACCTATTGGATGCACAAGATTGGTTAAAAACCCTAATTGGACAAGAATATGCCTAGGGAGGACGAAAATGACCTAAATGTTAATCCAATGACACAAATGAACTTATTGGATGCACAAGTTTGGTTAAAAACCCTAATTGGACAAGAATAAGCATAGGGAGGATCAAAATGACCTAATTGATCATCCAATGACACAAACACACCTATTGGATGCACAAGATTGGTTAAAAACCCTAATTGGACAAGAATAAGCCTAGGGAGGACGAAAATGACCTAAATGTTCATCCAATGACACAAACACACATATTGGATGCACAAGATTGGTTAGAAACCCTAATTGGACAAGAATAAGCCTAGGGAGGACGAAAATGACCTAAATGTTCATCCAATGACACAAACACACCTATTGGATGCACAAGATTGTTTAGAAACCCTAATTGGACAAGAATAAGCCTAGGGAGGACGAAAATGACCTAAATGTTCATCCAAAGACACAAATGAACATATTGGATGCACAAGATTGGTTAAAAACCCTAATTGGACAAGAATAAGCCTTGGGAGGACGAAAATGACCTAAATGTTCATCCAATGACACAAACACACCTATTGGATGCACAAGATTGGTTAAAAACCCTAATTGGACAAGAATAAGCCTAGGGAGGACAAAAATGACCTAAATGTTCATCCAATGACACAAACACACCTATTGGATGGACAAGATTGGTTAAAAACCCTAATTGGACAAGAATAAGACTAGGGAGGACGAAAATGACCTAAATGTACATCCAATGACATAAACACATCTATTGGATGCACAAGATTGGTTAAAAACCCTAATTGGACAAGAATAAGCCTTGGGAGGACGAAAATGACCTAAATGTTAATCCAATGACACAAACACACCTATTGGATGCACAAGATTGGTTAAAAACCCTAATTGGAATAGAATAAGCCTAGGGAGGACAAAAATGACCTAAATATTCATCCAATGACACAAACACACCTATTGGATGCACAAGATTGGTTAAAAACCCTAATTGGACAAGAATAAGCCTAGGGAGGACAAAAATGACCTAAATGTTCATCCAATGACACCAACACACCTATTGGATGGACAAGATTGGTTAAAAACCCTAATTGGACAAGAATAAGCCTAGGGAGGACGAAAATGACCTAAATGTACATCCAATGACACAAACATATTTATTGGATGCACAAGATTGGTTAAAAACCCTAATTGGACAAGAATAAGCCTTGGGAGGACGAAAATGACCTAAATGTTAATCCAATGACACAAACACACCTATTGGATGCATAAGATTGGTTAAAAACCCTAATTGGAAAAGAATAAGCCTAGGGAGGACAAAAATGACCTAAATGTTAATCCAATGACACAAACACACCTATTGGATGCACAAGATTGGTTAAAAACCCTAATTGGACAAGAATAAGCCTAGGGAGGACAAAAATGACCTAAATGTTCATCCAATGACACCAACACACCTATTGGATGGACAAGATTGGTTAAAAACCCTAATTGGACAAGAATAAGCCTAGGGAGGACGAAAATGACCTATATGTTCCTCCAATGACACAAATGAACTTATTGGATGCACAAGATTGGTTAAAAACCCTAATTGGACAAGAATTAGCCTTGGGAGTACGAAAATGACCTAAATGTTCATCCAATGACACAAACACACCTATCGGATGCACAAGATTGGTTAAAAACCCTAATTGGATAAGAATAAGCCTAGGGAGGACGAAAATGACCTAAATGTTTTATCCAATGACACAAACACACCTATTGGATGCACAACATTGGTTAAAAGCCCTAATTGGACAAGAATAAGCCTAGGGAGGACGAAAATGACCTAAATGTTTTTCCAATGACACAAACACACCTATTGGATGCACAAGATTGGTTAAAAACCCTAACTGGACAAGAATAAGCCTAGGGAGGACGAAAATGACCTAAATGTACATCCAATGACACAAACACATCTATTGGATGCACAAGATTGGTTAAAAACCCTAATTGGACAAGAATAAGCCTAGGGAGGACAAATATGACCTAAATGTTCTTCCAATGACACAAACACACCTATTGCATGCACAAGATTGATTAAAAACCCTAATTGGATAAGAATAAGCCTAGGGAGGACAAAAATGACCTAAATGTTCATCCAATGACACAAATACACCTTTCAGATGCACAAGATTGGTTAAAAACCCTAATTGGATAAGAATAAGCCTTGGGAGGACGCAAATGACCTAAATGTTAATCCATTGACACAAACACACCTATCGGATGCACAAGATTGGTTAAAAACCCTAATTGGATAAGAATAAGCCTAGGGAGGACGAAAATGACCTAAATGTTTATCCAATGACACAAATACACCTATTGGATGCACAAGATTGGTTAAAAACCTTAATTGGACAAGAATAAGCCTAGGGAGGACGAAAATGACCTAAATGTTAATCCAATGACACAAACACACCTATTGGATGCACAAGATTGGTTAAAAACCCTAATTGGAATAGAATAAGCCTAGGGAGAACAAAAATGACCTAAATGTTCATCCAATGACACAAACACACCTATTGGATGCACAAGATTGGTTAAAAACCCTAGTTGGACAAGAATAAGCCTAGGGAGGACAAAAATGACCTAAATGTTCATCCAATGACACAAACACACCTATTGGATGGACAAGATTGGTTAAAAACCCTAATTAGACAAGAATAAGACTAGGGAGGACGAAAATGACCTAAATGTACATCCAATGACACAAACACATCTATTGGATGCACAAGATTGGTTAAAAACCCTAATTGGACAAGAATAAGCCTTGGGAGGACGAAAATGACCTAAATGTTAATCCAATGACACAAACACACCTATTGGATGCACAAGTTTGGTTAAAAACCCTAATTGGAATAGAATAAGCCTAGGGAGGACAAAAATGACCTAAATATTCATCCAATGACACAAACACACCTATTGGATGCACAAGATTGGTTAAAAACCCAAATTGGACAAGAATAAGCCTAGGGAGGACAAAAATGACCTAAATGTTCATCCAATGACACCAACACACCTATTGGATGGACAAGATTGGTTAAAATCCCTAATTGGACAAGAATAAGCCTAGGGAGGACGAAAATGACCTATATGTTCCTCCTATGACACAAATGAACTTATTGGATGCCCAAGATTGGTTAAAAACCCTAATTGGACAAGAATAAGCCTAGGGAGGACAAATATGACCTAAATGTTCTTCCAATGACACAAACACACCTATTGCATGCACAAGATTGATTAAAAACCCTAATTGGATAAGAATAAGCCTAGGGAGGACAAAAATGACCTAAATGTTCATCCAATGACACAAACACACCTATCGGATGCACAAGATTGGTTAAAAACCCTAATTGGACAAGAATAAGCCTTGGGAGGACGCAAATGACCTAAATGTTAATCCATTGACACAAACACACCTATCGGATGCACAAGATTGGTTAAAAACCCTAATTGGATAAGAATAAGCCTAGGGAGGACGAAAATGACCTAAATGTTTATCCAATGACACAAATACACCTATTGGATGCACAAGATTGGTTAAAAACCTTAATTGGACAAGAATAAGCCTAGGGAGGACGAAAATGACCTAAATGTTAATCCAATGACACAAACACACCTATTGGAGGCATAAGATTGGTTAAAAACCCTAATTGGAATAGAATAAGCCTAGGGAGAACAAAAATGACCTAAATGTTCATCCAATGACACAAACACACCTATTGTATGGACAAGATTGGTTAAAAACCCTAATTAGACAAGAATAAGACTAGGGAGGACGAAAATGACCTAAATGTACATCCAATGACACAAACACATCTATTGGATGCACAAGATTGGTTAAAAACCCTAATTGGACAAGAATAAGCCTTGGGAGGACGAAAATGACCTAAATGTTAATCCAATGACACAAACACACCTATTGGAGGCATAAGATTGGTTAAAAACCCTAATTGGAATAGAATAAGCCTAGGGAGAACAAAAATGACCTAAATGTTCATCCAATGACACAAACACACCTATTGGATGCACAAGATTGGTTAAAAACCCTAATTGGACAAGAATAAGCCTAGGGAGGACAAAAATGACCTAAATGTTCATCCAATGACACAAACACACCTATTGGATGGACAAGATTGGTTAAAAACCCTAATTGGACAAGAATAAGACTAGGGAGGACGAAAATGACCTAAATGTACATCCAATGACACAAACACATCTATTGGATGCACAAGATTGGTTAAAAACCCTAATTGGACAAGAATAAGCCTTGGGAGGACGAAAATGACCTAAATGTTAATCCATTCACACAAACACACCTATTGGATGCACAAGATTGGTTAAAAACCCTAATTGGAATAGAATAAGCCTAGGGAGGACAAAAATGACCTAAATATTCATCCAATGACACAAACACACCTATTGGATGCACAAGATTGGTTAAAAACCCTAATTGGACAAGAATAAGCCTAGGGAGGACAAAAATGACCTAAATGTTCGTCCAATGACACCAACACACCTATTGGATGGACAAGATTGGTTAAAAACCCTAATTGGACAAGAATAAGCCTAGGGACGACGAAAATGACCTATATGTTCCTCCAATGACACAAATGAACTTATTGGATGCACAAGATTGGTTAAAAACCCTAATTGGACAAGAATAAGCCTTGGTAGTACGAAAATGACCTAAATGTTAATCCAATGACACAAACACACCTATTGGATGCACAAGATTGGTTAAAAACCCTAATTGGACAAGAATAAGCCTAGGGAGGACGAAAATGACCTAAATGTAAATCCAATGACACAAACACACCTATTGGATGCACAAGATTGGTTAAAAACCCTAATTGGACAAGAATAAGCCTAGGGAGGACGAAAATGACCTAATTGATCATCCAATGACACAAACACACCTATTGGATGCACAAGATTGGTTAAAAACCCTAATTGGACAAGAATAAGCCTAGGGAGGACAACAATGACCTAATTGATCATCCAATGACACAAACACACCTATTGGATGCACAAGAATGGTTAAAAACCCTAATTGGACAAGAATAAGCCTAGGGAGGACGAAAATGACCTAATTGATCATCCAATGACACAAACACACCTATTGGATGCACAAGATTGGTTAAAAACCCTAATTGGACAAGAATAAGCCTAGGGAGGACGAAAATGACCTAATTGATCATCCAATGACACAAACACACCTATTGGATGCACAAGATTGGTTAAAAACCCTAATTGGACAAGAATATGCCTAGGGAGGACGAAAATGACCTAAATGTTAATCCAATGACACAACTCAACGTATTGGATGCACAAGATTGGTTAAAAACCCTAATTGGACAAGAATAAGCCTAGGGAGGACGAAAATGACCTAATTGATCATCCAATGACACAAACACACCTATTGGATGCACAAGATTGGTTAAAAACCCTAATTGGACAAGAATATGCCTAGGGAGGACGAAAATGACCTAATTGATCATCCAATGACACAAACACACCTATTGGATGCACAAGATTGGTTAAAAACCCTAATTGGACAAGAATAAGCCTAGGGAGGACAAAAATGACCAAAATGTTAATCAAATGACACAACTCAACTTATTGGATGCACAAGATTGGTTAAAAACCCTAATTGGACAAGAATAAGCATAGGGAGGACGAAAATGACCTAATTGATCATCCAATGACACAAACACACCTATTGGATGCACAAGATTGGTTAAAAACCCTAATTGGACAAGAATATCCCTAGGGAGGACGAAAATGACCTAATTGGTCATCCAATGACACAAACACACCTATTGGATGCACAAGATTGGTTAAAAACCCTAATTGGACAAGAATAAGCCTAGGGAGGACGAAAATGACCTAATTGATCATCCAATGACACAAACACACCTATTGGATGCACAAGATTGGTTAAAAACCCTAATTGGACAAGAATATGCCTAGGGAGGACGAAAATGACCTAAATGTTAATACAATGACACTAATGAACTTATTGGATAAACAAGATTGGTTAAAAACCCTAATTGGACAAGAATAAGCCTAGGGAGGACGAAAATGACCTAAATGTTAATCCAATGACACAACTCAACTTATTGGATGCACAAGATTGGTTAAAAACCCTAATTGGACAAGAATAAGCCTAGGGACGACAAAAATGACCTAAATGTTAATCCAATGACACAACTCAACTTATTGGATGCACAAGATTGGTTAAAAACCCTAATTGGACAAGAATAAGCCTAGGGAGGACGAAAATGACCTAAATGTTAATCCAATGACACAAACACACCTATTGGATGCACAAGATTGGTTAAAAACCCTAATTGGAATAGAATAAGCCTAGGGAGGACAAAAATGACCTAAATATTCATCCAATGACACAAACACACCTATTGGATGCACAAGATTGGTTAAAAACCCTAATTGGACAAGAATAAGCCTAGGGAGGACAAAAATGACCTAAATGTTCGTCCAATGACACCAACACACCTATTGGATGGACAAGATTGGTTAAAAACCCTAATTGGACAAGAATAAGCCTAGGGACGACGAAAATGACCTATATGTTCCTCCAATGACACAAATGAACTTATTGGATGCACAAGATTGGTTAAAAACCCTAATTGGACAAGAATAAGCCTAGGGAGGACGAAAATGACCTAAATGTTAATCCAATGACACAAACACACCTATTGGATGCACAAGATTGGTTAAAAACCCTAATTGGACAAGAAGAAGCCTAGGGAGGACGAAAATGACCTAAATGTTAATCCAATGACACAAACACACCTATTGGATGAACAAGATTGGTTAAAAACCCTAATTGGACAAGAATAAGCCTAGGGAGGACGAAAATGACCTAAATGTTAATCCAATGACATAAACACACCTATTGGATGCACAAGATTGGTTAAAAACCCTAATTGGACAAGAATAAGCCTTGGGAGGACGAAAATGACCTAAATGTTAATCCAATGACATAAACACACCTATTGGATGCACAAGATTGGTTAAAAACCCTAATTGGACAAGAATAAGCCTAGGGAGGACGAAAATGACCTAAATGTTTATCCAATGACACAAACACACCTATTGGATGCACAAGATTGGTTAAAAACCCTAATTGGACAAGAATAAGCCTAGGGAGGACGAAAATGACCTAAATATTAATCCAATGACACAAACACACCTATTGGATGCACAAGATTGGTTAAAAACCCTAATTGGACAAGAATAAGCCTAGGGAGGACGAAAATGACATAAATGTTTATCCAATGACACAAACACACCTATTGGATGCACAAGATTGGTTAAAAACCCTAATTGGACAAGAATAAGCCTAGGGAGGACGAAAATGACCTAAATGTTAATCCAATGACACAAACACACCTATTGGATGCACAAGATTGGTTAAAAACCCTAATTGGAAAAGAAAAAAGCCTAGGGAGGACGAAAATGACCTTAATGTTCATCCAATGACACAAACACACCTGTTGGATGCACAAGATTGGTTAAAAACCCTAATTGGACAAGAATAAGCCTAGGGAAGACGAAAATGACCTTAATGTTAATCCAATTACATAAACACACCAATTTGACGCACAAGAATGGTTAAAAACCCTAATTGGAAAAGAAAAAAGTCTAGGGAGGAAGAAAATGACCTAAATGTTCATCGAAAGACACAAACACACCTATTGGATGCACAAGATTGGTTAAAAACCCTAATTGGAAAAGAAAAAAGCCTAGGGAGGACGAAAATGACCTAAATGTTCATCCAATTACACAAACACACCTATTGGATGCACAAGATTGTTTAAAAACCCTAATTGGACAAGAATAAGCCTAGGGAGGACAAAAATGACCTATATGTTCCTCCAATGACACGAATGAACTTATTGGATGCACAAGATTGGTTAAAAACCCTAATTGGACAAGAATAAGCCTTGGGAGTACGAAAATGACCTAAATGTTCATCCAATGACACAAACACATCCATCGGACGCACACGATTGGTTAAAAACCCTACTTGGATAAGAATATGCCTAGGGATGACGAAAATGACTTAAATGTTTATCCAATGACACAAACACACCTATTGGATGCACAAGATTGGTTAAAAATCCTAATTGGACAAGAATAAGCCTAGGGAGGACTAAAATGACCTAAATGTGCATCCAATGACACAAACACACCTATTGGATGCACAAGATTGGTTAAAAACCCTAATTGGACAAGAATAGGCCTAGGGAGGACGAAAATGACCTATATGTTCCTCCAATGACACAAATGAACTTATTGGATGCAAAAGATTGGTTAAAAACCCTAATTGGACAAGAATAAGCCTTGGGAGGACGAAAATGACCTAAATGTTCATCCAATGACACAAACACACCTATCGGATGCACAAGATTGGTTAAAAACCCTAATTGGACAAGAATAAGCCTAGGGAGGACGAAAATGACCTATATGTTCCACCAATGACACAAATGAACTTATTGGATGCACAAGATTGGTTAAAAACCCTAATTGGAATAGAATAAGCCTAGGGAGTACGAAAATGACCTAAATGTTCATCCAATGACACAAACACACCTATCGGATGCACAAGATTGGTTAAAAACCCTAATTGGATAAGAATAAGCCTAGGGAGGACGAAAATGACCTAAATGTTTTATCCAATGACACAAACACACCTATTGGATGCACAAGATTGGTTAAAAACCCTAATTGGACAAGAATAAGCCTAGGGAGGACGAAAATGACCTAAATGTTTTTCCAATGACACAAACACACCTATTGGATGCACAAGATTGGTTAAAAACCCTAACTGGACAAGAATAAGCCTAGGGAGGACGAAAATGACCTAAATGTACATCCAATGACACAAACACACCTATTGGATGCACAAGATTGGTTAAAAACTCAAATTGGACAAGAAT